>SSNS01000350.1:114007-136949 GCA_006937985.1 Aphyosemion australe
GATAACGAGCTGCTTGCTGATTGGTTGGTTTCTCCAGAAGGCCTCAGACACTGGAGACATGCAGGTTTGAGGAGGCGTGGCTCCCCCTAGTGACGTGTTAAGGAAGACTTTCTCAGAAGTTGTTCTCTCGCCTTTTTCAACTTTCTAATTTACATAAAAAGTAGGTCAAACACGGCTTTGACTTTTTGGCATGCTACTGTTGACCACCCAAGCTGTCTTTATTCAACCACAACAAGGAAAATGTTGGTTTACATTCTAGGTCCTCTTTAAGGTGTTAAAAAGATGAACGCACAGCGAGGACAGTTTTACTTTCGGTTTTACAACAGTGATTTAATAACGGACTCTAGGGGGCGCTAAAAGCAAGCAAAACTACCAAATGTGCCTTTAAAGTTATAATTGCAAATCTACAGAACAAGCTAGCTTTGAAACACAAACACAGTCACAAAACTCTCACCCCTCTCGTCGAGTATCATGCCTGAGCCACCGGAACCGGAAACCCACATTGCCAGAGGAAACGAGGTAGCGCTAAACACCAGTTGCCATTTTCTAGATCCAAACATCTTCTGTTGTCCGTGACTTCAAATGGTGTTTTTCTTTTTGGGACTCTGGTAGTTTGTCCTAAAGTTGAAGTGGTAGCAGCTGGCTGTTTCTCCTTCTCGGATTATTATTGAGCGGAGAACCTCTCACACCAGTGGTGTTCTGTGTGGAATGAGTGGAGGACCCAGGGAAGTGCAACGGTTCGGCGAGACCAACAACCAATTTGGTCCAATCGTTGGTTTCGGACCGAGGCATGTTATTGGCTGAGGTTTATAGACAAATGCGACAGAACCACTTCATTAATTTTTTTCATTTTTTTAAATCACCACAATATATTTATAGCTGTACTATGTAAGAATGGTGTTGCATGAAAAAAATGTTTTAAGCTAGAGTGTTTACTAGATTTGCTATAGCAGCTTTAACATTGCCTGAGCCAAGATCCACAGTGCCTTCAGATACTAGAGATGCTTTCAATCAATCCAAAGAGCATACCAGTTTCATTCTTTTCATCTCTGGTTTATCAAGTTTATGGGTTGCTGAAGGACAAGCATGGACCACCTAATGACCTACCAAAGGTGCAATCATAGTTTCTGCCTGCATCTGAAGCTGGAAAAGCTCTGGCATTAGAAGGCTGATTGTCTCTGGGCTGGAGTCTGCCTCACCTTCACTAGACTTTGACTTTAGCAACACCTGATGTGCATAAAACCTCAGTAGAGAATGAAAATTCCCTTTTATATCTTTTTTAAACCAGTAAAGATGACTCTTGCTGACCACACTGCAGGATGAATCTAGAGCTTCTGTCAGTTGCAGAATGAGCTGTGGTTTTCTGTGCGTAGTACTAGCAGCACACGAAACCGCCACCTTAGCTCATTTTTACCCACAAATAATTTCACAATCTGTCATTTTTGAGCCACAACCACTTTCAGTTTCCTGTAATTTTACATCAGAATGTTTAACCGGTGCTCAGTTTTTAAAGCTATGACGATGAGCAAGAATAAAATCAGCTGCGCTGTGTCTCCCACAGATGGGGCATCCTGTTCTCTCACCCCAGGGATTACACCCCGGTGTGCACCACAGAGCTGGGCCGAGCTGCCAAGCTGAGCAGCGAGTTCAGCAAACGCAACGTCAAAATGATCGCTCTCTCCATCGACTGTTTGGAGGATCACTATGGCTGGAGCAAGGTAATCACACTAACTCACTCACTCAGTAGGGTCACTGGGGAGAGACGGAGGACAACCTAGACAGGTCTCCAGTCCATTCAGTATACCTGAAATGAATCATAATTACATTTATACCAGAGTATATTTGAGGTTTTAAAATTGAAAAAGTTTTATAGAATCCAATACACCAAATCTCCTTTATGATGTGAGATCTTAAACATGTTGGTTTAAAATCATTTTACTGGATACTATTGCTAGCCTAGTGAACTAGACCAATTCTTGCTTTGCAGAGTTTGGTCTAGGCACGCTTCATTGGAACCCTCGCAGCCCAAACCACTGCTGTGTCTATCCAATCACAACTCGCTATAGTTTTGGTTGGGCCAATCACAGCGCTCTATATCATGGGCCAATCACAGAGCGGGAGTAGCCGATGACGTCAGCGCTGCGGCCGCGAACGCCGCGAACCCAAGCAACATGGCGGCAACTCGGAAAACACGTTCGTTTGAAACGGCTTTGTCATCAACATTGGATTATTTAGACTCCAACATGCGTAAGTCTGTCTGATATACTTAGCGGCTTCTTATTTTTATCAAACAAAGTAGTGCAATGTCCCAGTACAAAAACGACAGAAATCATTGAAGCTAGACGCTATTAAAGCCTCCCGCTTTTCCGTCGCCGTAATTACGTCATGTTGTTCGTCACTCTGATTGGTCCTAGCGCTATCCAATTGCGTGCTGACATTTTGAAAGACAACCGTAGATCCCGCCTCACGACTGAGAGCCGTCAGTGGTTCGTGGCCAGACTATATATACACATATATAGGATGGCTTGCCAGGCTATACTATTGCAACATCCTGACTTAATTTTATGTTTAATTGCATTTTCTAGTAAAATGTGTTTCAGTTGCAATAGTTCAGATATGCATCAGTCACAGAAACCACTGAAAGTTGAAGTTAACAAATCCTGCCTGTGCTCACAAATGTTAAACCCAGGCATTCATAACAAACATCAGAAAGAACATCCCATCTTTTATACCCTTCTACACATGAACTGATCTTAAAAGGTTAGTGCAACCTGCATCATCTCACCTGTGGTAGCTGTCTGCTTGGTGAGGCTAGAGGCAGATGATGCTGGTTTAGTAAGCAGCGTCAATGCCCTTGTTTTTATGAATATACTATTGAAAAATAGTAACAGTCTCCAAAAAGCTCAACCTCAGCATCCTTCTACCTAAGTAATCATCGTCTCTCCTCTGGACATGTCTAAACCATCAGTCTGGACTCTGACTTTATAGCCAAAACATGACAGCTGTCCCTCTGTTTGACCAATTCCTGATCATATCCATCCTCGTCACTCCCAAAGAGAACCTCAACATCTTGAGCTTTACAACCTTTTCCTCAGAGACTGGACTCTCCCTTAGAGATAGGGTGAGAACCTCGGTCATCCGGGAGGGGCTCGGAGAGGATCTGCTGCTCCTCCACATCGAGAGGAGCCAGTTGAGTTGGCTTGACCATCTGATTAGGATGCCTCCTGGAAGCCTCCCTGGTGAGGTTTTCCAGGCATATGCAATCGGGAGAAGACCCAGGACACGCTGAAGGGACTATGTTTCTCCTCTGGCCAGGAAACGCCTTGGGATTCAGCTCAGACTTTAGTGGAAACAGTCCTTAAATTACAAATTAGCTTGACGACACAAGTTTTCAGTCCAGTAAGCAAATTATTGCTTCAAATTCCCAACCAATTTGGCCTGAAAACATTCAGATGGAGTATCAGCACTAGTACCTTCATTAGAAACTGCCTTATCGAGGCCTATACATGTCTACTGCCCCCTGGTGGAGGATCTACAAATGGCAAGGACCATCCATCCATCCATTTTCTTCTGCTTATCCGGAGTCAGGTCGCGGGGGCAGCAGCCTAAGGACGGAGGCCCAGACTTCCCTCACCCCAGCCATGTGGGCCAGCTCCTCCAAGGGAATCCCAAGGCGTTCCCTGGCTAGCTGAGAGACATAATCTCTCCAGCGTGTCCTGGGTCTTCCTTTGGGTCTCCTTCCGGTTGGACGTGCCCGGAAAACCTCACAGGGGAGGCGTCGAGGAGGCATCCTAATCAGATGCCCGAGCCACCTCAAATGGCTCCTCTCAATGTGGAGGAGCAGCGGATCTACTCCGAGCCCCTCCTGGATGACCGAGCTTCTCACCCTATCTCTGAGGGAGAACCCAGTCACCCTGTAAAAGAAAACAAATTTCGGCCGCTTGTATCTGCGATCTCGTTCTTTCGGTCACTACCCAAAGCTTGTGACCATAGGTGAGGGTAGGAACGTAGATTGACTGGTAAATTGAGAGCTTCGCCTTTCGACTCAGCTCTCTCTTCACCACGACAGACCGGTACAACACCCCCATCACTGCAGACGCAGCACCAATCTGCCTGTCGATCTCACGCTCCACCCTTCCCTCACTCGTGAACAAGACCCCGAGATACTTAAACTCCTCCACTTGGTGCAGGACCTCGTCCCTGACCTGGAGAAGGCATTCTACCCTTTTCCGACTCAAGACCATGGTCTCGGATTTAGAGGAGCTGATTTTCATCCCAGCTGCTTCACACCCGGCTGCGAACTGCTCCAGCGAAAGCCGGAGATCACGTTCTGATGAAGCCAACAGGACCACATCATCTGCAAAAAGCAGAGATCTGATCCTTAGGCCACCAAAACGGATCCCCTCACCACCTTGGCTGCACCTAGAAATTCTGTCCATAAAAGTTATGAACAGAATCGGTGACAAAGGGCAGCCTTGGCGGAGTCCAACTCTCACCGGAAACGAGCCTGACTTACTGCCGGCAATGCAGACCAAGCTCTGACACTGGTCATACAGGGACCTAACAGGGACCTGGTACCCCATACTCCCAGAGTACCCCCCACAGGGCCCCCCGAGGGCCTTCTCCAGATCCACAAAACGCATGTAGATTGGTTGGGCGAACTCCCACGCACCCTCCAGCCCAATACCCCCCCCCAAGGGTATAGAGCTGGTCCAGTGTTCCATGGCCAGGACCAAAACCACATTGCTCCTCCTGAATCCGAGGTTCGACTATCCGACGGACCCTCCTCTCCAGAACCCCTGAATAGACCTTACCAGGGAGGCTCAGGAGTGTGATCCCCCTGTAGTTGGAACACACCCTGCGGTCCCCCTTTTTAAATAGGGGGACCACCACCCCGGTCTGCCAGTCCAGTGGAACTGCCCTCGACGTCCACGCGATATTGCAGAGCCGCGTCAACCAACACAGCCCCACAACATCCAGGGCCTTAAGGAAATCCGGGCGGATCTCATCCATCCCCGGAGCCTTGCCACAGAGGAGTTTTTTGACCACCTCAGTGACCTCTGCTCCAGAGATTGGAGAGCCCATTGGCAAGGACCAATTTTATTAATCTATTACTGTTATATTGTTAATGAATTACGTAATAAAGTCAAACTAATATTTTAATGTCAGCCAGTAAATAATTTAGTTTAAAAACTTGATTTAATTATCATTTATTTTTTGTACATTGACAATAACAAAGTTTTCCCAACTTTTTGTCTGATTTGAGGTTAAATACATTGCATGAGAGCCATGACAGCTTGGTTTAACTATCGTACCTGGGTCTCATGTCTCCTCCCTCTGATTAGGACATTCTGGCCTACAACTGTGAGAGCTCTGAGACCAACATGCTGCCGTTTCCCATCATAGCTGACCGCAACCGAGAGCTGGCAGTCACCTTGGGCATGCTGGATCCAGAAGAGAAGGACAATGATGGCATGCCAGTCACTGCCCGCTGTGTAAGCATTACACACACACACACACACACACACACACACACACACACACACACACATACACACACACACACACACACACACACAGTTCTGGAGTTTTGTCCTCTCTGTGTTACAGCCAGAAGTCATTAGAGAGTTTGGTATTTCTGTGACTTTAGATTTTAGTCGTCTGAGTTTTCTACTCTTTTCTTGTGTAGGTGTTCATTATTGGTCCTGATAAAAGGCTCAAACTGTCCATCCTGTATCCAGCCACCACAGGACGCAATTTTGATGAGCTCTTGCGAGTGATTGATTCCCTCCAGCTCACAGCTGGGGTACGAGTGGCCACGCCTGCAGACTGGAAGGTATGTTTGACATTCGAACTCAGCTGGCACTGATCATTTCATCAGCTGACTGCACTTGGTTTGATTATGTTTCTGACTCTAGCCTGGGGTCTGCGTGATGGTGCCTCCCAGCATGCCCGAGGAGGAGGCAGCGTCGATGTTCCCAGCTGGTGTTTTCTCCAAAGAGCTGCCCTCTGGCAAGAAGTACCTGCGTTACACACCTCAGCCACAGGATCAGTCAAAACACACAGATACTACAAACTCACAGACTGAACCAGGGCCCAGCACTTGTCAGTCCTAAAGGTCCTGAACAGAAAGCCAAATGCAGCTTGGAAACAGAGTAATTTATTACCCAATGGGATTACACACAAAACACATGGGGGATTTTTCTAATTTAGATATTGCGTTAAAATATAGATGTTTTTAATATTGTTTTTGTAGAAAAGTATCTGTCTTAATAAAACATAACAATCCAACCTTTTGATTCATTCCTATTTTCATTAATTAAAAGCAAATACTATTTATTTTACTCAATATATAGTGAGGGGAAACAAAGACGTGATGTGTTTGTAACTTGAAGCATATAAATAGCAAGACCAGGCATCTCTCCTCCACCAACACATTATTTTACATAGAGGGGGCGGGGCTTAATGCAACCAGCCACTAGGGGACATTGAATGTTGATAATGGCACAGTCCCATACTTGCACTTCCACACTTGCGCCCCTCAATTGCGTGTTTTGATCCAGTAGCCTATGGTGTCCCGATTCTCAAGTGTGGACCTTGGCTCCGCCCCTTTGGCACCCTTGATGCGCACTTCGACAAAGCCTGCATTGGTGCAGACGTTGGTGAAGGTTATTACCCACAATCCATTGCTGCGTGAGAATTTATAGAAGAAGGCAGAGAAATTGCTCAAGTGCCCTTTCTGAAAACACGTATTTTGAAGAATGATTATCAAAAGATTAAATATTTTATTATTGCATACTGATCAAATGTGTTTCTGTTGGAAAGATGCATTACATGTCT
The DNA here is from genome assembly GCA_006937985.1 of Aphyosemion australe. Lineage (NCBI taxonomy): Eukaryota > Metazoa > Chordata > Actinopteri > Cyprinodontiformes > Nothobranchiidae > Aphyosemion > Aphyosemion australe. The sequence goes on from SSNS01000350.1 coordinate 120,848, forward strand.
GTTGAAAATTAATGTTGACTGATTTAATCACTTGTTTAATTATCATTGTTTTAATATCATTTCAAAAAGCAAATTAGCACAAACAGCCACCGACATCCCCATTTAGGAAGTTACGGAGCTACAACCCAGTGGTGCAGGTTGATGACGTAATGCTCACTGCACTCTGCAGTTATTTACACACTTGTTTACTATACACTCGAAGCCTTACATGCACTTCCTCCAAGTGCACTTCACAGAAGACCGTAAGCTGCAGTGTGGGTATTGGGACTGGGCCATAATAACAAGGCAGAGGCATTAGTGGCTGGTTGGCTGCTGTATAATTATTAAATCCCGCCCCCTCCATACAAATAAATGGGACATTCTCCTGATAAAAAAAATCTGAATAAACGAGCTAATTTTTTACCTGTTGAAGCATGTAGTTGTTACCTTGCTGCTGTCTCTTCAATTAATTACTTCTCTAGTTAGTTTTCAACAACAGGAGATGCTTCGTCTTTGTTCTGTTAATTCTGACCAATGCATGTAAACGCAGCTACAACTACTAGTTACACAAGTTTATTGGTCAGACTACTTTAAAAATATTAGCTAGTAAAAAACTGCTTACCTGCCAGGAAAAATGTTCATATACATAAAAGTCTTAGGATTTGGTTTCTCATTATTTTCTGTTGTACAACAAAAATATTAAAATAATTTCAACAGACAATGCCGTTGAACTTAAACACTTTTAGTTCTGGACCGTGAACCAGCGAGCGTTTCTTTAATGTGTTTGTTAGTTTGGGACGCCAGCCTCCTCCTGTTTGCAGCATTAACTCAGCTGTGAGGGATTTGATGTTCCTTCTCACCAGGTGGGTCAGCTTCAGCAGGGAGCTTATCACCTCTGATCTTGGGAATGTTGGCTGTAAGGACAGCAGAGGTGACCCAAACAGGAAAAGGAAGGAGGGAAATAGGATGCCATTGTGTTTAGTTGGAGGACAATGGTTGTTAGACACGATCCCGCTGGGTTAAAGGGAGACGGATCTAACATGATTTCTTATTGAAGTAATTGGGAATGCATTTGAGGATGTCCATTTGCTTTTCCCTAAACACATTGTAACTTAGGGAAATGTTAGGGGTGTACTGATTCACCATTTAATCGACGCATCGCATGTGACGTGACGATTCAAAATCGATTTGTAAACGATTATAAAGAAATGCAGAAAAACAGCTGCAAAGTGTGGCCGGACCATTAAAGTTACGCGTGCTGCCCGGACACTTTAGGGGACGGACCAGCGAAAAAAAACAAGGAGTGTTTCTCAATCTCGCCTTGCCTTGCCTGCCAAGGCAGTGCCTTGTCAGGCCAGACGTCTTGCTTACGAGGACACTGTCCTTCCTTGGTGAAAGAAAACAGTTAAATGAAACAGACTTAACCCCACGTGACCGCAGCCGACCAGAGCCCGCCCCCTGCTTACGTGCTCTGTTTACGTCCCGCCCATTAATTGTGTATATTTGGTTAAATAAAATGTGTAAGTGAGTTAGTACCTGCTAGCCACCGAAACTGCAACTACTAACCAACTAACCAACCATAGATAACTGCTTTGGATCTAAAAAACATATAAACATATAAGCCCAATAGCTACAATTAGTTGACTTACATTTAAACTGGAAATTTTGCCCCCGAAGTAGCTGCTGCCGGCTCCTGATCACATCTGTTTGACAATACCGCGCTGCATTCTGGGAAATTCTTGACCAAGAGAAGGCACCAAGGCACCTCTCATGTATCCTTGCTCAATTAGCTAAACGGCTAACAAATGGAGGACAGATGCCTTGGAAGCACATGAACATTGGAACCGATTGGAACACGCCTTGGCGGTTCCTGATGATGTATCTCCTAGGCAACTGGGGCGGGACCAAGGCATCAAGGCGAGGTTCCTTGAGATTGAGAAACACCCAAGAGCTTGTTTCTAAGCTTGAGCCACTGAGCGTGAGGGCAACTCGTCAGGAAAGCTGTGTAAAACCAAAATAAAATGCAACACTACCAACATGCAGCACCTTACACATTATCATTCCAAGTTAAATTAAGCCGGTGGTTGTTCCTCCTCACCAGCCAAAAGTCAGCACTACTACTACTACAGCACCAGGGAGCCTTTGGTCATTTATGAGTGGTCAGTCTGTGGCAGTAATGTGGCCCAATCATGTGTTTTTCACTAAAAATTACACAATGGTTGTATAAAGGGGGTGCAGCAACCTTTGTCTGAAATTTGTGAAGCCAACCAGGAAGTGACAAAAACTGCAGTTTCACCTTTATCCACTAGGGGCTGCCTCCAAAACAGAGCAAATCCTCATTGCCTCCCATGTTAAAAATGCCAACTTCACAGAAACATGTTTACAGCCTGGTTCAAAAACCATTTAGCCAAAACCATGTAGCCAGCCAAAAAACTAGCTTACAGTCATGAAAACTCTGAGGGGGTGAATTTTAGGTGTTATTAAATACTTGAAATTATGAATAATTTGATTTGACAGCTAGCATGAGACTAGAGTGAGACTAGAGTCAGCGCTAGCGTTAGCAGCTAGCTTCGGGGAAGGCCTCAGCCTCACGTTAATAGATGTTCAGCCATTATGACTCTGAACTTTATGTGTCCTCTATGTGTTCATGTTTGGAGGTTAATCATGGAATTAATTTGACAAAGAGGGCAAGCTCTGGTATTGATTGCACCAAGAGATTGGAACCGATTGGAACACGCCTTGGCGGTTCCTGATGACGTATCTCCTAGGCAACCAGGGCGGGACCAAGGCATCAAGGCGAGGTTCCTTGAGATTGAGAAACACCCAATGGCTCTGGTTCTGCGCTCAGCTCCACCTCTCCGCCCATTTTTGTATTGTCCAGGAATGTCGAGACATGTGACAAGGCCAAGATGGCGTGATTGGAACCGCCCACTGAGCTTCAACTCTAGAAACATTGGTGACATCACGAAGGGTTTGACTAGTTTTTCTACAGTCATTGGTGTGGGGGCCTTTGTGCTGTCAGACTTCATTTTAGCTTGAACATAACTTATTTTTATGCCGATTGAAGCAACGCTCCTTAGGTTTTTTCATGATCTGCTCTGAAAGGTGGCTGTCCCCTTCACAGTCCCCATGAACTGTCTATCTGAGCTTCAGATCTACATCCAGACGCTCCAGGATCTCTGCAGTTTGCCGTCTCAGCTGATTCTTTTTACAGAAACAAATCTGACGCCCTGTGTTTACTTTCATTTTCATTATTCATGTTTTTCCTGTAGATTTCATGCAGGGTGACATGAATATAGTAGAGTAAAAGGTATTTGGTAACTTTAATTAATGTGAGCTGAATTAATTTGAAAGCATGAAAAAGCTATGATGTGAGAAAAAAACCTAAACGGTGGAAAATAGGCATCAAAATAGTGGTAATCGTGATAATTGTTTAAAAATCAAACCGTAAGACCCTGAATCGAATCGTGAGGTACCTAAGATGGCACACCCATAGAAAATGTTACTGGAAAAATCTAGAATTTAAGGTCAAGATCTTTTTCAGAAATGACTTGAAATAATATCACAAACATCTAAAAACATTTCAGTTCAACATAAAATCAAACTAAAATTGTGACTCAATAACAACTTTAGACGTCTAAAAAAAGAAGTTTCTTTATTTTCATATCCAGCATGATTATTCTATAACAACCAACAATGGAAGGTGTAATCACTGATCTAAGGTCTATAAAATCCCCTCTGAACACCTTATTTGGTTATTTATTCTGATTTCCTATAATCATATACTTGGTTATGTTACTGTGGGTCATCTCAACTTCAGCAGGTCTTTTCCTTTGTGGTATTGAGTCAAACACATTAGTTGAGGACAGCTTTGAAGTGAAGACGTGTGTCCCTGTGAGCTCCATCAGCTCTGGTCCATGAGGGCCTGGTACTCCCTCTGGTGGGAGAACAGCTGCAGGAACACTTTGTACTTTCTCTCATAGAAGCTGCAACAGAAAAACCATTAAATACCTCTGGTGTGGAGCCAAATTCAGGCCTCTAACGGCCCGTTTTGGACCTACTCCTCTAGTTTAATAGTGTCAGCATTAGTTTCACATCGCATAAACTGAATTTAGCAGAAATCTGAAGAAGAGGAGTCCTGTAGGTAGAGCCTCACCTCTTCAGGCTGGGATCAGGCTGAATGACTCTCCCCACCTTAGCCATTCTCTCCATGGCCTCCTGAAACATAAAGGACAAAAGCTACTTAATAAATCATGTTGCACACATTTTATTTCACATTATCTTCAACCCATTTCTTCTCCAAACACTACTGTGGGTCTGCTGAGGCCCGGTCTGTGATAAATTCATGACTAGGGCACCTATGCTGTGTAGAACTCCAGGCAGCTCAGAGGATCAGAGGCAACAACTGCCTGCTGTATTTATGGCTGCAGACAAGCCGACAGGTGCAGCCTGGTGGGAATAAAAACATCTTATTTTTAGTTTATCTGGATTAACGGCTGTGAGCTCCAGGCTGCCGCAGTTAACGCTGACAAAGGATTCTGCACACATTACACCAGAAATCAGCTCACAGGGACCGCCTCTCACTTCTGACTAAATCCAGCAGAGGGAGACACTGAGTCAAACATGTTTTTGTTGGACAAAAAAGGCAAATAAGTGTATAAAAAAGCACAAACTGAAACACCAGGCAGAGTTTAGGAACTCTTTAGGAGTGTTTGAGAAGATCCTCGTTGACAGAATTAATTTATGGAGATGTTAAATCTCCGTTTCTGAGGTCAGATCAGGGTCAGAGTCAGGTAAAGGTGGTAACTGTGGCTTGAAGTCAGCTCTAAGTTTGTTTTGTTCTCAAACAAAGAGACAGACGGACAGCAGGAGACTCCAGTCAGAGAGAAGGAGCTGCTGGGCTTGTCATGGTTGTCACAGTGCATTTTGGGAATTGATGTTCTATTGATAGAACTTCCTGACACCTCCCATTACAGTCTGGTCTGGGAACTGACTCATGACCAACAGCATCCTCTCTTCTCTAGAGACCCATCCAGCCCAGGAACTGTTCACCCAACTTCATCAGGCAGAAGCATGAGCAGCTGCAAAACCTGGACTGTGGGGCTTATGACCTCTGACCTCTACAGTCCAGTACTACCATATGATTTAAATGTTTATTAGGGAGTTTAGAGTGTGTTTATGCTCATGCTGGTTTTGGGAACACACCTACAGGTGAAAATGGAAAAATGAGAACATGGTGCAAAAGTCCATTTATGTCAGTAATCCAGCTTAGACTGAGAGACCATCTAAAGGCTCAGGAACCCTTTGCAGGTGTTTTGGATTCATCAGCTGATTAGAGTGTGACACTTTGAGTCTAGAATATTGAACCCTTTCACAATATTCTAATTATTTTCATCAGCTGTAGCCATAATCATCACAATTATAACAAATAAAGGCTGAAATATCTGGATTTGCATGGAATGAGTCTGTCTCATAGATTAGTTTCACCTTTTAAGTTAAATTACTGACATAAATTAACTTTTGCACCAGATTCTAATTTTCCAGTTCCACCTGTACGTGCTGCTGGATGAGAACAAACCTGTATGGTGCTGTAGCCCCGTGATGCACACGCTCCCAGCACCGCGGCTCCGACTAGAACAGCCTCCATCTGATCCGGCAGCACCACCGGCATTCCTGAGGAGAACATTCAACAAGTTCCTCTGATTATGATGTCATCCTGACAATCTGATCGAGCGTATGCGAGTCCCTCTATCCAGATCAAACCCCCCACCCCAGAACGATGCTGCATCTACACGACTGCAGTCCATCTTCTAGGATGAGTCTGATAAACACAGAAAGCATCATCTTGTGCTCCGTACCTGTGGCGTTGGCCTGAACCTGGACAAACAAGGGGTTTTTGCTCAGCCCGCCGCACAGGAAGAGGGTGCTGATGTCATGTCCTGTTTCTCTCATGGCCTCCAAAATATGAAGTGTGCCGAGCTAAGACAGGAGAAGACACAGGAGGAAAGCCATTAACAGATAACCATCTGGACGTGACCAGAGGCGAGTGGGAGGTAGTTCCAGCGTGCGGCTCACAGCGAGGGCTTGAATGGTAGCTAGGTACAGCAGCGCCAGGTCGTCCAAGGTGTGCGTCAGAGAGAGTCCAACCACCTGCAGAAACAGTTACCAGCTAAAGTCAGATGGAGCCAAGGCAGCATTAATAGCTTGTAGCTACAGTTACACCAGCAGGTGATCCATGTAAACACACATCTGGACCTCGCATCAGAAACCTCTCAGTTCAAACGGAGAAGTTCCAAATTCTCATTCTGAAGTGAGAGTTCATTAATGCGAGCTAAGTCACCGACAGTCCTGGTGTTTGTTGTTCTGGATCACGTTTGGGTCGGATTCTAAAGTCCAGAGGCTTTTGTCTGAACCCCAGAGCAAAAGAACTAGTTCAGATCCAACCATCAGTTATCAGATGAATCCATGAGACAGCTTCAGATCAGCAGAAACATCTGAGTCGGTAATAATCTGATTACTACAGGCAGTCAACGTCTCAGAGACCTCAGATTTCCTGTCACCACCGGCTCCTATGTTGAATAATGATAGTTAATGTAGTTTTGGTCAAATCTGGAGAAAATATCCATAATCATCCTTAATTTAACAAGATCGTATCTACTATAACTCGTAGTATGTGCTGTAAATAAACAACAGCCATATTTGTGTTGTTAATGTCAGCTGCGGTGGCCATCTTGAATTGGAGCAACTCTAAAGTGAATTTGTAGACGTCCATCCTATGATTCCACTCCGGGATATCTGGGTCACAAACACACTCACCATGCCTTTCAAAGAGGGGTCGGCGAGCGGCGAGCGGTTCCCGTGGAAGTCCGGCCACACGTGGAGGCTGGACCCCAGCAGGTCAGCAGCAGAACCTGAGCCAGCCATGGAACCCAGGTGTCTGTTCAGGTGTGTGTAGATGTTCTCCACTCTGGAAGAGACCATTTAAACTGATTTAAGGAAACAGAGAAGCTTAATTACACAGACGGTGGCGTGCTGTGCAACAGTTACACAAATCAAAGCGTTAAATAAACTCTCCAACTCATTAGACGCAGGAGTGAAGGGATCATCTGACCTGAGCTGAGCCTGCTCCTGCAGCTGGGGGTAGGCGGCGTGGCCCTGCACCACGTGGTCGATCTGAGGGAGGAGAGAGAGCATCACAGGTGATCAGCAGGTCCATGTTGGTCAGCTGAGTAACAGAATGAATGTGTTTCATCACATCTGAGGGCTGTAGCGCATGGTTACGTTCCTGCTACAGTCTGAGGTGATTTTGGGTTTGTGTGCAGCCTGAAGGAGAGAGCGGGGTTCTGACCAGCCTTCCTGTAGCGCTCTGTCCTCCCTCGTTGAGCCATAGACCAGGTACCATAGCAGACAGGTAGGGTCCCCACACCCCCGGCACAAACAGGGCCCGCCCACTGACCTGCTCCAAACACACAACACCTCAACTCTTTAGTATTATTATTATTATTATTATTATTGTCTCACTGTAGCTGAACAGCCTCTGTTTGGAGAAACAGCTGATGTAGCAGGGGTCTAATGACTCTAAGGGCCGGAATATACTTGCTGTTTAACCTCGCGTTGGTGCAGGCAGCAGGCTGTGTCTTTGTTTATATACTTGCTGCTATACAGCGCTGCACTGGTTGTAGTACCGGAGTGTTCCACTAGGGGGCAAACGAGAGTACGCTTCAAATCAACGCAAGCTAGGTGTGGCAGCCATTTTAAACACGCGTATGCATCGCTAAACAGCAAGTATATGGGCCGTGATATACTTGCTGTTTAGCGACGCGTACACGTGTTTAAAATGGCTGCCACGCGTAGCTTGCATTGATTTGAAGTGTCGTTTGTGCGCGTCCCCCAAAATTAACGCGACACGATGCGCTTGAATGCTGCAATATACGAGCAACCAGTAGGTGAAGTTGACAAAACGAGCGAGGCACACTCACCATGGTGACTCCATCTCTGGTTTACAGGTCTTTCACACCATCTACGATACCACTGCTGTCCTTTTTCTGCTGTAATCTCAAAATTAACCCGTTTTTAGCTCTTTTATTGACACCATGTTTGTTTTGGTTGTACCGGCTCTCTATCCGGTCTGAGTACTCTTGTTTGCCCCCTACTGGAACACTCCAGTACTACAACCAGTGCAGCACTGTGTAGCAGCAAGTATATGAACAAAGACGCAGCCTGCGCCAACGCGAAGTTAGGTTCCTGTAGGCCAGGTGTAAACCCTATTTCTCCAAACAGAGGCTGTTCAGGACGCTAAATACAAAAACTTTGTATTTAGCGTCCTGAACCCCAACCCATTGATGGTGGATACTGAGCTCGAGTCATAAATGCACCCTAATCTAGACACTGACCGCCATGTGACAAGTGGACGTCCCGCAGATCAACGCCATGCGTGATGTGATTGGTTGATGCTCGCAGGGCAGGTTGAAGCCTCTCACGTCGGCGCCGATCACACCTGGACGGGGGGGGGGAAACAACTGGTTTTTATATCAGATAACCCTGACCAAGAGCAAAACCAGACACTTCAGACTTTTTGAGCCAAGATTTAAGTCCTGAAGAGAGTGAGGGAGACATTTTTGGATCTGATTAAAGAATTCAGTTGTGGAATTTTACACCTTGACACAAAATAATAATAATAAAAAACAGCAGAAATGTTTGGATTATTTTCTGAGGTGATTTCCTCGTCTGGAGGAGGAGCTTTCTGTACTTATTGACCCAAACGACTCTGGGAAAATGAGCAGAAACCAGCTGTAACGGCGATTCACCAGTACCTAGGCCTCCAGCATGAGCGTCGATGAGAGAAGCACCAACGGCTGTTCCTGGGTTCAAACCCAGATCTGATGCAGCCTCAGCTGTTAGACCTCCTCCCAGAGGACTTCCTGGAGGCGCTGCCACGCTGCCTGGTGACAAAAGGACAAAACATCTAAAACATGTCTAAGAAACAGACTAACAGCTAAATAAAAAGCACCTTCAGCATGCTTTTATGTTCTAAATGTTTCCTGAAAATTACAGATTTAAATATTTTTGTTTGGCGTCAAATTTATGATTGAAAGTTACAAAGTGGGTGTAGATCTGATCCCATCTGGATCAGGAGTCTAATGAGGCCCACAGATGCTCTGAAGCAGTCAGGGACTTCCACACACAGCGGTCCACTGGATCACAGTCCAGACGTCATGGACCAGTAAGCCTTATCAGAACCAGGTGTGGTTGAGTCCTGCAGCTCGAGTCAGACGATGCTGTGTCTAACTGGAACATGAAGTCATTAGGATACTAAAGGAAACGGAAAATGAGACCAAACTGAACACCTGCTCAGGTGAAATTTGGACAAAATCCAGAACCGTGTTCTGTGATGACCAATCATAAATCCTCTCCTGCTCAGAGATGAGTAGAGATATGAAGCTAGAACGTTTGTACACTGGTTTCTGAAGTAGCTGCAGTTAAAGACCCGACCTCTGTTATGAGGGTTCTGATTTCTCACCTATTTTAGAGAAGCTGTTTTCCAGAAGGTCCTCCAGTCCAACGCTGATCCAGAAGCTGTCGTCCCATCCTTCAGGGGGACAGTAGGTCCACTTACATACCAGGGTACATAAAGATCTGAGGAACAGATCCAGAACCATAGTGAGCTGTGATGTCTGTTAGGGTGTCACTTTAAACCATCAGAAACATTTTGTCTGAGACAAAAACACCAATCAAAGCTGGTGGAGATACTGTGTTGTTGTCTAAAACCCAAACATGAGATAAAGGGCCAGTGAAGAGTGGGTCAGGGTCATTTAATACAACTTATATCTAAATTCAGTCATTTATGACCAAAACATCTCAGATAACGGTTTAATCTAAGAGCACTCACCTCGTCAGCGAGCCTGTTGCCTTCCACGACAGGAAGTCAGGAAGATCAAAAAAGTGGGCGGCTTTGTCCCAACAGCTGTCCTTCAGGTTCTGACAGGATCATTAAAAATAAATAAAATCTTGTATTTAGTGAGTGAACAGCTAAACATCACCAGCTGGTAAATGTGGCTGAACCAAGCAGCTAGTTTAAAGAGACCCGAGGCTGGTGGTGACCTCGCTCACCTCTTTGAGCCACAGGAGCTTCGGGGGTTGCATCTCCTGTGACATGACCCCTCCGACCCTGCTCAGGACCCTGTGGTTGGTGTTTGTTATACGAGCAGCCTGCTCTGCAGCACGATGGTCCATCCACATGACCACATTCTGCTGTGGGTCACCTGGGAGGACAAGGACCAACCAGAGAACGTGAGCCAGAACCAAACCACTGCAAGGAGGAGATGTTATTTAGGGCAAAAACACTTGATTAGGAGAGACGACTAGCATCCAGGCTGGATGTGTTCTGCTGTTAGCCTGGATGACCCCTGACCTCACTGTGGAGGAGGGACTCCTCTCCTTAAGGGATTGGTCCAGCATGACATTACACAAACACTATCCATCCCATAGGGTGCTCAAGTGTGGAGACAAAAATCTGAATTAGTTTGAGCTGAGAAACGCTGCTAGACCCGAGGCTGAACACACGGCGAGGCTGCGGGCAGATCAGAGCAACAGACTGTACCGTACGATCAGATTTAACCCTTTAGTTTATATTTTAGATTAATAACTTCAGAAGTATTCATTTTGACAAGCTGTGTCTTTAAAGGACACGATTTTTCAGCAAACGTTCCCTGGATCTATAAATCCTAAAATATCCAGAGATCACATTTTAAAGAGACCACAGACACCAGTTTACACCATGGAGGAGAAGGGCTGGGCTGTTTGGTGACAATCAAAACTTTTAAGAAAAAATTATAACTGAAATTTACTTTTATAAAGTAGACACTATATCATCTACATCATGATGCTATAAGCAGAGAAGAGCTGCTGTGGGAGCCTGGAGGTCCAAGCTGGGAGACGGGGGGACAAAATGTGTTTTTACAAAGAAAACCAAAATTATTTTTGAAGAATCAGAAAGAAAAATCTTTCTGGACTCCATGAGATCACACACAATCTTCATAAAGATCTTTTTTTTTTGAGGCACATAATTTTATTACTGGGTTTTTCCATCTTTTGTTGGGCTGACTAACCCTAACCCTAACACCACCAGACCAGGTGAGTTTAGGCTGGCAGAGGGACTGGAAGAGTCGTTTGAAAGGCACAACAAACTAACCTGACTAGAATGAGACAAAATTTTAATAATTTCCTTTTTGTTGATTACATTGTTACATTGATTATTCTGAGCAGAAATTAAACCAGAAATTCCAACTTGATTAATTTCACAGCACTAAACTAATCTGTCCAAGCAAAGGTAACAAGCAAGAGATATTAAACTCTAAAGTTCTCCCTTCAGCCACTGAGGAGTGCATAAATAATCCTGCAGCTCCAGATCTGACTAAAAAAACACAACACTCACCGTCCTGAGTGACCGACACAGGCTGGAAGTTCTGGTCCAAAACCACTAGAGAGCAGGTGGCATCAAACCCGATCCCCAGAACCTGGTTCTTCTGCACCCCACGGGTCACTTTCTGCAGCAAAAACACAGAAACATAAAGATTTTACACATCCCACTGCTTTCACCTGACTAATCAAACTAACATTTAGCAGCTTTACATGATGCTGAAGCTAGAACATCAGCTAAATGTAACTAGTTTCAATATTTAATTAATAAATTATTAATTTATCATAACACTGGGCTGCAGAGCGGATCAGACGGTAGCGCTGGTTCCTTGCAGAAAGAAGGTCATAGGTTCAAATCCAGACTGCAGCCTTTTTGCATGGCGTTAGCATGTTCTCCTTGTGCATGTGTCGTGTTAGCATGTTCTTACCATGAATGTTGCAAGCTGAGAGTGATGTATGACCAGATAATTAGCCAGATACTAAGATCCCTAACCCTAAGGTCCTAACCCTACCCCCAACAAGCTAGCTTAAATAAAAAGATTTCATTGTCATTTTGTGTGGTATTTGCAGAAATACAGAGGATGAAACGAAATGCAGTTTCTCACTAGCCTCTACAGTGCAATACTCAAAACAGACATTAAAAACATTTAAAACCATAAATATGGAAAAATTGCACTCCTATAAGGGATAAAAACTGAAAATATGGTATTTTAGGAACTTTATGAACCTAATGATGAGTGTATGTGCTTTATCCATGAAATAAATGAGAAATATTAGCTTCTTCAATAAACAGCTGTGATGCTAACTAAAACCACAGAAACCTAAAAACACTGGGCTCATCTGAAGGCTTCAGGTCCTAAAGCTCAACTTCTTAGAGGAAAAAGAGATAAAACAACTAAAAAACAGATACACAATGTTTTTGTTTTGTTATGTGGACATCTAGCACTGCAGTGATATACAGAAATAGATCCTGTGATTCATTCTCAGAATATTTTATTATTTATAATAATAATAAAATGTACAGTAAATGATGATACACTAACGATGCACAAGGTTTCAAGTTTAAGTAAACAATTATTAATAAAATCACCAATAATAAATGATTAATAAAGATGACGTGTGCATCAACAGCAACAGTGCATCTATATAAAGCTGATCATTTATTGTTTTGCATCTTTTTTCACTAACAACTATTCTGTGTATCCTCAGTTCCCTTTATTTACACATTTCTGCCACTCATTCTGCATGATACATGACGTCATTGTTTAGAGCTAGTCTCAGCCATGGTCTGGGCTGTGTGTATATCAGGGTATGGACCTGTCTAAGACCTGGGATGTTGCTTTACCTTTATCACTGTGCAACATCTCTGCCAGATCTCTGAGGAGGACTGGACGTAATGCTCGGGCTGGGGGCTCCAGATGCTGAGGGGCTCCTCTGCGGTGGTCTTTATCTGACCCTCTCGGGTCACCAGGGCGGCGCGCGCGCTTCCGGTGCCCACATCCACCCCCACATAGTAGACCTCTTCTTCTCCCATCAAGAGGGGGTGCTGGGCACACCTGGTCGATCAGAATGTTAAGCATTTAAGTTAACACCATTATGAACTTATGTTACGTTTCTTGATAATGGTTGTGAAGATAACAGCTGCAGCGAGGGAATCAAAGAGCCAATCAAAATGAGCCCATTTAACGCGTCAAATACGCTTCAAATGTCACACAGCTGAGGGAGTTTACGTCTTTAAATATACACAAACATGTCTGACTCACCCTGTGATTAAAACCTTATTTATGTCCGCAAAACATCACGTTTTACTGCTGAAGTTGATCGCCAGTGAATGAACTTTGAGTTGTAGGAGCTGTACAGAACGGAACGTCGGAGTGGACAAAAAGGATACAGTCGTGTGTGTTTACACCGGTGTTACACCGAATTATGTTCCCCGTAAAAATGTTTCCCAGCAGTTTAGCTCCGTTTTCTTCGTGAAGAAAGCACCTTTTTAAAAATAAAACTAGCTGGAATAAAAATCTTATTCTTTTCTGTCCCTTTTTTGTTTGTCCTAGTAAGTAAAACACAAAATAACAGTTTTCTCTTTGTGTGTGCCCGTTTTAAACGGGGGTACACATCTCGACACAACACTGGAACATGAAACATGCATCCAGGTGACATTTTAAGTAAGAAATTACTGGATCTAAACATGAAAACATTTATTATATTTAATATTCTTTAGTTGGGCATTAGGATTCCTGACATCCATGAGAAAGTCTAATAAAATCAATTAATTTTGATAATTTCAGATACCAGAAGCTATTTTCTGACTTGGGTTTGAGGCAAATGCTGCCAAAAGAACAGGAGCCAAACACTGAAAGGGGGACATTTCTAGACTGACTTTAGCATTTTTCTGAAATTATTTCCGCACTCTACATTCAGGATGTGACTACTGAGCGAACCTGAAGGGTGACATGCCAGGTTGGGTGAAAAGTATTTAGCTGTTTGGAAAAATACAGCAATGCAATGTAGAGAGCCAGAATCTTGAGTGGTTCTGTTGGTTATTTCCATTAAAGGAAAGTAAATTTCACAATTTTCAAAAACAATTCAAACTAAATTGTTTCACTCATTCTTGAGAGTTGGGACAAAACATGTCCTTCATACAAACGTGATTTAGGTTAAAAATAAAAATTAACTAGATAAATTGCATTTCTTGCAGAAATGCGTTTGAATGCTTTGTTGCTGAATACAATAGCTGAAACTGCTGAATTGAAGCTAAAACTAAGCTTAATTGTCAAAATGTGCTGAATGTATTTGAAGTTTTAGGAGCACAAATTGCTAAAAAGTTTTAAAAAGCCCAAAAAGTAGAATAGAGAAAAAAATCCTAAACAGCAGAAAACTGAAATCTCTAAACATAGTTAAAAAAACTGAGCAGCTAAAATGTTTAAACAGCTGATATTTGAGTATAAGTAGTTAAATTTTCACAATTAGTTGAATTGTGAAGTTAGCAGGATATGCTGAATTTTGAAACTGATAGCTGAGTAGCTGAACTGAAATAAGCAGTTTTCTGCTGCGAAAATTTAACGTAATTGTAAAAATGAGCTGAAAAGATTGAAAGATTTAGGAGCAAAAAATCACTAACAAGTGTATTAAAGCCAAATAAGTAAGTGGAGAAAAGAGAAAATAAATCTAAACAGCAGAAAACTGAAATCTCACTACACAGTTTAAAAAACTAGACAGCTGGTATTTGAGTAGGAATAATTTAAAAGTTAAATTTTCACAATTAGCTGAACTGTGAATTTAGCAGCTGAAATTGATGAACATGCATTAGAACTTAAGTGAAGTTGAAAATGAGTTCAATTGTCAAAGTTAGCAGAATGAGATAAAAAATAAACTGTTAGAAAGAGCAGAAATTGAACTTTAAGGTTTCAAAATTTTCTCAGCCAATCAGGGAGAGAGAGGGGGGAGGGAGGTAGAGAGCGAGAGAGAGACAGGCAGAGAGAGAGAGGAGTAGGGAGGAAGGGAGGGAGTAGGAAAGAGTGAGGGACATAGAGAGAAAGGGGGGGGAAAGAGGGAGGAAGAGAGAGAGACGGGGGGACACAGAGAGAGAGAAACAGAGAGAGAGAGAAACAGAGAGAGAGAGAGAGAGAGAGAGGGTTAGGGAGGGAGGAAGGGAGGGAGAGAGAAAGAGGGAGACAGAGAGAAACAAACACAGAGAGAGAGAGACAGACAGAGAGAGAGAGAGAGAGAGAGAGCGAGAGAGCGAGAGAGTGAGAGAGAGAGAGAGAGAGAGAGAGAGAGAGAGAGAGAGAGAGAGATTGAGTCTGGGTCTGGGTTCTGATCCTGATTCAGGTCTGGGTATTTGTTCTGTTCCTATATCTCATCTAACCCTGGCTCTAGTCTTGCCCTGGTTCTGATCCACATGCTGGTTCTGGTGTTGGTTCTGATCCTGGTTCTGGTCTTAAACCAGATGCTGGTTCTGATACTGGTTTGCTGAAACAAGCAGACTGACTAATAGAGAGGCCACAAGGCTCCAGTAGGATTGTACTTAAAATAGCTTTTCCGTATATCCGCTCTCAGACAGTAAATAGCGGGAAATGTCTGAACCAATCAGAAAGCTCCATTATCACACCACTGCTCTGCTGCTGTTAGAGATGCAGCAGGCAGGCCCCTTAATGAGGAAGGCTTTGCTTCAGATGTCCGATCAGAGGTCTCCAACGTCTCATCACCATTCGAAAAGTATAGCACCGATTTGAAAAATTCCAAAAGCGTCAGCATCAGAAGGCTTTGGTGGTGCTGTATTTAATTTTTTGTGTGCCTACCTAGAATATTTGTAGGAGAAATGATGAGATGATTTCTACTGTCTGAAGCAGAAAATGCCTGTTTTTTATGGGAGGAAAATGTGGCTGAATCCTCCTTCTGACGCTTGTAACTCAAGAACCGTGGCAGATACAGCTAAAACGAAGACATCCTATCGAAGCTGACAAAAAAACCTTCTGTTTTTGAAAAAAATTACACATGAACTATAAAAGATGTGGTCGTAGCAGATTTTTCTTTAGAGAAAATCATCGGATCCTGCAGCTGATATGCAGCTTCAACAGTCACATTGGAAGCCTGGAACCTCTCATCACCATTCAAAAAGTATGGCACCGATTAGAAAAATTCCAAAAGCGTCAGCAGCAGAAGGCGTCGATGGTGCTCTGTGTGAATTTATGTGTGGCTACGT
>SSNS01000350.1:137553-175053 GCA_006937985.1 Aphyosemion australe
GTCGAGCAAAGTCTGTTTTTGGCCCTATTCTTTTGAATGGGGGGAGGAGGAGACGTTCCTGAACTTTCCAAAATCGTACCTCAAGTTTAACCTGTGATTGTAGAAAAACCGTAAAAGATATCAAGAAGCTGAAGGAAACTAAAATAGTTGAACTTCTTTTGAGTTTGTTAAAAGTTGAATGAAGTCTCTAGGTTGAAGTTAACCCTGGCAAGTAAGAGGTCAAAAAGATGAACGATTTTGTGAAAAAAATGAGGATTTGAAGCATTTTCCATTCATTTCAATGGGCTGAAAAATCGCAGAAAAAGCTGAATATCTCGTAAACGGTTGAAGATATCAATACCAAAAGTCATAGCCGGAATGACCTGAACGAGCTGAACGGTTTGATACCAAACTTGTTGAAATAGCTGAAAAATTGTTGAAGAAGAAGCGGTCCAAAAAACGTACGGAATCTGAAAAATGGAGGAGGAGAAACTCAATACTTTGAATGCTTTCCAAGCATTCAAACTAATTATCATGATTTACTTACTTGCCATGTTTAATCTAAATGAAATTAGTATCCTAATGTTATTATTAGTGCAAATTTCCTTTCTCTTTTGAAAAATATTGCCTAAATGCTTAGGTTGTGCTGAGGTTTATGTTATTTTTTTGTCTTCACCACAAAGTCACAATATTCATCATCAGCCCCAAAAACTTGAACAAAGTGTTAAAATGTAAATACATATATATATAAATTGAAAGATAATGCCTATAAATATGTGAAGCAATGCTTGAAGTAAACATCAAATTATATTTTTCATAAAAATCTGCTTGCCAAAGTTGTGTCCTCAGTTTCTGTCAACTCCGTCAGATGTTTCATAAACTTCATTTAATCAGGCAATAGCATTCAATTCAATTCAGTTTATTTATATAGCGCCAAATCACGACAAGAGTCGTCTCAAGGCTCTTCACAAAGTAAACATTCCAATACAGTTCAGTTCATTAAGCCAATCAGTAAAAAGGTTTCCTATATAAGGAACCCAGCAGATTGCATCAAGACACTGACTGCATGGCCATCTGTGTCACCAAAGACCCTTTTGAGGTTCCCATGCTGTGCTGATAACAGCACTAGCACACACACTCTGGTCATTTTAAAACTTTTAGATATTTTACACAAACACTGTCATTATTTTTATGGTCACATCTGGACCAAGTCAACACCATCTTTCCATTGTGATGTGCTTTTTAAAGAGAAAGTGGATTTAACATTTTAGTGAGGTTATTGAGACAGCTAGCAACTGAGGAAAACGTTACTAGCTGCTATGTACAACGCATCCTTTGGAGGGAAAATACATGGCCTTTCGTCAACTCCGTCAGATGTCACGTCTGATGGAGTTGACGAATCAACCTATAATGACTTAAAGTGGTAATAAAATATTATTTTTATAAGTTTTTAATTGATATTATTAATTAATTGATATTCTAAAGAAAAAACTAGTATTAATTCATTTTTAATTTGTTACATGTTACAATTTGTTATATTGCTCCTGTTCAGTGACAAACGTGTCCCAGTCAAAAAACATTAAACAAATGTATACATTCATTTTGTTAAATTTATATTTGCATTTTTAATCAACTTGTGTCCTGATCATAAAGAACAAATATTTGTATTGTGGGAAAGCATGGCAAGGCCGTGAAATAGGTATTACATTTTTATATAAAAGGTCTTTAAAAGACTTGAATTTAACCTGAAGAAACTTGTAGGAACCCTGATTTTTGTAAACTTGTCAAAATATGAAATATTTTGAAATAAAACCATTTTTGTTTGTTAAATAGTAGTCCACACACATTTTTGTCAACACCATCAGATCTTGGTCAACACCGTCAGATGTATGTTTTATAATTTTTTCAAAGAAATCGTTAATTCTTACTTCACTTTCTGGTCTTCATGTAATAAAGACACATCTGATCTACTGCCTCTTATGTCTACTTATTTAAAGAACTGATTTTTAGTACGTTAAAATCAAAGGCAGAGTTTTAAAATGAGGATATTTAGAGATCCAAGTTTTCTTAAATGTGTAAAATTCAAATTCCAATTTATATCTTGGATGTTATTACATATACGTGTAGCTAAAACCTATTACAATATAGTTTAGAACTTTAGATTCTTGTTGGACTGCAAGAAATAAAAATGCATTCTGTTTAGTGTGTCTGACGGAGTTGACATGAATCGAGTTCTAACTCGAAAAAAGTGAATTTGTTAAAAATAAGTTTTTTATTTAGAACCTGCACCTTTACATGGTTTTATAGCTTAGACTTTTCTCTACACAAATAGATAATTAAAATGAATATAGTGTATATTTAAAAAAAAAGATTTTTAAACCTGTTTTGTCCCGACTCTCAAGAAGGAGTGGTTTATTAAAGAGCAGTGCAGTGATACAAAGTGCCTTAAGTTTGTTTTGAAGAGGCATTTTTCATCAGACTCAGTTTATTGGTCGTATGTTTTGTTTGTTTGCATAACCCTAGTCATCATTATTGAGTGGAATAATCTATTAAGTATATTCATTTCATTCTTATTTTTATTGTGCTAAACAGTGAAAGTAATCTCAGGTTGATTTTACTCATCACTTGAATGAAGAAAATTAAAAACAATTTAAAACAAGTGGATTAAAAAATGAGAAAATCTGTTGTGCCTGAGGATGCTGACAGAATTTTGACTTTGATGAAATAACGGGCACTCATCTTTTTGTCACATTTGTCTCAGAGCAAGAAGACTCTCGGTTCACCTGGGCAGCAGTTTGTATTCATGCTTCAATTCACGAGGAAAACCTTTTAAACATTTTCCAGAGGCAGATTGTTGGAAAGTTAGTGACATTTCCTGGC
The DNA here is from genome assembly GCA_006937985.1 of Aphyosemion australe. Taxonomy (NCBI): domain Eukaryota; kingdom Metazoa; phylum Chordata; class Actinopteri; order Cyprinodontiformes; family Nothobranchiidae; genus Aphyosemion; species Aphyosemion australe. The sequence continues at coordinate 140,413 of SSNS01000350.1, forward strand.
ATTGAAACCCTGTTCTCTGAATGCCACCTACTCTGCAGCTGTGCTCTTTTCTTTAAGAAGATAAGCAGCTGCCTAGAGGAAGTGGTTGGGGCTGAAACCAGTGTGTTTGGACCAGTAATGGTCAGCAGAGATGGAGCAAAGAGGGAAAACCTCAGGAGCAGGACAGGAAGCAACAGCTGGTCTTCAACAAACACCACCGACAGTGTTTGAAATCTCATCTGTCTTTCTCTAAGCCTCTGTGTGTGTGTGTGCATCCATGTGTGTGTGTGTGTGTGTGTGTGTGTGTGTGTGTGTCCCTTAACTCCATGCCTGAAGGTAATCAGAACTCTGTTGATACATCAACACACAGCCCCTCTGTGTTTAGCTCTGGTGAAGGCGTAGAGTAGGACCGGATCCTGGACGGTCCCACCTCTGAAACAACAACAGCAGGGCCTGCTGGGAGGCAGGCAGGTCCAGCTCCCGATTGGAAAACTCCATGCTGTGGAAACAGCTGGCCCAAACTGGGAGGGGAACAAAACTATTCTCTAACGGAGAGCCTGTTGGGCCAGCAGAAGGGGAAAAGCTGAGAGAGGAACAGGAAACACAGCCTGGACTCAGTTACAGCTTGATAGGAAAATAGTATTCGGTGTTCTTGACACCTGCACCTTTGAGGGAAAGAAAATGATAAGTAAATAGAGGAAACTGACTATTTTGCATCCTCTTGGGTTTTGAACCACTTGCTAACGTGGTGTTGCATTAGTGGGTTGTGAGAAAAACTCTATTTAAAGTGTTGACCACATGCAACTCTGGTTATCCTGGTTAAACTGGGGCTGTTCACTTATTTAGATGCCTGGTGGAGAACATGTTCAATAATACAGAGGGAGAAACCAGACAGACTGGACTGCAGCTACAAACAGACTTCAGAGGTTAGTGCAGGTTCAGTTTTTACCCACAAGGCCTGTGGGTGAAACACAGAGTGCACACTCACACAGGAACAGCTGCATGTGAAGACCAAGCATTAGCAGATATTAAATCTGAAATAGGACAACACCAGGATGGACGCTATGAATTCTGACTTTTAATGGGTCCATTTTATGTAGCTGCACGAGGAATAAAATAGTTATAATTAAACAGCATTTAATAATTAGCCTTAAAGGCATCCCACGTATCACCGGCCTTTCATGTCATGGATAGATTTAAAGGTGTGGAACACTGAAAAAACATTTTTTAATGATTATTTCTGGTTATAATTGGTCACTCTGAGTTTTTCATGCAGGCTGAACATGAAAATAGTCTCCTACACCTATCTCCTGCATTAGCTTCTGATAGAAAATAGACGGTGAAATTCTAGGACAGGGGTGCCCAATCCTGGTCCTGGAGAGCTACTATCCAGCACGTTATAGTGGTTGCTCTGCTCCAACACACTTGATTTAGTGGTTTAATCACTTGTGCAGCAGCTCATCAAACTCTGCAGAAGCCTGTTAATCACCTGCTGATTGAAATCAGGTGTGTTGAAGCAGAGTTAAAACTAAGACATGCTGGATAGTAGCTCTCCAGGACCAGGATTGGGCACCCCTGCTCTAGGATTTGAAAGGATTTGACAGATCTACGTCACACTGTCACTTAACATTCATGTACTCACCCAACGAGCGATGTTAGTTTAATATCTGTAAAACTGACAGAGTTGTAGCCATTTTGTTTAACTTCCTTTAGCAGTAGTTCTCAACCTTTTTTCAGCCAAGTACCCCCTAACCAGGGCAAAGCATTTTTGTTTGTAAAACAAAAAAGACCTAAAAACGAGCACTGTGCCATCAGTGACTGCTGTATTAAACTTTGGAACTGATAAACATGTACAAAATTCAAACATTTGAAAAAAATAACTATTTCGAATATTTTAAATGTTAATAATCCATAATTAAATGTATTGGAAATATTTATCATCATTATTATGTACACTGCTCACAAAAATTAAAGGAACACTTTTTTATTGGGCCTGGCATGAAATCAATTAAACCTGTCTGGTAATTTTCTGGTTGATTAAGCAGCTGAGGGCATTGTTAATCACTTTCAGCAGTATTAAAGTTCATGGACTTAACGACAGGTGCACTAAAGTGGCAACAATTACAAAACCCTCAAAACAGGACTGGTTTAACATGTGGAGGTCATTTCAAGTTTCTCCCTCCTGATCTTTTTTGGCTGGTTTTCCACTCGTGCTAGTTTTGGCTTGAGTAATTATCTCTACTGGCAGCATGAGGCCATTCCTTAACCCTACAGAAGTTGCACAGGTTGTCCAACTTCTCCAGGATGGCACATCCACACGTGCTGCAGCAAGAAGGTTTAATGTGTCTCCCAGCACAATCTCCAGAACATGGAGGAGATTTCAGGAGACTGGCGGTTATTCTCGGAGAGCTGGACAGGGCCGTAGAAGGTCCACAACCCATCAGCAGGACCGATACCTGCTCCTTTGTGCAAGGCGGAACAGGCTGAGCACTGCTCGTGCCCTACAGAATGACCTCCAGAGGGCCACTGGTGTGAATGTCTCTACCCAAACAATCAGGAACAGACTTCATGAAGATGGCCTGAGGGCCCGACGTCCTGTAGTGGGCCCTGTGCTCACTGCCCAGCACCGTAGAGCTCCACTGGCATTTGCTCAAGAACACCAGAATTGGCAAGTCCGCCACTGGCGCCCTGTACTTTTTACAGACGAGAGCAGGTTCACCCTGAGCACCTGTGATAGACGTGAAAGAGTCTGGAGAAGACAAGGAGAACGTTATGCTGCCTGCAACGTCGTTCAACATGACAGGTTTGGTGGTGGGTCAGTGATGGTCTGGGGAGGCATATCCATGGAGGGACGCACAGACCTCTACTGCCTAGGAAATGGTGCTCTGACTGCCATAAGGTATCCAGATGAAATCCTTGAACCCTTTGTCAGACCCTACGCTGATGCAGTAGGTCCTGGTTTTCTCCTAATGCACGACAATGCCCGGCCTCATGTGGCAAGAGTATGCAGGCAGTACCTGGAGGATGAAGGAATTGAAACAATTGAATGGCCTTCACCATCCCATGACTTAAACCCAATAGAACATCTGTGGGACATTATGTTTCGGTCCATTAGGCGGCGCCAGGTTGCTCCTCAGACTGTACAAGAGCTCAGGGATGCCCTCACACAGATCTGGGAGGAAATGCCACAAGACACCATCCGTTGTCTCATTAGGAGCATGCCCCGACGTTGTCAAGCATGCACACAAGCTCGTGGGGGCCACACAAGATACTGAAAAGCATTTTGAGTTGCAGAAATGAAGTTTTTGAAATAATGGACTAGCCTGCCACATCTTAATTTCACTCTGATTTTAGGGTGTCTACACAATTGAGCCCTCTGTAGGCTGAAAACTTGTATTTCCATTAAAAGACTTGGCATCCTTTTGTTCCTAAGACATTGCCCTGTTGTTATTTGTATAGATATCCAACTTCATATTCAGATCTGATGTATCTAATGTGTTTCTTTAAAGTGTTCCTTTGGTTTTTGTGAGCAGTGTAAATTGAAGTGTTCATTTTTGCATGGATGCTATTTTTTAAACATATGTATATTTTTTCATGTACCCCCATTTGAGAAACAATGAGCTACAGCATCTTGAACAAGGCTGATTCTAAAACGTCATTTTAAATTTAGTTAGGACGTTTGGAGATCAGTGCTTCACTACACACACAGACACGCACGCACGCACACACACACACACACACACACACACACACACACACACACACACACACACACTCATGCACAAAACATTGAGATTCACAGTTTTTGATGAATAATTAAAAATCTGTACATTTGTGTTTTTGCAGCTTCTTCGGGGGTTTTAAGGCCACCAGATGGCATGAATTAAACATTAGCTGACACAATTTGAAACAGTTTGTTTATTTTAAATAATATATTAAAGTACATCAAAAGAGTGTGTGATGTAGGTCAGGCCTGTGTGTTCTCTAAACCCCACTTTTCCAGACCAAGTTGATCTGTCGCTGGTTCTTCACAATCAGATCCCTGAGAAGAAGATTTATCTCTTGTTTTGGGGCAATAACAACACAAATATCTGGGATTAATACAAAAGAAATTGAGCGGGTAACTAAATATTCAAAAACACTACGTAATCCCAGAGTACATTGCTCCACTGCCTGCATTACCTAATCCCATAATCCATTGCGGGAGGGGCGGGGAATCTGCCGGTTGTCGGAGCAACGGACATGTCATCGAACAATCCCCGCCTTCACGATGGTCTCCAGCCAATCACAGTCCGTAGAAATGACATCATTGTTATTTTCAGTGGAGCTGCAGCTTAGAGGTGGATAAAGTTCGTCTCCACGTTGGAAGTGATTGAAAGTATTTGTCGTTTTCAGGCTCCGTTTTGACTTTTTCCGATAAGACGGAGAGGCGAGAGAAGCGGAGCGGAACCCGCAGCTCGGAGGCGACGGAAGCCTGTTTGTCCATGATCGTCCGGTTCTGAGCAGGAGGCGAAAGTTTTCTCGGGACACAAAGTTGTCAAGTGAGTTGAACTTCAACAATAGACGGCCTCTGTCTCCGGAGAGTGGACAGGTTGTCTCCGAGCGAATGTAAGCAGTAAAAAGTGGACTATTTACGGAACAAAAACCTTCTTTACAGCGATTCCAACTTTATGTCTGGAAAAATGGAAGCGACTTTCTACGATGAAAACGCCTCGAACTCTCAGCATGACGGGACGGGAGTGTTCGGCTTCAACCCGAAAACCCTGAAGCAGAGCATGACGCTGAACCTGAACGACCCGAAAAACTTCAAGCCGCAGCTGGGCGCGAAGGCCCTGGACATCCTGACGTCCCCTGACGTGGGGCTGCTGAAGCTGGCCTCGCCGGAGCTGGAGAGGCTGATCATCCAGTCCTGTAACGGGCTCACGACCCCCACCCCCACCCAGTTCGTCTGTCCCAAGAACATCACGGACGAGCAGGAGGGCTTTGCCGAAGGGTTTGTGAGGGCTTTGGCTGAGCTCCACTACCAGCAGATCCCCGCCGCCCACCCCGACGCGCAGACCGGCGCGTCAGGCGCAGCTGCGTGCGAGAGCGGCGGGATTCCCTACAGCTGCACGGTGCGCACGGAACCACCGGAGTACACGAACCTGGCCGCTTTCAGCCGGACGGTGGGCTCCGTTTCCGCACCTGTCGGAGAGAGGAACCCGCCTACAGGTTACACAGCTGCCCCGCAGCCGCCCCACAACCACACGGACCCCCAGCTGGGGACGGCGCAGCACCCGCGGCTGCAGGCGCTCAAAGAGGAGCCGCAGACGGTCCCCGAGATGACCGGCGACACCCCGCCGCTCTCCCCAATCGACATGGAGACCCAGGAGCGCATCAAGGCGGAGCGGAAGCGCATGAGGAACAGAGTGGCCGCGTCGAAATGCCGGAAAAGGAAGCTGGAGAGGATCTCCCGGCTAGAGGACAGGGTCAAGAACCTGAAGACTCAAAACACGGAGCTGGTGTCCTCCGCTAACGTCCTCCGGGACGAGCTGGCTCTGCTCAAGCAGAAGGTCATGGACCACGTTAACAGCGGCTGTCAGCTGATTCTGACGCAGCAGCTCCAGGCCTACTAGACCACCACGGCGGAAGAAGGGACCAAATGCAACTTCAGGTGGCTGCTGGAGTTTTCAGGAACATCTCAGTCCCTCCACTAACAACATACAGACTTTCTCATGGTGTTTGGCTTGTAAATGTGGTTTATTACAGATCAGAAGCCATAAGAATTGTTGTCCAGGCGCACAAAGAAACTTTGCTCTAATAGTCTTCCTGTTCTGTTATTATTTGCACACAGAAATGTAAAAACTGAGACTTTGTTCCAGTCAGATCACAGCATGGGGGACACCCGATCACCAGACTTCCGTCTGGAGCTGATTCCGGACACAAATGTATAAAACACTACCAGCTTTCACTCCCACGGCTGCGTGTAGCGGTTACTGACGGCTGCCTTACTTTCATAAACTTCTGTTCATGTTATAGGATAATTGTTAGACCTGAAATAACACTTTGTAATATTTTGTACGCTACATTTTGAGCACTTAACTGTAAATAATGCAAAAATAAAAACATGCTGAAAATGCAGGCGAGGAGTTTTTAATTAGCAAGCAGGTGTGTGGACTGGACAGATTGTTGTTGTGGGAGTGGGAGGGGCGGCAGGTTGAGTCATCCGAATCTCTGCGAACGACATTGGACAGCGAGAGGCCCGGAAGTGAGCCGCAGGAATCCAAATAAGGCAAGAGGTCCCGAGTGCGCAGTGGGCAGGGTGCGCGCGCATGACTGAATCACTGCTGGTGATTCCTGCTAGTAAAACAGTTGTTTACACTCTTCACGAGGGACACTTGTTTTATTAAAAAAGGTTTTAATGATTTCTGAACATGTTACTTAAATATCTGACACTGTAGAAAATGTGCAGATGTATTTACACAGAAAACACCCACAGGACCTAGTTCCTGTAAAGACGTTAATGTTGAGGCCAGCTGTCCTGCAGACTTTAACACACCTCCATAAACCACAGGTGTTCACTTCAGCCATCTCTAGACTGTTTAAACTCCCGAGAAGAACTCTAAATGTTCTGATTGAAGTGATAAATGCTACCAAACGCAATAAAAACAATAGACTTACACTTTTGTAATTATTAGAGCAGCTGGTTTGGTAATCACAGGCTTGGTAGACATTAGCCAACTAGTCCTAATTCAAAAGTTACCAGGCCAAGGTTCTGACCCTTTATGGATTTTTGAGAGAACTGGAGGCAACAAATTACCAAACAAAAATAATTTACATGGAGAACATTTTAAACAAAAGCCCCTATAATCCTAAACTAATGAGAACGTCATGTTTATGAACACAATGGCTGTAAGACAGTGGTCAAAGATGTCATCTCACTGCATAAATTAACTCAATCAATCAATCCCACTGCTGCTGCATTAATACAGAACATACAGATCTGACAGCTGGCTGTGTGACTAACTCGGAGTTTTAGTTAATGAAGCGATTCAGAAAGACAGATCAAGGCAAATATCATTTATGAGAATCAGTATTTAGTATAATGCACTGGTTAGTGATCTTTTATGGTTTCAGGATAAGTTGCCACATTGATGCTTCTCTATAGGAAAAATACATCGTTGACAATAAAAATCCAGATTTAAACCTGCAGCTATCTTGCTGAACCACTAATCCTACTTTGGAGTACTGGTTCCAGAACCGGACTCATTCATAAGCTCTGTTACATCCTACAGGCTGTAAACAGAGAAAACCTTTCAACCAAAGTAAATTCTCTTATACAAAGCGAAACACCATTACGGTGATGGTTTACTGCCTGGAAAATGATTCATGAATAGAAAACTGAACAGCCTCCATGTTTCTTTTTGCCCTGTCTGCTTTTTCAAACGCATCATCCTCAGCTGGGTATCAGCCTGGTTCCCAGGGCTTTGGTTCCTTCTTCTAGTCCTGAGTAAGAACTGAGAGTATGTCTCAGCTGACCAGCACGCCCTCGTTAGCGGCCAGCCGCTGCCGGTGAACGTGGTCCTGCTCCAGTTCTTCATGGCTGGGGTGCCAGAGGCGAGCCAGGATGCGCTCTATGTTCAGGGCGTACATGGTGTGAGAGGGCATGACACCCCGATGAACCTACAGGAGTAAAAAAGGTTACAGTGACAGATGGTTATGTGACTAAAAAAATAAACATCTCACACAATCAGCAGTCTTCACACGGCTCTAAAAAAGAAAAATAACCCACGGTAGCTGTTTTTTCTACATAACAGATCACCAGCCTTGGTAAAACTGGGTTATATCAAAGCTTGAGTGTTTCTGACACTAGTTAATGAACCAGTAGAATCCACCACAGTAGGTTTTAAAATGCTAAATGTCAAACTGGACCACAGGTGAACATCAGCATGTTTTACAAACACAAAATGGTAAATGGCCTGTATTTGTATAGCACCTTCTTAGGGTTCTACAACCCCCCAAGGCGCTTCACAACACAATCAGTCATCCACCCATTCACACACACATTCACACGCTGGTGGTGATGAGCTACATTGTAGCTACAGCTGCCCTGGGGCGCACTGACAGAGGAAAGACTGGGGCCACCAGTCCTTCCGACCACCACCAGCAGGCAAGGCAGGTTAAGTGTCTTGCCCAAGGACACACAGCAGCATTCTCTGGCAGGAGCTGGGATCGAACCTGCAACCTTCTGATTACTGGACAACCCGCTCTACCTCCTGAGCTACTGCTGCCCATTATTTACATTCATGTAATTATGGATCCAATATTTCAGAGCAGACTTCAAAAGACTACATCTCATTTCTAGTTCAGGATCGACTCGTTCAAATCAAATCCTGTCTTTGGTTAATTTTCTTACAACTTAGAACCAAAATGAATGTTCTGATTACTTGGGAACATCAGCTGCTCCAGCAGGAAAGATTAATGTACTCTGTAGTTTTCTATGAACTGAACCCCGATTATGTTAGATTGTAAAACGTTCCATGTTTTTTTTACACAGAATAAATCCTCTGAATGTAAAGTGCATCCAAACTTAGTAAACAGCTGACTGAATTTACACGTCCCGAGATGATTAAAGGACAGACAGGTGGGTCTGGTGCTGGACGGGAGCAGATATACATCCACCTCACAAATGTATCTTTTCTTTCTTTACACGTTTAGATTAGAAAGAGTCAGTTACATGTAACACCTCAATCCTTATCTGATACAGACTTCGATTCAAAAATTTATTTTGTTAATTATTAATGCAAAAGTGGACCTCTAAGTTGCAGACGCGCTGCACCTGAATCGTTTGAGGAGCACATAAACATCTTCCTCTGAGCAATAAGAGCTGTGACTGAAGAAAAGGTGCACCGTGTGGTGAAGAAGAAAACATTTAGGGGTTCGGTGTAACTCTCTCTCTCCTCTGCTGCTTTAGCTCGGTGAATTGAGACGTTTTCATGCTTGAATAAACATATTAGTGCATCCAAAATTAAAACAAAGGCTGGTCTCTGTTTAACTTTCTAAGAACTCGTGCCGTTTTCTCTGGGAGTTTCAGTTAGACGTGTTTGGAGTTTATCATTAACAGACGGTTTTTAAGCCTGTACAGGATTACAGATGTATAAACAAGGCTCTGCCTGTCTTCATGAGCGTGCCTTCTGCTTACACTGGAACCAAATTCTAACTTCTTTGTACAATAATAAATGTGATAGAATATATTCCATTTAAAAAAGCGATTTAAGCTTCTTCGTTAAGACAAAGTAAATTTCTGCCTCCTGTATCTGGTACAGAACTTAAAAATATATATTTATTCTTTAGATGTTTTATTTTCAGTGTCTGAAGTATTTTATACTCAGACTTTTTGTTAAAGTGACAGATCTAGGAATCTTTATTTTTGTCTAAATGATTGCTTTGGTTATGCAGAAGGACCTGAAGTCCACGAGCATTCTCCTGTATAACAGCTGGATTTTAGCAGTTGCTTTTTAATTGGAAAATGTTTTTTTTAATAGTTATTGGAATTAAACTCATTTGGAGTCATTACAGAAACTCAGACCTGTGCCAGCTGTCAGTGTTACCACGGTGACATTTTAATCTCAGACCAGGATGGCCATAAAAGTCTAAAATGTGTTTCCTACAAACAAATAATTTGTCAGAGTAAAACATTGTATGAATGTAGTAAACACAAACATTATTTCATCATATCTATACATTTCTAATGTTAACACGTAGGTCTGTTCATTCCACATCCCTTATTGGTTTCATTCATCTCCAGAGAAAAGCCCTGACATGTCAACTCACCTTTAATGCTTCAAGGAGGTCAAACATGCTGATTGGAGGGAGCGGCACAGGAAGTGAGTCAGAGGAACAAGCCAGCAGGTGAACAGCTTTTTGTTCAGCCTCGTCTGGTGACACCTGTGGTGGTGGGCATGCAGGCAGAGAAGCACTCGGAGGAGGACTTGAGAGGGAAAAAACACACAAAAGCAGATGAAGTTAAACAGCTTCAGCAGAGTTCACACCGCACCAATAAGTGTCAGCAGTAGTGTGTGTGTGTGTGTCCTACCATTCACTGATCCCGTGGAAGGCAGTGAGGCTGTTCTTCAGATAAGGCTGAGGTGTAACATCGCTGCCGAATGCATACGGGAACTGAGCATCTCGTAACCGATACGCCTTCCTCCGGGTGATCACAGCAGTCAGAACATCTTTCAGATGGTGCTGAAATACAGAAACGTTTCTGCTCATATCACAGTAACATTCAAATTTTAATTTTACTCTACATTAAAACAGCAATGTTCTACTTAACCACAGCAGATAACTCAGAGGAAAACTAAAAGTATAAGATGATTAATTATGCAGAGACTGTGTAGTAGTTAAACACACACCTCCACAGCGTAGATCATAGTGCTGATGGAATCTTCAGCGACATTGTCCAGGCCCAGCTCAAAGGCAGTGACCATCATGCGGGCTTCCAGCTGGCCCCGCGTTGGCAGCAGCAGCGTTTGGGCACTGAGGCGCAGCTCCTCTTCATCTCCCCCCACTTCTCTGGGGCTGAACGGTTGAGCAGCACCAAGAGGGTTCTGAGGCTGGAAGCGATGCTGAGGGACCAACAAAACGCCAGGATAACTATGCAGAATGTTTCATTACTCCACTCACATTAACACTAAAGCCCCCTTCAGACAGGCCATGAAAAACGGAAATGTTCGGGACTCTGTCCGTAAGACGTTTGTGTCTGAATACAAATATCCGGTAAACCTTTTCCTGAATTAGACCGGACGAAGCCCCTAGTAACAGGACCGGAGTCGTCACGGACAGGGTGGCTGCTTCAGACTGGTGAGGTCGAGTTCCGGACAGGGAGGAGGAGGAGGAGGAGGAGGAGGGGAGCGGGGGACGCTGGTGCGCACCTAGATTACATATATCACGTGACTGGGAAAGCAAAGTTTTTCAACACGTCTGACCAGAAAACTTCGCCACTTGGTCGTGAATGTTTCCGTATACGCCGGGTAGCTCGCTCCTGTAGCATGCGGCGGACCATGGCAGCTCGCCTCCTACGGTACCGTCTCCTGGAAGCGCGACGGAGCGCATCACAGCGCTTCCGTGATTCCTTTATTAACCATTGAGCTTCATCATCCAGGTGACCAGGGGCCTCATTTATCAAACGTTCGTAGAAACGTTCCTATATTCCCTCCTACGGATGAAATTTAGAATGTGTGTACGAACAGTCAACGTCCTGATTTATGAAACATGCGGTGGCCTCTCGTACGCATGTTCCTCCGCAATCGTCTGATGATAAATCCCACCTGTGCGCTTGCAGGAGCTCGTGCCCATTTAACGTCATTTACATACAGAAACGCCCTCAATTAACCATATTTGGTCACACTACGTCCTCAGATCGGGAGGGGATTCCCTGGGCTCTTCCCGGACAAAAAAGAAAAACTTTATTGACAGCGAGATCGAAGCACTGGACACTTGACAACGCGTGAATGATCAGGGAGCAGAGGAGGTTCTGGAGGTTGTTTTATTTGTAAAATACAATCTGGACTGGAATCGGATCAGTGCGCTGCGCTCACGGAAGAGCCGTTCCCTCCGGAGTGCACTCTGCTCTGCTAAATCCTCCACTAATAATAAGAATAAGAAGAAGCGATCTTTTATGTAGCGAATCTCAAGAAAAACAACGGGGCGCTTCACAAGGACAAAATAATTAAATTATATTAAAACATAATAGATAAATAAATTCAAAATGATTTAAAACATCGTAAAAATGGGAAGAGTAAACATTGTGATTACAAAATAACACGAAATCAGCCATTCTACAATGTCAGATTCCCGTGGGTCACGGGTGTTTTAGCTCCAATAATAATAATCCACCAAAATAATTATTTATTGGGTAAAATAATTAGTGGATGAGGAACACGCGTGGATCACTGAGACGGTCAGAATTGCGGTTCCCTTGTTCTGCCACTAGATGCTGTTCCTACGCACGGTCAGAGCTGTACTTATATTTAGGAACGTTTTCACGCACAAGTACAAATTGGTAAATACCACACAATGCGTAAAATCGTTCCCACGCACGAAATACGCACAGATCTGTACGTAAGTACAGTTGATAAATGAGGCCCCAGGTCTCTTATGCGTCTTCGTGTGCGCAGAATTGTGCTTAACGTAAATCCGATCAGTGAGAGGAATTCTATCACAAACTAGCATGTACGCCCGCTGCATTATGCAATATCTGGGTACCCCCCACCCCCTCCCCCGCAGACATCTGGAACTTTTCCCTGCTGTGTGAAGGCAGCCGAAAGGGCAAGTTCCGGTGCAAAAGTGGTGTGTCTGAAAACACAGTTCTGGTTAAAGACCGGACTGAATTGTCCACACATATTCCAGAATGTCAATCTGAAAAGGGCTTAATTGTCTGCTATAAATTGCTGATAGTAACTTTCGGAAAAACTGCTTTTGCAATGAGAAAATATACTTACATCAAATTTTTGTCTAGAGGAACACTTTTTTCTCACTTTTGGTTTGCCAGGCTTTGACGCACAGCTGCCTGACCACTGTAACGGCCCTGCACCTTCTAGAGGTCAGGCAACAAAACACAGGATTGGACACAAACAGAGCTACAGTTATCACAAAGACATGAATACTTTCAACAGCATCTTAGTGCCACTGCGAATAGGAAAAACAAAAACAAGGGGAAATGTGTCCCGATTTCAGTCAAAATGGCGAGGGTAGAAAAAGTATTTCAAGAATAGCTCAAGTTTAAGTTTAACCAGAGTAAAATATTAATAAACTCAATTATTGTACGCTTCTGGCGTTTCAGAGTATGTCTGTGTGCTTAAACCTAAAGCTGAAGTTGAAAGTGACTAGTCCTGCAGGTATTCATGTGAATAATAACATTGATTATAGTATGCAAAACACTTTATTGTGGCAAACACAAAAACTCTTTACCTGGCGTGGAAACAATAATCTGGCACCGTGTGAGAATGGCCAACAGGAAATCATTATGAACGTGTACTGCAAACGACAGAAAAAGGAGGATATTAGAAAACGGACATTGGTAGAGATCAGCTTTATCTGGATACCAACCATTTTCCTGTGGCAGCAGCCGACGTGCCTCGATGTCAAACTCCTCCTTGCTGATCTTTTGTTTGAACCAAAGCTTCAGGTTTGCCCAGTAACTAAGTAAAAACAGATAGTTGTAAATATCAGAGCATTCCTGTCTTCATAAGCTTAATATCTACTTGTTTAACAAAACAAAACACTTTTTAAAAGTAAAGGGACATGAAATGTAAGGCGAGTTATATAGCTCGCGTTTTATACGTGCCACATCGCACGGACAGCAGCAATAAAAAAATAAACAAATCTGTACAGCGAAAAGTTTAGCAACAGCTAGCTAGGCGCTAGTTACCACACTGTCTAACGACTAATTGTTAATATTAAGATTTTTGGAGCCGAGATATTAAAATGCATCATCCCCACGCAAAATAAAACTTATTCAAAGCCCGTTTTTCATACTGCTTGACGTTATCGCCAACTGCGTCCGTTAAATTCTTCTTTGCAATCTCCAGTTCGCTCGGATGAGCCGCCATTGCGCCAGGAACAACCCGGATATACGTCATCATCATCACCAAACAGTTTTTTTCCCCTTTTATAACTTTATTGAACCGCTTAACGACAAAAATAAAATAAAATGAAATAAATAGAATTTAAAGCAAAAAGGGCTTAAAATACTCAGTTTATTGATTCAAATACTGAATATTTAATTAAAATGTTTTTGTGTAAAAAAACACTACAGCAAAACATAAAAAATATGTTATTTTATTTTATTTGTTTGTTAGTTTTGAAGATATAGTTTTTAAATTGATATTATATTCCAAAGTAGGTATCACATTTTAAAAGCCAAATATTCAATATATAAACAAATGTGCTGGAAAATTTCACTTTACCATTCATCATGTGAAGAAAAAAACTAATATTCAATATTTTCTAAATGTATTTTTAATTAATAAATACAATTACACTGTGTAATCTCTTTTTTAATAAAACAAATAACCAACACTTGTTTTTTTTGTACTCTGTGATCATATTCAGAAATGTTTTTTATTTAAAAAGTTTTTTTAAATAAAAGAAAACACTTAAGTTTATAAAACTAGCAATTTTAGGCATTTTGTGTGCATTGTTCATGAGCACACTGATTGAGATATCCAGGTGTTTCAGAAGAATATTGTAATAATCAAACAAAAAGATAAATATAATGGTTTGGCAATTCAAATCAAATCAATTTTCAATTTGCTAACTCAGAATCTTACATTTTTAATTATTCAAATGAAATGTTACCTAAACAAAAATTTAATCCATTTTATTTAAAAATATTTCCTTTTTAAATTGTATTAAACTGTATTATGACTCTGAGACTTATTCTGAGTGCAGTATTTAAACCTGAACATGATGATTTCAAGAAACTCTCTTTTATCCTGTTGTAATTGTTATTTCACTTACATAATAAACATACAGTTAGGCTATATTGCAGTATTGCTGAATTTTACATGCAATCAAAAATTAAATATAAATAAATAAAAATATAACAAACAAAAAAATGTGAGAGCAGGAGTGCCCAGCATGTTTTAGTTGTCTCTCTTCTCCAACACACTTGATATAGTGGTGTAATCACCTGTTCAGCAGAAGCCTGTTAATCACCTACTGATTCAAATCAGGTGTGTTGAAGCAGGGAAACAGCAAAAACATGCTGGACAGCGATCCTCCAGGGCCAGGATTAGGAACCCCTGTCTGAGATGAAGAATTTGACTGGTTTCATATGATATTTCTGTTTGGTAGTAACACATTTTAGCCACTAGATGTCACTGCCGTCTTGGGGTTAAAGGCCTGTAATAGGGAAGGAAGTTATAAACTATAATAAATGTCAGTCATGAAAGCCATCTGATGTATTTAGTGTTTTACACACATACTTTATTCATAAATATGGGGTCAGCTAAGTGTACCTGCAAAGTCATGCATGTATAAGACTAATTACTTTTTAAAAACTTGATCTGAAGGGACTTTTACTCTGTCACATTCTGCAAAACCCAGTCCAGTTATCACAAATGGGATGACCAAATCTTTATTTGGCAGGTCAGACTCTTAGTAACACATCTTAGTGCAAATATATTACTGAAGCATTTACGAAACTTCACAAAAAAGACCAAAAAGCAAATTCTTCACAACTCTTCCAAGCCTACATCAAATGCATCCAACCAGCTGAAATTTTATAGCACCTTATTAGTCCAAGTTCCATGTTAGAACCTTCCCAGTCCGGTTCTGGTACTGGACCAGGCGAGTATTAAATAAAACGTGTAGATTAATGTTCAAAAACATTCGATGCCAAGAACGTGACTGAAGGAATTCTCGGCTCTGAGATTATCCAGAATTCTGCTGACGTTAAAGTTAATCTAAAAGGGGAGTTTATTCTTAGTCCCCTAAGTACCATTTTTTCTCTAAATCTCATAACTTGCTTCCCATAAGAAAACTTTCACATCTGCCAGTGATTTTAATGGCATTAAAGAAAGCCCTCGAAAGGAATATTTGTACAACGTCCCATCTAACCGCTCCAAATTCCTGCCTCATCCAGGAGTCAATCACACCTACAGCTACTCTAAAAATACACCTTAATAAATAAATTCAATTCCATTTTTCTATCACAGAATTACCAGTTGTATATGGGGTCCTGCTGGTTCAACAGACTAAACGTAGAGATTTTCTGAGGCTCCTCCTGTGGTCCCTTGTAGGCCCTGGAGCTCATACCATCTCGTGCGGGCTTGGTTCTGGGAGGCCCGTTTGTTTTTCTCTGTTTTAGCTCTGGAGTAAAAACAGTTGAGTGGTCAGGGTGATGGCCCCCATGGCTCTGTCTCCCCAGGTGGTCATGAAGGCTTAAACAGACAGTCATGACTCACGCCATTCATCACAATAAGTGGAATCCCAAAGCCAGCGCACACGGCGTTAACAGCCAGACTGAGGAGTGTTTGTGGGTTCTCCCTTCAGTGACCAACTCTGACTCCTGTACTGTGAGGTCACATCTCAAAGAGGAGATCGCTTTGATCTTCTGAAGGGTTTCAGGTTTGAGTCTAGAATAAACAAGCATGCCATTCCAGCTACTTTAATAATGGAGCCACTTGGATGTAGAATTGTTCACACACCAAACGTCTGCTAATGAGCAGCAGCAAGTCAACCAGCAAACTCTCAAAAAGCCTGATCACGATAAATCTACGTTGTGTGAATGAAACGTGACTCTGCTGGATTTATTAGACCTGAAAGGGGAGTGGAAACTGCAGCTGTCTGCTGTAAAACGACCCTCTAGAACCCTGCAGAAGGTCATTTAGCTCAAACAAGTGGCTGTTAATTCTTGACTCAAAAGGCTTTTTAGACGCAGACTTGATTATTAATTATTTCAGACATGCCTGTCAGAGCAACGGAATTTGTCGTGTTGTTTATTTTTAAAGAAAACAGCTCAACATCCTGCCTGTTGATCCACCGCCTGACTCTAACTACGCCTTTGAGAGCTAATGAGTCGATTCTCCCACAGCAGATCGTTCCTAAGTGTTCCGACATCTTCCGAGCCTTGTGGGTAAAATCTGTAGACAGTGAAGCTTCGCTCATCGACAAAGAGGCCTTTCAGGTCTCGAATTTGCCGTGTTTCTCAGAGAACCGTACTGCAGCGGAGCCTGTCCATCCTCGGTCCTGTTGGCCAGGTATTTGAGGGGGTGAGAGGACGGAGCCAGGGATGTCACCTTCTCGGATCCAGCATCTGACTGCTTGCACAGAAGTTGGGTTTTTGTGGGCGAATCCTTCATTTCCATGTCCCCTTGAGGTTAGTTCAAATGTGAGGGTTCAGTGTGTGTGGTGGGTACAGTTTTTGGAAAAATGAGCTGACTGCTCCAGTAGTGATGGAGAAGCACACAGGCTGGCCTTTGGGTGGTAAGCAGCAACATTTGGAGGCTGATTTATGGCACAAAGGTGGCTTCTCTCTCATTTACTGTATCCTCTCAACTGAGGGGGTGGATGGCTTTCCCAGGTGGGGTACAACCTGGACAGGTCATCAGTCCGTTACACGGTGAACACAGACATACAGTCACTATAGGGTCTACTCAGAAACACCAGTTGACCCAACAGGCACGGTTTGAGACAAAATCAGAGAAAACAGTCTCACACAGAGACCCTGGTGAACCAGGATCATGGTGAAAACCATCGTACCAACACATGAGGATGGTGTATAGCTCTTCACCTTCTGTAAAAGGAAAAATACATGTAGAATGTATACAACAAGTGCTTTGGTAAAATTTAAACAGAACATGTCAGGACAGCACAGACCTCTCCACTGCATTAAATGCACATTTGGCAGTTTGGCTTGCTTTTAGCACCCCCTAGTGTCCATTATTATTTCAATGCTGTAAAAGTTAAACTTATGTCCTCGCTGTGCGTCTTTAATCTAACTGCTGAAATGCCTCCCCAGCCTTCATTAGTGTCTACAGGACATTTTTTTCCAAGTCCACAGGTGGCGGCCCGCCACTCTGAAGTTGCAAGTGTGGTATTCTGGCCACAGAGGGCGGTGGGGTCTGAGTGAAATGTCATTAACCCTCTAAAGGGTCGTTTCAGCACATACTGGCTCAAGAACATGATTTAAAAATATGAAAAAGTATAATAGTGTGGCTTTAAGGGTTTGAGTGTTCATCAAAGGGAAAGATTTTTCAAAGAAATAAACATATAATAAGTATATAATTATTTGCAAAATAATACACAAGAGAAGATGTAAAAGTATAAACCAGATAAATTAAAAATGTACACAATAATACGGAAGAGGATTAGGGCCCCTGAAAAGAAATAAAGAAAAGAAAAGACTTTTTTCTCAGAATGCTGAGAAAAAAGTCAGAATTATCTTTCTTTTCTTTTCAGTGGCCCTAATCCTCTTCTGTATAATTACAAACTCACAAACCCTAATGAATCAAAACATAAACAGATACAATAAAATGAAGTAAATGTAAAAACAAGACAGTAAATGTATGAATGGCAGGATTCTACAGGCAGGAGTGAGATCTTTTATTGATGTCTTCTTCCTAGAAGGAGGTTTTGTATGAGTGACCTTTTCTTGGTCTAAAACATCTCAGTTACCAGAAGAATCCATGATTTCAAAAGTTAGATCAGTAACGACTAAAATCTGTTTCTGTGTCAAACTCACTGAGCAGCTCAGAAAACCTTCATCAATAATAAACGAACCACATAAAACAGCATAAACCTGCACACTAGAAAGACATTTTTATATAAGAAACAATTATTTTTGAAGGGCCACTCACCCAAGTCGTTCATTTCCTTAACAGAAAAGATGCACGTCGCTCTTTCCTCTGGCTGAACTTTTCCATATCCATTCCAAGTCCAGTAATCCTAAATGTTAAATCTCTCATTGTTGGAAAATTTAGCCTTCATCAAAAACTCTTTATTATTTTTATTTGTCTTCTAACAAGGTTAACCAGCATGGCTCAGAATAAGTAACGTCACCTGTGCTATTCCACTATCTGACTTTTATTTTGGGTGATCTGTTCTTGGGGTGGTGGTGTTCCTCCCCCTTGGCTCCTCACAACGTGTTGTGCATGCGCGCTTTCATTTCAGAAGTTCGTAAAGGCTGAGGGGCCGGCCCCATCTCAGGTTCCTCTGGAGAACTTAACCAGACTTGGATATATAAACACAATCTTCTTGGTAACATGATGGGCATTTACACAATAGTACTTCATAAAGAAGTGAGCGCCCTCTGGTGGGGCCTGTCTCCAGTGCCCCAATAGGTTATAATTAAAGGTTGAATAAGGAACACAGACACCATAGCAACACCCAGTGGGCAGAGGTTGCAGCTGCAACAACAAATTTTCCAGCCGTCGGGGTGTTGGTTCACTGCTGATGCGTGAAGTGAGCAGCCAGCACCATGTCCAGTGATGAATCGTACAGGGTAAGGACTAATTTCTACTAATAAGTTTACTTTACAACAGTATTTACCGTTAGAACATCTTCTGGGCTCAGAATCAGCTGCTTGACTTGTCGAGTCCACCATTTTACACAGTCCCAGCCTCGCCTTGCCAAGCGGACTTTTTACTGTAACGGTGCCCTCTAGTGGCTGGTAGATGTAAACATAAACCCAGTGCTGTGCCCGTCAAAATGAAATTTTGATAATTTTTAAAAATATAGCTTATTCATCCTGTACACCTCTAAACGCCCCTTGGAGGTATTAAAATATAGCTTTTTATTAAAATGTTCCATATTCAACCTTTAAAGGAAATGAGTTTTTTGCTTAACTCGATTTTCATTTGGACTTTTGGGTGTTGAGTTTTAAAAGTGTTGATCTAGGCTGTTTGCAGTTATTGTTTCATAAACAAATAACATTGACCCTAACCCTGGTAAAACCAGAATATTTGCTGATAAAGTCCATCTCGCCCACGTTGCATAACTATATTTTAGTAATAACTTCAGGATTTTAGAATAACATCTTATGCTTGGTTAAAAGACCCACCACAACCATTTGCAACATCCAAACCCAACACCTGAGCAACATCACCAGTCTACAGTAGTTCCCATCTACCTTTACGAAGGGCTGTGTCTGAATAAGCCTGCCAAGTCTAGCCTGGAGCATGTGTGTAATCTGAAAAACCATTTAACGCTGAGGTCAACATGAAGTTGGTCCCGTTGTTTGGTGCTAAAATGTCCATTTTGACTGTTTTCTTGTGTAGAATTGCTTTGCCAGACTTTGTGCATCACTGGTTTCAACTTTTATTGCTCAATAATTTTGAGAAAGCTTTACCATTTTTATTACATGTCTGTGAAAGTGTCCACGTGTCCAGCGGGGTTTGACCACTCTGAGCTTTTTACTTTTTAAGGAGACGGGTGTGGGGTTTTCTGTGGTTATAAACAAAGAGAAAGAAACCACAGTAAACAAGTCTATTTCCAGATCTGCTGGTTTTTTATGTGTGCAGGGCTGTTGTTCAACCCAGCAGTTCAACTCGTCTCCTCCAGCATTCCCACTCATGTTCAAGTACATGCACTGTGTGGAAGGAATGCACATTTCTCTGTATTTAATAGCAAAATTGGTGTGTGGGATAATGTGAAAGATTTCTTAAAAAGTCTTGGAAATTTGGACTGGTTCCATCCCAGTTCATCCCCCCTCCCCCTTTCTTTCTCCATCCTGTCTGGTTTTTCAGAAATGTGTTTCTCGTTGTCTGTCCCCCACTTAAAACTCTCAATGCGCCTGGTAGGCATTTTTCTTTGTGTGTGTGTGTGTGTCTCAACAATGCAGTGTTCTCATAGTGGTACTGAACTTTAATCGCAGTCCAAATGAGAAAAACATACAAGAGCAATTTCCACATGAGCCAGCACACTTTGAGAATGATTGTCCTATTTACAGTGGAGGAAAGAGCTCCTATTTTCCATAGGATCATTTACCGCTCCCTCAGGACACCTGGTCCTTTTCACTGTTATGATAACTTAATTACACACATATATTATACTTTCTGGTCATCTGCACTTGGACAAATTAATATTACATGCAGTATGAAAAGTTGTTTCAGGGATCTAAAATAAAAGCACCACTGTTTTAGTGCATGAACGTGCATCAACAGTGGTGCTTTAGCTTTTTTTTTTTTGGGGGGGGGGGGGGGGGGGGTACATGAATGTAGATGAGTCCTTAAAAAGGTGTCTTGCAGCTCCAAGCACCTGCAGCAGAGTAAATATCAAATACGCATCATCAATCATATAGAACCAAACTATGGATGTGTCTAACTGATCAAGCATCTCCAGCTTCAGCTGGTGTTGAAATGGGAAGCCATAATATCCCATTTATGGGAAGTGCCATGTTGTGTTTGTGGACCAGGGTCTGAATGGGTCGATGGAGCACTTTTCTGATCTTACCAACCACTCAAACTACATTACCTGTCAACTCATCCACTCACATGACACACTTTAAAGCAGCTATCCAAAGTTTTCCCCTTTCAGGAATTGTGTATGATTTTTCAGAAATCCGTAAAAGTCATTGTCTTATCATTTAGTGTGATATAATGTAAGTGATACATCTTTTTTTTTTTTTGCTAAGTCCGCCCCCTGCCCCGTAGAGCTCTGTGCAATAGGAAACTGCGCGCCAGTCAGAACTAACCAATAGCGTTAGACTACCTCTTACATGCTTCAGATTTAAGGAGGTACCTCAGCTGATGCAGAGTTGATGAACTTTTCACGGAGAAGTAAGTCTTTAAAATATAAATATATGAAAACACGACATGACATGAGAGTAATAATGGTAAAACAACGTGTTTTAGCTCTGTTTGTCGGCTACAGAAGCACATTCATAAACAAGAAACGTGCAGCCGCCATCTTAAAACAATGAATTGAACGACTTTTGGTGTGATACGCTTGTCAGCCACTAGATGGTGCCATCAGATAAAAGAAATACTCCGGACAGCCGCTTTAAAATATGGAAAGCATAATTGAACCCACCACCGTTCTGATTGGCAGGTGGCCGACCTGATCCACATGTACACCCAGGATGTGAGTCAGGGGTTAGGGCTGAAAGTCCCACCTACTCACCTGCACACAATCAATGTGTTTTAAAGTATTACAGCTAAACATGTAGTCAAAGCACACGCTTGACAGCACAGCACCTATATCAGAGCGATAAGAATCAATCAACAGCTGACACCAGAAAAATAAAGCTGTATTTTTGTACATGAAGGGGGCGGGGCTTCAAACGTCCAAGTTTCAGTTGGATGTTTATCAAATATTTATACTATGAATGAACAAGACACAGGAGCATGACCTGGAAGTTGAATCGTAAACCAGAAGAGCACCCTCTAGTGGCGGGCTGCAGTAAGTCTCAAGCTCCGCCCCCTCCATTTAAAGAAACAGGATGTGTTTCTAACAAAAATAGATAAATACACTTCATATGTTATTTTCCAGGTGTTGACATTGGTTGATTCATCATTTATAAAGCACCATTCACACATCAGTGCTTCAAATAAAACAGCATATAAGAAATGCAACAGACAGGAACTAGCTACGAGACCATTTAAAACACCGGGACGGGAGGAACTGGGGGTTCCCGTAGCTCTTACCCTGCTGTTGAATGTTCAAAAAATCATTCTTTAACACATTTAGCTGTAATTAGTTATTTGATGCTTTAAACACCTTGTTTGTGAGCAGGTGACTGGGAGGGGCTTTCAGCCTCACATCCTGAGTGCACAGGTTCATGCAGCCCAGCCGATAGGTGTGTGTGTGGGGGGTCAAACGGTTTTGTTGTCCTGGGCCCAGGGTCGGAGGGGGAGCTCAGAAATTCTGGTCTGGGGGTCTCAACTAAGAGTATCTCATCCAGGGTCTTAGCAAGCCTGTCACCTGACCTGGATTCATGGTGTTACGTTTGAGCTCTAGAAGTAGGCAGATACATCTGGTTTGTCTTCATACACATCGATGGTTTGCTGACATTTATCCTGGTGAGGTAGCTGCTTTTGGATATTCTGGGATATTTGTGCCTTTGAGGTTATGTGGCTCCTCTTTCTTTGGTCATTTTGACAGATTCGTGTCCCTAAACCCTTTTACATGTGTCTGGTTGACCACATTTCACTGGTTAAGAGCTTCAATCCAGGATTAACAGCTGATGTTTAAAGAACACTGAACTCCTCCTGACCAGCCTGGTTGATGGCAGCCTCAGTCTATGGGCCTGATCATGATACGGACAGACTTCATGGAGTAAAAACCGCCACCGTAGTCCGCCCAGAAGATCCCGTCTTGAAATTTGCTGCGGTAGACCCCTCCGGTGTACCAGACACCATTAAGATTGGCTTGGCCACAAGCATTGTACCACCAGCCTCCTTTATGGAAATGGGCACAGTTACCTGCAGGTGGGAATAAGGAAGATTGGACGTCAATGATCAAGTTTATTTGAATATTTAAATGTTGATTCTAATGTAATCAAAGGTCAGTACCAAACTGGAAAAAGTTACAAAAGGTTTTTCTACATTAGTTTCACTAGCAAATCATCTACTTCTCATCTGGTGAGTCTGACGTCCTCACACTGATGAAAAGAAAATCCACCAATGGCCTCGCATCTGAGTGAGTGATCACTATTTATTTTCCTAAGGAAGTAAATGTCTTTCTTCAGGCTCTTTGGGATTCTGGGTCTTTAGGGACGACCAGCTAGGACGCTACGTCACATTCAGGGTCTGTCTGGAAGTCTGAGACCTCCTGAAGCAGAACTTTACTGTCCTTCTGCTGCTTTACAGAATAATTTACTTTTGGCCCACAGAAGGCCTGAAGAGCATAAAAACAATAAACATCATAAAAAACAAACTTTTATTGTTTTCTACATCTGACCGAAATGCGCGTTCTCTCTTGACTCTAAAACCAATGACTCATTTTCTGTAAAATACTTTCCTTCTTAACACGTGAACAAAAAAATTTTTTTAAAGAGCAAGTTCACTGAGAAACCATTTTTCCTGCTTTATATACTCTGTGACTCTGACTTTCACATGCAGGCTAAACGTGTAAATAACTGTAACTGTAACATTTTGTAACTGTAACGTTTGCTGCCTCTTGGCCAGGACTCCATTGAAAATGAGGTTTTTAATCTCAATGGGACCTTCCTGGTTAAATAAAGAATAAATAAAAAAAATAGTCTTCTACACCTACAGTCAGATCTACTTAACACTGTAAATTAGCATTCGTTAGGTGCGTTTACTTTAGCGGAACTTCGGGGTAAATTTACAGGAAGTTCCCAATGTGTGCTTGTCTCCACTTGACCGGGCCAGCCAAACGGCCGTTTTCTGGAACCTTCTGAGTCCCTGATCAGGGGTAGGTACTTGGAACGGCCCGATAAAAGGCCCCGTGAAGACGCTGGGCGGGAACTAGTGATGCGCGGGTTGTCTTCCAACCCGCGGGTCCCGCGGGTTACCCGCGGGTCGGGTTGGGTCGGGTTAATAAATTATTAATTCAGTGCGGTGCGGTTTGGGGCGGGTTCATCAAATATATATATTATATAGATATGCACACTGAAGATAAAGACATTAATCAATGCTTAATTTTGTAAAACATAATATTTAAGACAGTTTTTTAAACACGGTCATGTTTTAAAACGTTATAACGTCAGATAACCTTTGACCCTATGACGTAGGCAAGTAGAACGCGGCAGCAAAGTGCGCTCCAAGCAGGTGGCAGGCAGCCACATCAACAAAACGATAGAGGAAGATATTTTGGATAAAATTCGTTTGGGAGTTTACATTCTTAAAAGAAAGGAGGGACAAACTAATCGTGTGTTTGGGAAAGATTCAGTGAGGTAAGAAGCTCAATATTATAACGTGTTTTTAATGAGGCGGGCGGGTTGTAAAACTAAACAAAGTGATGCGGGGCGGTTTGGTGCGGGTCAGACTTTTTTAAATCTGCAGTACCCGCAGGTTGAAGAAAACCCTAACCCGCGCATCACTAGCGGGAACACTGCCGATTGGTTGTAACTCAATCGTAAATGATGTCAACTCAGGAAGAAATGGGAAATGCATATATGTGGCGGGAATCATTATTTAGGAAAACACGAGTTGTTAGAGAGACGAGCGATGGAAGCCATCGCTGCAAATAACATAGCAAACATAAATGTGCCGACTATTGCTGCTTCCTCCATTGTGTCGATCTTTGTTTACTGCTTTTCGTGCATTTTGCGCTGATTGATGACGTAACTCACTGCGCAGCAGTTGTGATGTGCTGACGTTTAATCAAATTCCTTACAGGGCCAAATATATACGGAGACAGGACAGCTTAAGAGGACCGGGGCTTCGGATCTCCCGGTCAATGTGGCGCTCACAGTTTTACCCGGAAGTTCCGATAAAGGAAACACACCTATAGACTAATTTTGGCTTGCGACAGGGAAGGCTGTTGTTGCTTTAGCATCTAGGAAACAGCAGAAACGTCTCGGCTAGTAGAAGCTAACTGTTAGCATTAGCAACTCCACAACACAGCAGAACTCCTCCAGGCTTGTGTTATTTGTGGAGATAAAACATCAACGTTGCAGAGCAAACAGAGTCAGTGGTAGAGTCATGTTGCTGTTAGCCAATCAAAGGCAAGATGTCCGGATATCAGGAAATAAGACTCCAAATCCTGCCATCTGCTGCTCCCCTCTCCTCTGTCTAACTTCTAGTTCCTGAAACAGGAGCGCCAGAGCTTTTTCCCCACAGAGATCGACTCACAAGGCCTTCATTTAGACTAGAGACCACTGCACATGTGATGAAACAACGAGTGAACTTGGTCTTTAACATTTAATCAGCTCTGAAAGGCAGCAGAACATTTTTTTTGTGACAGTTCAAAACATTTCTTGTCTCCTAATAGGTCGTAAATTCACTAAAAAGAAAATCTCCAGGAAAATGTTCTTTTTTAATTGCCCTTTCAAGGCTTCCATAGGCCTCACCCACCTGAGAAAGCGTCTTTGTCTCGATCCAGAGTGGTGAACTGTTTTCCGTTGTGGCTGCTGAGGGAGTCTCCAGCGTTGCCCTGGTAGGTGCCCAGCCTCAGGCGGTAGCTCTCGCTCTCCGGCTCCAGGTGGAAGCTGTTGTACTGCGCGTACACCTTCTTATCCATCCAGTCCTCCATCTCCACCAGAAGCTTGTAGTCTCCCTGCCTTCCTAAGTTGTAGATGGCTTCCAGGCCCAGCCAGTATTCCCCGTCTATGTTGCCAAAGCCACTCTGGATCAAAGGAAAATTAAAGGGAAGGTTTCAGTGAGATCACAGGAAATAATGGCTGTTGTTTATCATGTGATCTCCTTGAGGAGTTTAGAAACATGGGCATTATTTAGGAACCTAAAACCTCCTTTTGAAGAGTCTGTGGGATTGCCAGGAGAACAAATGAGAAATGTCTTCTTGATGGTGGTTTGGTCATGCTTCTGTAATTCAGGGAAACTTCAAAAGACAAAACAACAGTGGCAAAAGGCTTCCACCAAACCCCGTAGAACGCTCTGTTGTAAAGAAAATCTGCATTTATCTTCAGAAGGTTGTGCCATAAACCCAGGGTCTGGCTGGGGTGACCCTGAGCCGTCTGTCTTTGCTTTGAGAATCCTTCACTTGATAGAAGAATTAGAGCTTTACTAATGTGGATGAGCTGATTGAGCCACAGATGATGAATGGCAGGATTTTGGTGCACCTCTGTGGTGCTGTGTGTTTGATGGCCTCAAAATCAGCAGCAAAGAGATCCGTTTTATTTTCTCGTGACCAAGTGGAACATCGGATTTCTACAGCAGCGGTGAACTCGTCCGTCTCCCTGGAATTTGATGAGACAACTCTATACGGTGTGGTGCAGTAAGCCAATCAAGCATCCATCTTGGAAGGATCATAGCAGATGTGGTTTTGGAGAGAAATGTGTGCTTTTTGAGCTGTGGAGCATAACGTCTTAGAGGGGCTTCTTATATTTCATAATGGAAATCACAAAGCGTTGGATTTTACAGTAAGAGAAAACACAAGAATCCAAGCCACAGAAAAATGGTCTCAAAGACCCCAGATGGTTCCTCCAGAATGGTCAAATACCGACCCTGCTGTTGTTTTTGGCGTGTTCGTAGAAGAAGAAAGAGGGAAAACGAGACGAGCAGGGCAGAGGAAGCGCCATTGTCATCACCTTGTAGTTATCCCAGTTTCTGAAGAAGTTAACTGATCCGTCTCTTCTGCTCTGGATGACAGTCCAACCCCCGTTGTCGATGTCCTGTTCACACCAGGCCTGCACCGGCCTCTCAGCTTCATCCGGTCGGATCAAGTACATGCCGCTGGCGCTGTGTCCCACCTCCTGAGCCTCCAGACAGTCTCTGAAGGGACCTGAAAGTGAACAGGTAGAGGAGGTCAAAACATAGTCCTGTTGGACAGTAACTAATAAACTACGGTAGTTAGTTATCAACAAATAATTGTTTTTTTTCTCTGTGACACTATAGAATTTCAGAAAATTAATTTAAGATTTTAAACCTGGAGCATTAGTTTATTTTTAAAAGACATAAACAAAATTAATAATCAAAGACTTGCATTCTTTGACGATATATTCTCTAGAATTTTGAGTTTTAAGCTTTCAAGGTCCTCTAGCTTGTTTTAGTTGTTTCCTGCTCAAACAAACCTGATGAATGGTTGAATCACTTGTTGAGCAGCTCTTTAAGCTCTACTGAAGCCTTTTAATGTTGATTAAAATCAGGTGTGTTGGAGCAGAGAAACATGCTGGATGGGCCCCCCCATGGAACCAGGGTCGGCCGGTGGTTGTGTTGGCTCTGACTGAGCTAATCAGCTGTAGATGTTCACCTCTGAGAGTTTAGCTAAAAATCTGTGCAGTGGCTCAGGATCATGTTGCTAACAGTTATGCCAACAATCAGGGCCGTCTTTTGGCGTACGTGATGTAATTAACTATAAATAATTATGTGTATTTCGATTTTGTCTAATTTAAGATTTATTAGCTTGTAAAAATTCATAATAATTCATAAAAGACTATAAACCAGACATTGTATATGACATCACAGTAGAATCAATTCTCCCCCAGGGTAGCCACAGACACATATATGTAGACGCCTCGTGGACTGGCGCTGACTATTGGAGCTGTCGTAGTGGCCGGCCGCCATCTTAAATGGGTCTCCATTCGCCCCCAGTTCATTCATTTCTACTGAGGAAGGTGCTTACCCAGCTAAAAAACACATTTTATCAAACTTTTTCACTAATTCAGACACATGGTATGGCATGACAAATATATCAATCCATCCATCCATTTTCTTCCGCTTATCTGGAGTCGGGTCGCGGGGGCAGCAGCTTAAGGAGGGAGGCATTCCCTGGCCAGCCGAGAGACATAGTCCCTCCAGCGTGTCCTGGGTCTTCCTTTGGGTCTCCTCCCGGTTGGATGTGCCCGGAAAACCTCACCAGGAAGGCTTCCAGGAGGCATCCTAACCAGATGCCCGAGCCACCTCAACTGGCTCCTCTTGATGTGGAGGAGCAGCGGGTCTACTCCGAGCCCCTCCCTGATGACCGATCTTCTCACCCTATCTCTAAGGGAGAGTCCAGACACCCTGCGAAGAAAACTCATTTTGGCCGCTTGTATCTGCGATCTTGTTCTTTAGGTCACTACCCAAAGCTCGTGACCATAGGTGAGGGTAGGAACGTAGATCGACCGGTAAATTGAGAGCGTCGCCTTTCGGCTCAGCTCTCTCTTCACCACGATAGAAGTACAACGCCTGCATCACTGCAGACGCAGCACCAATCTGCCTATCAATCTCACGCTCCACCCTTCCCTCACTCGTGAACAAGACCCCGAGATACTTAAACTCCTCCACTTGGGGCAGGACCTTGTTCCTGACCTGGAGAAGGCATTCTACCCTTTTCTGACTCAAGACCGTCTTGGGTTTAGAGGAGCTGATTCTCATCCCAGCTGCTTCACACTCAGCTGCGCACCGCTCCAGTGAAAGCTGGAGATCACGGTCTGATGAAGCCAACAGGACCACATCATCTTCAAAAAGCAGAGACCTGATCCTTAGGCCACCAAAACAAAAAACTAACAAAAAAAAAAATAGAAATATTTTTTCCCATTTATTTTGTTTAATTATATTTGTATTAGGCCACCAAATAATGGTGGCCTAATACAAATATAATTAAACAAAATAAATGAAAAAATATTAAAATATAAAATCCCATTAGGTAGGCTATAAAAGTCAATAGTAATCACCCGTGATCTGTTTTCAATAATGCGCCGGTTGTTGCAACTGTAGGCTGCACAAAAAATGGGCATAGCTGCTCACTCTGCATTGACTTTTGAAAATGAGGAGACCCATCCAATATGGCGGCGATGCTGGTACGCTCTCCAGCGCTCCATGGGGCATCTACATATTCATGTCTATGAGCGTAGCTGCCACTTACCACATGACTGGATTTATAGTGGTTTTCTCCACCTTTAATGTTCCTTCTTTCTTCCTGGAAGAAGGAATGCGAAACTCGCTAAACACAGCCATTTTCTTCTCCTCTTCTCCATGTTGGGTAAAATGATGTCAGTTTTGTGAGAGGAGCAGTTATCATCCGCTACATTTTTTCACACAAACCTAAAAGCTAGCTAATCTCAAGCTAACTGAGCTGATCAAAGCTAACAGTGATTGGCAGGCACATTTAGCTTCACGTTAGACTCACTCAACTGAGTTTTCTGGTGCCTGCAAACCTCCATTAGCTTCGGTTAGCTCAGTTAGCTTGAAGCCACACATCCACAGGCAGAAGCAAAGATCATTTTACCTTTTTGAGTTTCCAGAGAAATCACTCATGAGATCAGCAATCAGATGAGTGTAGGGAACACTGGAAGACCAAGTGACTCCTAGATACTCAATGCTGATGCAGAGCAACAGTAGGATGATTTAAATCAAATAAAAGCATGTTTACTCTGCTTTCTTTGTTATGCCAGCCATGGTTTTACGTCTGACTCAATGGAACAGATCATTTCCTTACAGCGCTCCCAAAATCCTTCACACCTTATTTTTCTTGGGAGAGGAGAGCCTTAAGTGTGTCAGGAAGTTGTGTTGGTATAGAACCGAGGTGGTCATGGGTTCCTCACTCCAGGTTCCCTGTCTGAATTCAGACGTAACGTTTGTATTTCCATCCTGGTTTGTGTTCCGTCTGTTGAGCGTGGAGCGGCGTTCCAGCTGATTTAGCAAATCTTTAACCTTTAGAGGAGGCCACTGGCCCATCTGTAGCTGCATTCAGAGTCTGTGAGTGATGTTATGGTTGGCTCACAAAGTCAAGGCTGCTCAGCATTTGGCCATGACTGTGGTGGTTTTGAATGTGTCACTGAATGAAGATATAAATAAATACAAAAAGATTCCCTGATAGATTCCTGGATCAGCTTCTCGTTCTCTAGAGGCATCGACTATCAAGTAATACGGTAGAAAATCAACACGTCACCACATTTAGATTCAAATAGTCGTTTTAAAAGTCATTATTGAGGATGAAACCTAGTATAAATTTTCAGGTCTACAGATAAAACATATTAGTAGAATATTTTACTTTGACCCACCTTCTGTACTGAAGTTCCTCTCAGGAGACTTCTGGACCTCTAGAGTGCTGCTTGTGGGTGACGGCCCGGACCGAGAGCCCCTTTCCAAGGCAAACCCTCGAGTGTTGCGACTCTGGATCTCATTGGTGAAACGTGGCACACTGACTGGAATGTTCTCTGGCACCACCTGCACCAGCGGAGGTCCAAGGGGTGGCTGCTCATGCCGATGACTGTGTAGCTGCATGCAGCGCTCCTCCAGGGCTCCAATCAGCACAGACTGGTTGTTCACCACTGCAGACAGGGCTGAGTATTTGGCCTCCAGCTCCCTGTACCGAGACGCCAGGCGCAGCGATTCGCTGGTGGCGTTAAGGATGCGTGTCTCCAGCTGAGCCAGCTCCAGTGAATTATCCCTCTTCCTGATTATCTCATGGAGCAGCTGCATGTAAAGCTGGGTCACCCTGGAGTTCATGTTTCTGCTCTCTTTTCTCAACAGCTTCATCTCATTCACCAAATTACCATCCACATCCACCACCAGCTTCAAAGTTTCCATCTCCCGACGCTGCTTTGACAGAAGATCACGAACCGAGGCCACATCCAGGCGTGTCACCCGATCCTTGTCAGTGGAGTAGCCTCGGGCAGCACAGATGGGACCTGTGATCTTTTGCTCGGGAACCAGGAATGTGTAGGAGCATTTCTTGTTTTCATCTCTGGCCTCTGGAGCTCTTCGTATCCGAGAAAAGATGGGGTTCTTGGTCAGGGCTTGACTGCTGCTCCAGAGAGACAAGCAACATATCATGACAAGGCTCCACATGTCCAGTCCCATGATTGCTCTTCTCACTGTCATCCAACAAGGGCTCGGTCTGTAGAAGGAACGAGAACATAGTTAGATGGTGAACTTCTACCAGCCACATCTGTGCAGCTAGTGGGACCGTCATTCTCATTTCCAAGGACAACCATTCCCACTGGACATGTGGATATTTAAAGGAGCACTCAAAATATTTCAAATCCTTCAGTTTCTAGACAGAAACAAAAAATATTACTAATCATAGGCCTGACATTGCATAGTCGTCCATGTCAGGAGGAGCCAGCTGAGGAGGTTTGGGCGTTTGGTGAGAATGCCCCCTTGGCAACTGCTCAGGGTAGGTGTTTCAGCAGAAGAGCCCGGATTGACCCGATTATATCACCATGTTGACCAGGAAACACCTGGGGATCCTGCCGGTGGAGCTGGTGGAGGTTGCCGGGGAAATGGAGGTTTTGACCTCTATGCTGGGGCTGCTACCCCTGTGACCCAAACTTGGATAAGTTCATGAAAACGAACAAAAAACCAATCAGAAATGATGGCGTTATAGCTGTTTTGGTCAAACCTTGAGAACACTGGTGTTCCCTGGGGTGGCCAGCATCTTTCTAGGGGTGGCCATGGCCAACCCTGGCCACCCCTTGGGGGTGCCACTGATGGCTCTGATCATGTAACCATGAGTTAAAACCAGTCTGTGTTGGCTAACATTAGCTCAGGTAGCCATCTTGAATTGGATTGAATCTAAATTATATTTTGCCAGCAGACAGGTTGATTCTAGTGCCGATGACTGACCTAATGAGGAAGTTAGAAACAAAGATCTTATTATCTCTTAGTTCTTATGCGTTGGGATGAACAAAACCAAACTGATCAAAACCAAATTGCCATTTTTGTGCTTACTAATGTCAGTTAGCTGTGGCAGCCATCTTGGATTGGGTTTATTTCAGAAGTTTTTTACAGTCGATGCAACGCACCTAAAATACAGTACTGTAAAAGTTTTAGGGAGGTGTGAAAGAACTCTGTAAACAAAAAATGCTTTCAGAAATTTAAAAAATGATTATTTTTATCAGTTTATGCAAAGCGAGTGACCCCAAACATACAACTAAAGTCATTCAGAACTACCTTCATCGTAAGGAAAAACAAGAAGTCCTGGAAGTGATGCTATGGCCCCCACAGAGCCCTGATCCCAGCATCATGGAGTGTGTCTGGGATTCAGGATGTGAGGAAGTCTACATCCACAGAAGATCAGTGGTTGGTTCTCCAAGATGTCTGCAGCAACCTACCAGCCCAGTTCCTTCAACAGCTGTGTTCAAGTAGAAGATCTGATGCTGTTATGAAGGCAGAGTGGTGACACCAGATATTGATTTGATTTATCTTTTGTTCATTCACTGTGTTTTGTTGATTGATGAAAATGAATGACTAACACTGAAAGTATTCTTTGTTTAAAGCGTTTTTAAGTGTTTCCCAAAGTTTAATAATGACTAATGTTGACCAAGGCAACATGGCAAGAACTGAGTTTTAACTGTGGTGAGAGTCAGCCTAACACTGATCACACACAAGGAGATATTGCAGGTTTCAGCTTTTTATCAAAACAGCTAAAACTTCATCATTACAAAAAAAACAAGTGATCTTATTTAAAATCTCAAATGTGAAAAGCAGCAGGTGATTTTCACTCCCTTTAAAAATTCAAGGCCTTAGATTTCAAAATGTTTCCATTTCTCCCAGTGGTTCCACCCTTCCAGTAAAAAGCATCTTTGCTATTTTTATTCAGACAAAATGTCTCAGATTTTATCTGTATAATTAAAGTAACGGAAATTTAGTGGAATAATGTTTAAGTTTTTATTCAAACACCTCCACATTTTGCAGAATTCTTTAGTTTTTCTCTTCCGTTTAGTTCATTGCACACTTCAATAATTATAGAGCATCGATCATGCTACTGGTTGGGTAATTTAGGGTTAAAACATAACGGTCCTGCTTCATTCTGAGGTGGGAGAGCTTTCAAATATCTGGTGAAGAGAAGCAGACGATGACACTTGTGGAGTTGTTGACACACACAGCCCTGCCCTTGGCTGGAGCTGCAGCAGTGGAGTTAGACCAGTTATTCCACCCAGCTCCCACAAACGTGTCACCCCGACTCCTTCTCTCATTTAGTACCGCCCTTACCGCGTCTATATTGCATGTCCCAGGGTGTTTAAGTGTTGATGTCTGTTTTTAATATTTTCGTGGATCTAATGGCTGAGAAGACATTAAATTCCACCAGAACCTTTCAGCGTACCTGCCCTGGCTAATGTGGAGCTCTGGAAAGTAAACCTCTGACAGTCTGGAAAAAGATTACATTAACAGTAAAATATTCCACAGAAAACGGAGTTGATGTGGCTGCAGAAATATAATCTAACAGTGGCAGTCTTGGATGGATTTATGAGGTGTGGAAATGCGTTCAGCCTGTCAGGAGAAACTGCAGCAGTCAGCAAGTGCTTGTAATTTGGGTTCATTACCTCATTTTAATTTCCTCAGTTCTGCAAACAATGAGATAAATGTGTGTGTTTTAGCCACAGGAGAGGGGATATCTCTGGATAACGTCTGTTTCAGTAAAGAAATCATTTCCTTTGATCTTATTGGTTTTGACAGCAGAAAGGATGCAGGGGGGGCTCGGTAGCATGGCTCGGCCCTGGACGTGGGTGGTGAACGGAGCTCAAGCTGAGCTGAATCCAGTCAGAGGGTAGTGGGTGTGTGTCAGGTCTTCTAACAGGGACACTGATGCTCCAGGAAATTAATCCATGCAGGATTTTATCAGAACGCCTAAAAAATGAGATAATCTCAAGACAGTCAGAGCTTTAAAGGGACACTAGTTAGTTTTGGCTTGTTTTAGCACCCCCTAGTGTTCGTTGGCGAAACCAAAAGTAAGACGTATATCTCCTCTCTGTGCGTTCGTCTTTTTAACACCTTAATCTAACTGCTGAAATGTCCTCCCAGCCTTCATTAGTTTCTACGAGAGTTATTCATCACTAAATCAAACAAATCAGCTGTGTTCATGATCTAAAACATGCAGGAAACATGCTGGAGCCAGACTGCAGATCCAGGTAGGTCAAGCTGAATTTTTCTAAGTCCCAGCAGACCGGACCGGCAACTGTGAAGTTGCAAGTGGAATATTCTGGCCACAGGGGGCGACAGGGGCTGGGTGGCCTTTCATTAACCCTGTAAAGGGTCATTTTAGCACAAACTGGCTCAAGAAAATGATTTAAAAATATTAAAAAGTTGCAAAGTGTCCCTTTAAATCAGTATGTGGTCTCATTCTGACGTGGATTTCCAGCGAGGAGTTCTGTCCACAGTTACACTCGTCCCCCGGGGGATCGGCCCAAATTGCTGCTCTTGCAGAATAAAACCCTCATTGTATCATTTGTCAAAGAAATGGCACGCATGACTCAAGGGAAGTTTATATTTGTGTGTGTGTGTTCACCAAGTCCAATATTTTATTGATATTTAGCATTTGAGCCAACACCAGTTTTTAATAAGTGTGTTTTACAACAACACGACTCTGCCTGGGAGCCCGTGTGTTTGGGTTCCACCATATGGAACGAGCTCTTGAGCCCGTCGTGAATCATAAACGATATGAGGGCACAGGAAAAAGCACTTAGAAGGAAAAGGAGCCGTGTGTCAGAGCTCAGCAGCACCTCGGCTCTGTCACACACGCATTATTAGTCATAGTGTTCTTCCTCTGTCTTTATAAAACCACAGGTCTTCTCTCTTCAGAAGTTTGAGTAGAGGTCTGAAGGAACTGGCACGCCTGCACGTCTCCAACCACACAATCTGAATCTGTCAGGCCTGGCTGGAGGGA
>SSNS01000350.1:180053-182723 GCA_006937985.1 Aphyosemion australe
CAGTGAAGCTCAGGTCTGAGTCAATGGTAACACCAAGGTTTCTAACCTGAGTCTTAGTCTTTATTCCTCTAGAGCCAAGTTGAGCAATAACTTCCATCCTCGGTTTTTTATTCCCAAAGACAATAACTTCTGTCTTGTCTTTGTTTAACTGAAGGAAACTTGACTTCATCCAGTCATTGACTTGCTCTAGGCACTGACACAGAGAGTCTAGGGGACCAGATTCATTAGGCGATAGAGCTAAGTAGATATATAATACTGCCAAATTCTCTGAAACACCTTTGGAGACGGCTTTTGGTAGAGAAAGGAACATTCACTTCAGGGGCAACAGCTCTGGTAGATGTTCCTGCAGTCTGCATGCCAATTGCACGCGCCCTCAAAAGTTGTGACATCTGTGGCGTTGTGCTGTGTGATCAAACTGCACATTTCAGAGTGGCCTTTTATTTTGGCCAGCCTTAGGTACACCTGTGCAATATCCATGTTGTCTAATCAGCACCTTGATGTGCCACACCTGTGAGGTGGGATGGAATATCTCAGCAAAGGAGAAGTGCTCACTAACACAGATCTAGACAGATTAGTGAACAATGAACAACAGGAATGGGTCTTTGGTGTATTTATAAAATGTTTCAGATATCTGAGTTCAGCTCAAGAAAAATGGGAGCAAAAACAAAGGTGTTGCATTTATATCAGTGTAAATTTACATATTTACAAAAAACCCATGAGAACCTTTAAACAGGGCTAGGGAATGCTGGTCCTGGAGAGCTGCTATCCAGCACGTTTTAGAGGTTTTCCTGTTTCAACACACCTGATTTTAATCAGCAGGTGATTAACAAGCTTCTGCAGAGCCTGATGAGCTGCTGAACAGGTGAATCAACTGTGTTGAAGCAGAGAAACCTCTAAAACGTGGTGGATAGCGGCTCTCCGGGACCAGGGCTCCCTACTCCTGCAACATCACTGCACTACCTCCAACCAGGGCGGTGGGGTGTTCCTGTCTGTCTGAGTGGAATTTAGAGAAGAATGGGTGGGTTTAGCGCTGCCTGAATGGCAGTAAGCCATATATAAGTTTAAGCAAAGGCAAAGTTATGGGTAAACAACAAGATGATGAGTGGTGCTTAATCAAATAAGTTAATATTAATAAGTGCTTTAGCTTAAGGTTGATGGTTTATTGTAAGAACAAAGAAGTGATCCCATCCATCCATCCATTAGATGGATCTAAACGGCTTCCAAGTGAGAGATGAGGGACACCCTGGACAGGTCTCCAGTCCATCACAGGGAGACACAGAGACAAACACCCAGTCACACACTCATTCACACTTAGGGACAATTTAGAGTCTCCAGTTGTGCAGGTTATATATGCAGGACTTTGGTCTGTGGGAGGAAACTAGTGTGACAGTGTGAGTGTCCTGTCACTGTATCCCGATTGATCATGTGTCCTGGCTGCTTGTTCCTTTGGCTGACTGGTTAGCACGCGTGACTCTCACGCGGGGGTCTGAGGTTCGAGTCCCACCCAGGCCCTCGTTTGTCCATCTTGCCACAATAGCATAATTATGCTTAACCCTCCCGCTACCTCCGCGGGGTCAGCCAGACCCCTGGCTGATATGCTCCACATCATACTACAGGGGTCTCAGCAACCCCGGGGAGACCGTCTGCGTATCTCTGCGAGCTTCTGGTAAATTTTCTGCCACGCCACCATGCTACAGGGGTCTCAGCAACCCGGAGGAGACCGTCTGCGTATCGCTGCTGACTTTTGGTAAATTTTCTGCCACACCACCATGCTACAGGTGTCTCAGCCACCCCAGGGAGACCGTCTGAGTCTCTCTGCTGCCTTCTGGTAAATTTTCTGCCGCGCCATCATTCCACTGGGGTCTAGGCCACCCCGGGGAGACCGTCTGCGTTTCTCTGCGAGCGTCCGGTAAATTTTCTGCCACGCCACCGTGCTACAGGGGTCTCAGCAACCCCGAGGAGACCGTCTGCGTATCGCTGCTGACTTTTGGTAAATTGTCTGCCACGCCACCGTGCTACAGGTGTCTCAGCAACCCCAGGGAGACCGTCTGCGTCTCTCTGCTGCCTTCTGGTAAATTTTCTGCCGTGCCATCATTCCACTGGGGTCTAGGCAACCCCGGGGAGACCGTCTGTGTTTCTCTGTGAGCTTCTGGTAAATTTTCTGCCGTGCGATCATTCCACTGGGGTCTCAGCCACCCCGGGGAGACCGTCCGCGTATCGCTGCTGACTTTTGGTAAATTTTCTGCCATGCCACCGTGCTACAGGGGTCTCAGCAACCCTGAGGAGACCGTCTGTGTATCGCTGCTGACTTTTGGTAAATTTTCTGCCACGCCACCGTGCTACAGGTGTCTCAGCCACCCCGGGGAGACCGTCTGAGTCTCTCTGCTGCCTTCTGGTAAATTTTCTGCCGTGCCATCATTCCACTGGGGTCTAGGTCACCCCGGGGAGACCGTTTGCGTTTCTCTGCGAGCTTCTGGTAAATTTTCTGCCGTGCGATCATTCCACTGGGGTCTCAGCCATCCCAGGGAGACCGTCCGCGTATCGCTGCTGACTTTTGGTAAATTTTCTGCCACGCCACCGTGCTACAGGGGTCTCAGCAACCCCGAGGAGACCGTCTGCGTATCGCTGCTGACTTTTGGTAAATTTTCTGCCACGCCACCGTGCTACAGG
>SSNS01000350.1:224525-268719 GCA_006937985.1 Aphyosemion australe
GTTCCTGCTAGGGTGACCAGATCCCAACTCGCCAAATGTGGGACAGAGACTACTCAATGTGGGACAACGTAAAATTCCAATTTAACAAGATAAAGTTAAAAAGTAAAAAAAAACAAAAACTTATTTTCTGCCTTTTAGCTCCAACATCACTGGTAAATATACATAGTTATTATAAATATTATCATCATATATTTCATGTACTATATATTCTATTTCAATTCAACTTGAACAAGCAAAAGTTTTCAGACTATTTCACAGCTCCTCTCATTACCACAGCTTAACTCAGG
This sequence comes from Aphyosemion australe, assembly GCA_006937985.1. Lineage (NCBI taxonomy): Eukaryota > Metazoa > Chordata > Actinopteri > Cyprinodontiformes > Nothobranchiidae > Aphyosemion > Aphyosemion australe. The sequence goes on from SSNS01000350.1 coordinate 224,813, forward strand.
CTCTTTGGACCTTCTAGTGCAGGGGTGTCAATCATACGGCCCGCGGGCCGGACCCGGCCCGCAAACAGGTTAAATCCGGCCCGCGAGATGATTGTGTAAACTTTGATAAACAATTTAGAGTGAAAATAAACTCTAATTTTTCAATTAAAAAAACTGCTGATATTGATGCTCTGGTGAAAGCTAAAAGATGTCAGGTATCAGGTGTCAAATAAACTTAAAGTGCTGCATGAAAATCTCTGATATAGCCATGTGGTCTAGTTCTTTGAATCACTGAGGAATTTTATTTTTTTGTATTTCAAATTTTCAAATAGACTTCAGGTGTTTTATGATTAATAGTGATGTTGTGGTTGAACTGTTTTAGACACACTGTCCTCAGGCTCCACCTGAAGTTGGCTGCCACTCAGGATGTGACTTCTGATATTGATGTGCTAATCAGAACCACTAGAATCTAGTGGTTCTGATTAGTTTTAGCCAAAAGGATTTTAAACCCATCAACTAATTTTAATAATATAGAAAGGCCCACAGTAAAACAATATGCAGGTTTTAGCAGCTTTTCAGAGTTTTCATTGAATATTTTCCACAACAGAATGACAGTAAAAGTACCAGTAACAATTTTAGATCTATTTAAGTTTGTTTTTAATACATTTTCCAATAAAATCTACAAATATTCATACTTTTTTGCTATTTTTTTCTTAATTCAGAAACAAAATGGTGTTTTTTTTTTTCAAAATGTCAACACATCTTTTCTAGTAAATATTTAGGGGAGAGAGAAAAAACATCACTGACTTAAATCTGAAGAAATTCAGATCTAATCTAACAGGGTTCCTTAGAATGACTTTTTTCCTCAGATGTCTGAGAAAAATACTGAAGGCTTACATTTAATTCTGTCTTTAATGTGCTTTAAAAGAGTTTAGCTTGTATGTATTTGAAATAAAAATAACTCCAGCACCTTGTGTGTGTTAGAAACTCGTTTGTGACCTGTCTACTTACTGGGAAACCTGCTTCAGTTCAGACCAACATATTTTTGTGTGACTCTTGGATTCTCTCTGTTTCATATCAGACTCCGCGCCGTGACACAAAAAATGACTCTGAGAAACAACACAAAGACCCTGACAGAGTCTCAATGAACACTTTTAACCCACGAGTTTATTCTAACAGCATTTTCGCCACGGTGTTCATCTTTCCTCCGTTCTCGCTGACGCTTCTGTTTTGGTGGTACAGGTGCGCGCCCCAAGCGCTCCGGACCGGCGTTAAAGTCCCGCCCTCCTGGTTCGACTGACAGCAACAGGCGGCTTTCTCCACACCGTTTATGCAAGATTGAAATTCGGAACGGGAGACTGTCAATGCGGGAGACTGTCAATGCGGGACATTGTCTCAATTTGCGGGACGTGTGAAAAGTGATGAAAATGCGGGACTGTCCCGCACAAAGCGGGACATCTGGTCACCCTAGTTCCTGCACGTGCCTGCTGTTAAACCTATGTTCAAAACAATAACATAATGTAAAACTGAATACAGTAATCAACAGTAATATTTGATTGTAACATATTTTAAATCTAAAAATGCAGTTTAACCAGCCACAGCTGATTCTCATAGATGAACATCTGCAGGTGTTACTCTTTCTATTTCATTACAAAAGGAGACAACTGCTGAATAGGTTTGTATTGTGATGTAAACATGGACCCAGCCAGAGATAGAGAAGCAGTGTTTGCGAAAACACGTCGGACAGTCGGACATTACCGACGTGATTTAATATTGTCCGACGAAAAACTTTAAATCGTCGGACATTATGACCGACGCCGTGTCTTCTCTGAACGTGCCAAAATGAAATAAACTTCCTGAAAACTGCAGACTGTTGGCTTCCCCCTCAAAAGATCCAGTTTCTACATATATTACATTATTTATTTGGACTCTCAGCGTAGCGGGTCTTCTTTTGGGCGGAGAGGATGGAGAGCGGCACAGCGCTGATTACTGATGCGCTCCGCCTGGCAGCTGCGTCCTGCGCGCGGCCACAGTAACATTTTCAAAGTGGCGCCACCAAAATAAACATAATTAACACACGATCATTCATGTTTGCTCATACGTTCTCTTTCATTTGTCCCTGACGCGCTCCGCTGCTGCAGAGATCATCTCGGTGACGTCACCTCACTGGCTCGGCCGCACATTCCGCTATTTTTACGGTCAACGGATCTTTTTGATGTGCTAATTTCAAAAGTAACTTGTGAGTTGAAAAGTAAGAAGCCAGGCAGCAGTTTTTCTGGAGGATTGAGAGGAGATGCAGCTAAGAGACAAACAGGACAGGAAATAGTCGCATAAAAAACAAAACAGTGTTTGAAAAGGAAAATGTAGGTAGATATGTCCACTACACGTTTGTAATTTTATAATAATAATAATTTATAAGCATGTAATATTTATTTATTTGATACAATTCAGATTACCTTCAAAACTCAGTCCCACACCCAGGGCCGTTTCTAGGCATTTCGGGGACCACAGCACAGTGACACCCTCCCCCAAGAAAAAGATCATTTCTTTATATTGTGATATTTGTGATGAACTAAATCATCAGACAGAATGACATTTTGTCCTTAACAGCAGTTTATTAGAGTAGTTTAACAAACAGCTGAGATAAACCCGCATCTCCAACTTCCAGTTTCACCTCAACCAGCCACAGCGTCTCTTAAAGGAACAGTAACATCAGGCTACAGCATCAGTCACAAAAAGCCCTTATGGATCATTACACTATTTAGAAATATTGTCATATATAATATGTTGTTTCTGGTGTTTCATAATAACTTATAATAATTATATGATCTCTAATAATTTCCTGATAAATTCTGTTAATCCTCATTTTATGAATTTGGCAGAAAATCACATTGATGGTTCTTTTTTCAAATTATGTCAACAGATTATTGTCACAATGAAAATATGTATAATATGTAAAGGTCAGAGGTCACTACATTACCCACTGTTAAATAGATACAAATCTGAAGCCCGCAAAGACATTGTCCTACGTGGTTCAAAAATGTCCTGCGTGAGACGCTCTCACGTCTGCCAGTTTGGCAGGCGTGGCTGAAAAGTTTTCGCAAACACTGGAGAAGTGGCTGAAAGAGGAAGAAGAGAGGCTGGAGAGGGCGAGGAGTACGTATGCGTGGTGGAAGAAGAATACGAGGAAGATCAAGAGCTGTAGTCTCAGATGAGATCAGAGCTACTGTAAGTGATCATGTAGTACAGGGGTTCCCTTTTTTTTCTTTACCGTAAGGACCCCCTTGCCCATGTCCAAGACAAGCCAGGACCCCCAAACCCAACTCCTTCACACATAAACACATTACTGTAAATGTGATCATTTACAAACTTTCAACAGACATACAGAGTTTTAACTTTTATATGGAGTTCTGATTATACTGTAGGGTGTGTTATTGGGATTTTATAAATGTCATTTTTACAAATAAAATCTTGCTAACCTCACAACCTCAGCAAAGACAAAAATGTGGGGACCCCCTGCAATCTTGTGGGGACCCTCTTGGGGGTCCCGACCCCCAATTTGGGAACCCTTGATGTGATACATCATGGTCTCTCAATGAGAGAGGCTGGTCAGAGAGTGCAGCCAAATCTGCACCACTCTACAGTGGCATCTATTGTTAGAGTTGTACCAACAGGTAACTTGTATTGTTGTATTTTGGGATTACGTAGTGCAAAAAAATAAAAATAAACATAAAATATTGATGAATTCTGCATCATGTCTGATTCATTCCAGTAACATATATTGCAGTTATAAACAGAGACGTGTCCTTGTTCAGAAAATGTAATGCTACATGTTGTTAGTGTTTTTTAGGTTATTGTTTTGTGAGTGATAAAGTGTGTTTGTCGGCTGTCAACCTTTGCTAGTGTTCTGGAAGAATGAGTTGATTTGAGACCTGAATCAAGTGTTTTGGTAGTTGTAGTGCATTTTGAATGTGAAATGAACTGCTTTGCCAAGCTGAAAGTCAGTTAGGAGAACTGTGTGAAGAGTTTTGCAAAAGTGACCTAAGTATTAAGAAATGTGTCCTAGCGTCTGTAAAAAACTGTAAAAATATGAGCGTGTTGAAATATTATTTTAGAAACAGCAGCACCAAACAGATGAAAGCATAATGACGTGTGAGAAAAGTTTCAAACTAGGATTCTGCTGAACATTTTCTGGGCGTGCGGCGTTGAACTAATGCTCCCTACGACTGTTGAATGCAGCACAGTCAACATGTTAAGAGACAAAAAAGCAAAATAAAATAATTAGCATTGCTGACAAATGATTGAGCTGCTGAAATTGTTTCACTAATATTTTCAATTCAAATATTTATCATGTAAATCGGTACTGTTCATATCCTCCTGGAGGGGCCACCGACTGCTGCCAACCACTAAACATTCTTCTACTATGTGTGTGTGTGTGTCTGTGTATGTGTGTGTGTGTCTGTGTGTGTGTGCATGTCTGTGTATGTGTGTGTGTGTCTGTGTGTGTCTGTGTGTGTGTAGGTGTGTGTGTGTGTGTGTAGGTGTGTGTGTCTGTGTGTGTGTGCATGTCTGTGTATGTGTGTGTAGGTGTGTGTGTATGTGTGTAGGTGTGTGTGTGTGTGTTTGTGTGTGTGTGTAGGTGTGTGTGTGTGTGTGTGTGTGTGTGTGTCTGTGTGTGTGTAGGTGTGTGTGTGTGTGTCTGTATGTGTGTGTGTGTCTGTGTGTGTCTGTGTGTGTGTGTGTGTGTGTGTGTGTGTGTGTGTGTGTGTGTGTGTGTGTGTGTGTGTGTAGGTGTGTGTGTGTCTGTGTGTGTGTGCATGTCTGTGTATGTGTGTGTGTGTGTGTGCATTAGGGATGTGAATCTCCACCACTGAGGCCGATTCGATACGTATCTCGATACGCTACCAGCGATACGATACATTAACGATACGATTCATCCCTGCTGACGATTCTTTAATGATTTGAAAACGATTTTCGATTCGATACATTTCATGATGCTATTTTAAACGATTCAACACATTAAAAAGATCTTCCAGCCCACATCTGATTTTTAAATATCAAAATGATTTTCCCTCTCCTCTGTGAAGGATGTATTTGATCCTCTAGTGTTTTTGATTAATCAATAAATTCAACATTCAAAGACAATGCACTTCATCAGTGATATTTTACATATTATACATATTTTTATTGTTACAATACTTGAAATAAGGGGGTTGACACTAGGTTTAGACAGAAAAATAAACCAACAGAATCAGAAAATTATTAGACTTCATCATATAATTATTAGGAATTATTATGAAACACAGTCAAAATTTGAAAACACTTCTAAATACTGTAATGATCCATATGTGCCAATACTAAAAGCTGGTTTAGCCTAATGTTACTGTTCCTTTAAGAGAATAGTCCAAGTTGAGATGTGAGTTCATCTCAGCTGTTTATTGGACTTCTCTGAACTAAAATGTCATTCTGTCTGTTGTTTAGTTCTGCACAAATGTTACAATAATGAGGAATTATCTTAAATTACCTCACACAAAGCTTTAGTTGCACATATCAACAAGAATGCTCGGAAGAATACGCTGCTGCAGAAACCGGTCACACAGACTTCAGAAAGTTTTATTTTGACCAGACAGGAAGCACGTACGTCGGTTAATTTTGTCCCATGATGGTTTTTCTAACTGTGGCTGCGCACCACCTGGCCTCCGCTAAAATGATGCTCCGTTCAATGCGCCTCAAAAAACGAGGACATAGCAGGAAAACAATGAAGTAATCGATGTAACCATGGTTTTAACCGATGAGAGACACGTACAGGAAGGTGCATTACGATACAGCCGTCAGTTATAACCGATGTGCACTGAAGCTATCGGTGCAGTCGCATCGCTAACGTCATGAACGAACCACTGGTTCAGATCGGTGAATCTCTCCATCCCTAGTGTGCATGTCTGTGTATGTGTGTGTGTATGTGTTTGTGTGTGTGTGTGTGTGTGTTTGTGTGTGTGTGCGTGTCTGTGTATGTGTTTGTCTTTCTGTGTGTGCATGTCTGTGTATGTGTGTGTAGGTGTGTGTATGTGTGTGTAGGTGTGTGTGTGTGTGTTTGTGTGTGTGTGTAGGTGTGTGTGTGTGTGTAGGTGTGTGTGTGTATGTGTGTGTGTATGTGTGTGTATGTGTGTGTGTGTGTAGGTGTGTGTGTGTATGTGTGTGTGTATGTGTGTAGGAGGTGTGTGTGTGTGCCTGCTCTGTTTTACATAGGAAACTTTTAACTAATTGCCGTAATAAACTGAACTCAATGTACTGGAAAGTAGGTTCAATTGTGTCTTGAGATGACTCTTGTTGTGATTTGGTGCTATATAAGAAACTGAATTAAATAAATGAATAAATAAATAAATAAATAAACCGACCGACCAAGAACAAGAGAATTCAGGATTAAGACCTCTCAGGCAGACTGGGTCATATGAGTTGATTTCCAGACACTTTCTCTTAAACTGCATAAAAAACTTGAAAATGTATAACCTTGAATTTTTCTTCAGATAAAAGCTCAGCAACAACATTAAAACCTTTTCAGGTAAAAATGTCAGCTCTAATATGCCTCTCTCACTCTGAACCTTCATAGTTTAGTTGAATGTTTGTTCTATTGATCAAAGGATCTTCAAAACACATCTGAGCTAAAGTAGTTTTGATAATTATTCAAAATGATTCAACATAATTTAAAAGAAGAAAATCATTTTAATTGAATCATAAATTTGTTTTGAAATGGTTTCAACCTTTGACCTCTCAGCCTCCTCAAATTTAAAAGGTTTTCAGCAGAGCCACAATAAACTTGAAGGATGTTGTTTTGGTTTAAATGAATTTCTGGTGGTATATAAAGTTGGAGCGGCTCACAGCTGAGCTTGAAGCAGCTGGGATGAGAATTAGCTCCTCTAAATTCAAGACGCCACATTAGAATAGAGACAAAGGTTTTCAATAGTATGTGTCCACCTAAATTCATTATGAAGGTGAGTTAACAAGCTTCTGCTTTGGGTTGTTAAATGATGATACATGCTAGCTCTTTACTAGCCACAGTTAGCCCAGTGTTGAAGAAACGCTAACAATGTCAACAGAGACATCATGAGTTGTTGTTCGTTGTTTCTGAAATGACTCTCTGCTAACGTTGTTAGCGTTGCTTCCTCACTTGTGGTGTCAGATGTGGCCTAGATTATATTATGTATGTTGATAGTTATCCTCGGCAGGTCCTGCAGCGCTAGCGTAAAAACTCCATGGAATACACCAACGTTACAGTGACCCGGAAATTATTCAGCTGGCTAAAAAGTCAGGAAGCGTCAAACCTGGGGTCCATGGCATATAACCTGTTGAGGTGGCTTGGTTATCTGGTTAGGACGCCTCCTGGACATCTCTCTGGTGAGGTTTTTCAGGCATGTCCAACCAGGAGGAGACCCAAAGGAAGACCCAGGACACGCTAGAGAGATTATGTCTCTCGGCTGGCCGGGGAACACCTTGGGATTCCCCCAGAGGAGCTGGCCCAAGTGGCTGGGGAGCATTAGTAAGTGAGTAATTAATTGTTTATTAATGCCCATCCAAGTAACATCCAGAATACAGGGTAGGATAAGTGGATGCACTAGTTAGCTGTTACTTACTGCTTATTCACTGCAAATACACAACCATAGTAAATGATTACTTGGGTATTTATTAAAGGTTTATTAACACATCAACTATCATGGTAATTACTGCAGAGTAAAACACATGATGCTAAGTAATTAAATATTATTTAATGCTTATTACTGCATTAACTAAGGTTCAGTAATAAACAATAATTAATGGCTTAATAATGCATTAAATAATATGTTTATTAACACTATGTAATGCATAAAAGCAGTTGTTAATACTTTATGTAATGGTTTAGTAATGCTTAATAATGCACTAATTAACGTTAATAAAGGGACCCTTATTGTAAAGTGTTACCAGCACCTCTAACAATGTCTCCCACTGGGGCAATGCAGTAATTTCATTTCTGTTCCACTGCAGCAAACAGCAAAATACAATAAAACCATCTCCATACATCTCTGCATTGTCTCCATGCACTTACAGCCTGTGTTTTATGACTTTGCTGCTGACATCGAGGTAAATGTCCACAGAGAGCTGCTGCCGGTGCAGCGATGGATGGTTTTACATCTGAGACTTTGCCCCTGCGCTTCCCTGGCTGCATCCTCCACCTCTACAGTTATCTAATGAAGCACAGGATATGACTTACTCATAATGCTCCACACAGAATACCAGTGTCTGACTGACAATAAGGATTTTTGCATTTCATTTACCTAGCTTGTATGAAACCTGATGGTGCAGAAGCATTTTTAAAGTGTCTTAATAAAACTTAAAATGAGTCACTTCTCAAATGCCAGCGTGTCTTGTGATTATAAATTATTGGTATCTGACTTTATGTCGCTGCATTATTTACAGACAGCTTCTCTCATCACCATCTGGTGCGGTGGTGCCGTGACATTTAACTAACAGCTATGTGGTAGGCAGGCCGCCATTTCATCTGAAGCCAATGCATGCCCCGGGGACAGACAGGCAGATGAATGACAACAAGCAGCCGAAGGTCTCAGCTCCCTCCAGGCTTTTGTTGTGTTTCTACAACACAGACATCCTCACAAACCCATGCAGCATCACAGATCACCAAATAATCAGTGGAATCGTGATTACAACATGAAACATTGTTTCCAACACCACCTCATAGCGTTACATTACATCTTACTTGAAACTGAGAGCAAGTTTAGAAAAGCAAATACAAACATGTGTTATGGCTGCTTGATAACGCAAAATACATCATAGCTAGCTGAGGGGCCTGCGGCTGAAAGGGGCAAGCTCAACGTCACCCCAATATTCGCTCATGATTAATGGAGTTTTTGACGAATAACTTATAATTGTGCCCACATTCTCAAAGTTTACACACATTTCTCACAAGGTCACAAGGTCCTCACATACTGCAGAGTTGCATCAGTTTGTAGGGACCTCTGACATTTACATACTTTTTATTGCTACATTAATTTGTTGGAATACCTACAAAAAATCGTCAATGTGATTTTTTTGCAAAATGCAAACCATTTTCTACCATGAGGTTTAGACAGTCCCTCTGCTCAGGACAAAAGAAAAAATATGCCTGACAAAAATGATCAGGAAATGATTAGGGATCATCATATAATTAAGAATTACTGTGAGACTAACTCACAGAACTAGCCTGGCAAGCCATCCTATATATGTGCAAAGCAAGATTTGGTCTAGTTCACTAGGTTATCACAGAACACCAAACATGAAAACATCTGAACATGTTCCAGAGTTCTTAGGAGGTTATTGCTGTGTTCATGCTGCTCTGATGAGTTGGTTCTGATTAAACGTTTAGGAAGAGCTGGAGCTGCAGGGAGATGCAGCTTTATCTCAGCTGTTTGCTTGAATACTTTAATAAACCACTGCTAAGGTCAAAATGTTACAACTCTGCTTTAGTGCTGCAGAAATGTTACAACATTATGAAATGATCTCATCACGTGTTTGTACTCCAGCTTCCTTAAATCTTCCGCTGCCCAGATCAATATATTAGGATGACTTTGACATGAGTGAGGCTGCAGCATGCTGGTGGCCATTTCTCACCAGAAAAAAGTATTTATGTTGTTAATATTAGGTTTTAACCTTTCATTTATACAGCTACTGGTTTTAACGGAGTTAAATACTGGCGGTGGTTATGTTCAACTCCGAACTTGACTTGAAAAAAAACACGACGAGCCTCGGGGGAAAATCTCTAAAGGCTGAAAGGAGGTAAATCTGCTACAGTCCTCGACAGAAAACCGTGTTATTTAGTGGTGATTTTGTTTGATTTGACAAACTTTAAACTCAAAGCCGCTGCTCGTGAGCGCCGTGCGGGTGCGACGCTGCCGAAGCGTCTGTTTCCTCAACTGTGATTGGTCAAATGACGACACGCTAAAACAAAGATCGTTTGTGAATAAGATGAATCCCCTCCTTCCCTTATTGACTGCTGAAACCAGAACGGCTTAGTTGGCTTAAAAACGGCGATTTTGCCGAAAAGCGAAAAGTTTAGGTATGAGAGATTGGACAAATAAACCACTCACCCGGAAGTCCCTGCCCAACACAGCGTCCTCGTTTACCCACTGTAATCATGAGGTAGCAGCGCGAGTTAACGGATCCTAGCAGACAATTACCGGAACGCGTCCCTTCAAAATAAGAGAGTTCCCGGTTCTTGTTCCGGCAAGATCCGGCTAAAATTAAGCTCTGGTTATACGGGTTTACTTTAAAGGGATATTCACCCCGAAGGGAAATTTAGTCTGTTGCTATGTTCCCCAGAGTTAGATAAGTGGGAAAAGGCATTTTGTAACCAGCCCAGTCATTCTCCTAAACTGGCAGTATTCTGTTAGCTTTAGCTTAGCATAAACAATGTAAGTGAATGGTAACAACTAGCATTTCATTCATTCAAATTCAATGACACCTACTTCTATAAACACAAATGTGTGGCTAACAGGCTTGCACCCAGTACAGTTTTTTGAAGGAACAGCAAGTAAGTACGTAACAGATGAAGTAGGTGTCATGTCCCTGCGGCTTGCAGCAGCTGTTTACTGAGGTGCTTTGTCGTAAAGTAGTTCCACGGCTAAATTGTCTCCTGTAATTTTTTTGTGTAACTTATTGTTTTCATTTGCAGTCGATATGATTATTGAGGTCAGGATCATTATTGAGCCATTTTTAAGATTTTTTTCACACCAAATGTTAGTTGTAATGTAAAGAGCAAATCGCAGGTTAATTTTTTCATTCATATAAAATGCTGTCCAAAAAATACTATTAGAAACGTTTATTGTGGGTGTTTTGCTTTAAAATACATAACAGATCATTTTTTGAGTAAAAAGTGCACTCTAAGAAATTTCTGTAAATTTACGGCAGAATTCCAACAGTAACACACTGTTTTTCTAAATTACGGTAGAATGATGTTAAATCTGATGTTTTTTCTGTTGCATTACGGCGGCTGGAAAATTACGGCAAAAAACAGTCTAATACAGTATTTCCTTTGGGGCACATGCTCTTTTGGCGTCCTCAACCTTTGACAATCAACAGTCATCCTTCAATAGCATCTAAAGGGTAAGTTTATCACTCTTGAGAAAGTAAATTGTGGTTTTGCATAGTTTAACGTCAATATTTAGACCAGAGACTGTGCTGTGATGTTTGTCATAGTTTACTCAAGGAACAAGACTTAGTAAATGAACCATTTTGGGCCATAGTCAGATTATAGGAATTTGATGGTGGAAAGTTAAATATTTATTTTTACTGATTGAAAACTTAAGGTTTGTCTAATACAAAAGCCATGTAGGACCACGTTTTGTCTTTCTCTCTGAGTAGCTAGTTGTACATTCATGCTAGTGTTAGCATCTGAACTGGAGGCTCCTCATTGAGAGATGTCATCAATAACTATTAATGTGCATCAGTGCCACTGCTGGACTCTCCATCCGGCATACCGTGGTTGACCAATGTTCTATTTGGGCCAACAGTACCAACGCTTTTTTTAGGCCTACATTTAGTTTGGACCAGTCGGGTTCACAGTTCCAGTAGGTTACATGAGTGGCCCTATTAACATTGGGATAATGTCACTGTTCAACAACAACCAGGAGAAAATAAAGTTATAAAATAACAAATGAAGGCAGAAATGAAGTCACCAGAAACACATTTCCAATCACTCTGATTTACAACAAAGCTTGTGTTGGACCAGTCCAAGGTTCTACTGACTGTATTTACTATTTACTGTAAACTCACTGACTTTCAACAGACACAGCAGATTTAAACCACACTAAATGTGTGTCTGCTGCTTTTCTGGGTAAAACCAGCTTGATCTTCATTCAGTCAAGTAACCAGAGGTGGTAGTGGAACTAGAGACAGTACTCAAGCTAGAGCAGTGATTAGCAGGTGGAGTGGATGGATGGTCAGTGCTGATGCCATGTCATCTGTGAGAAGCTCCTGCCAATTTCTTTAGGAAATAAATAAATTTAATCCATTTCTAAATACTGCAGAACATAATAAAATGTGGTAAAAGGTGATGCACTGTGAATACTTTCAGGATGTAGCTAAAGAACCTCTTTAATGTGAATTGCTGCTTTGAAAGTGACACATTGTATTCTGTAAGTTTTTCTCATTTTGAACTGTTTTTCTTTGTAGGCGCTGCTTTGGGATTAACCCAGGAAAAGACAAAATCCAGTCATGGAAAGGCGGTGTCCAAAAGGACAGGGAAGGCCATCTGAACACACGTTTCTACCCTGATAAAAAAAATCTGATGGACTTCTGAGTGGCACTTTATACAGGTTAGCTATTGCGTTGATATGTGTGTGCGTGCGTGCGTGCGTGTGTGTGTGTGTGTGCGTGTGAGTACAAAAACACCTCATATTCTAATTATATTTTTCTTCTTTTTCTTACCCATGCTGAATGTCTCCTCATCTCCACCAAAACCAGTAAGTGACACTTGGAATCCTGTTAACATAGTTGACCATTTCTAACCCTGTTCAGGACAGTCAAACAGGTCATGTTCAAGCGTGCAGCCATGTTTATGATTCCTTCAAAGCATTGGTATTTCTAATTATTTTATGAAGAGTTTTTCGGATCTTTTTCAGATTATTTCAACTCAATTTAAGAGACTAAAACCAGTAATTCCTCTCTTAATCCCATTGTAAATGCAGCCATGGTCATGCCATGTGGCATGGAAATTTGCACTTTTAAATTGGAAGAATACATCTTCATCTGGTTTATTGCATATGGTGTCTTTAAATAAATATTCTGTCCAATGTTACTTGTCTCATCCTCTTTTTGTGTTTCATAAAGCTTACACTCTTTGAAAACTGCACCAATTCTAACTTTTCTACCATTCTAGAAAGTAGCTTGCACAGATAACAAAGTATTTTCTATCTATTATTTCTATTACAGCTATCTATTGCTCCCCTAATTATTATCCACATTGTTCTGTCCAGTGTTGCATTGTATTTTTTTTTTGCAAAAATGTAGTTTAAAGTAAAAACGGTGATGAAACTCATTACACAGTAACATTCTGGCAGCAACAGAAGCCAGTATGTTACTGTACATTTATGTTCACTACTGTATTTACTTTTAACAGTAAAATACTTAAAAAAAAACTGTTACAGCATTGGAAATGTAAATTAACAGTAAAATGCTGGCAGCAACAGACGCCAGCAAAGCTTCTAAAAACGCCCTTTTTTCTAAACCCTAACCTCTAACGCAGCGAGCCACATTACCCTGGTACCAGCCCAGGGAGGTCCATGCTGGCCTCCAGAGACCGTGGCGAGAAGAGCAGCTTTTAAAAAGTACCAGCAGGCCAGTTGAGCTGGTTTCTGGGTCGGATCCAGCTCTCAGCAGCCCACATGAGCTCCAGAACTGGATAACAGGCGTCTCTGTAGCCCTTTTTATAAGACACACCATGCCGGCAAATCAGCGCAATATTACCGCAACGTGTTTCTTATAAACGCGCCATGGCGGCATCACGTTGCGGGAATTTTGCGGCATTCGTGCCGCCACGCTTGGTAGTAATAATGCGGCTTCGCTGGTCTTATAAATGCACATTAAGCCTTGGCGCAAAAGAGGGAGGAGTCATGACCATGTGATGAATTAATGCTGCGCTCCGGCCGGGAACTATATTAAAAATGAAAGTAAACAAGCGCTTAAGTTTCACGTTTGTAAACAGAACCAGCTGAGATGATTAACTGGACCGATGCGGTGCTCCGGGAGCTTTTCTCCGTTAGATCTGCAGCTCAGATCATCTGACAGCTCACAGGGATGGTGGAGGACACACACCTGTAGCTGCTTGTTAAAATAAAAACTTAACGAGTGCGGCTTCGATCGCAATAAAAGGCAAGTTATGTCCAAAATACACGGAAGTCCGCGACAGTGCAGAGACCGCCCCCATACCTCCTTTTTGCCGCCATCGCGTAATCTTTTCTAAAACGGACATGATTGCGCAACATTACCGCCACGGTCTGAGCTCTTATAAACGACCTAACGCTCCCTGATGCCGCATCGGCGTTGCGGCAAATTGGCGGCATTGTTTTATAAAAGAGGCTTCTCTCTCTCTCTCTCTCTCTGCAGTGCTAAGCTACATTACGTAAACGGACATTAACGAGTATGAGACAGCTGACAAACTCTCATTAGTTGCCATTGATGTTATATTAACTGAGCGATACTATTTTAATTGTCTGCTACATGATAGTAATCTGTACAATATTGTGATGTTAGCACACGAGTTTAAGCTAACATTGTTAACTCACCAAGACACCTGCTGCTCCCCGCTGCTTCTCCTCACATCACAGCTCAATCTCTCTGCTTTGGCCGATCGTTTCTCCCTCTGGCTTCTCTCTGCTCTCTGAGACGTGCACCAGACTCATAACTTTATGGTTTTGGTCCATCATAAGTATAATTATAAACATTTAAAGTTTCCTCTGTGTCAGAGCTGCATTAGAATCCATATTTGTCTCTGGATTAAGCTAACAGGACTCCCTCTGCTGACGTCACTTGGTTTGGCAGAAAAAACATTTTTCTCACAAAAATGACTCTAAAAGCCTAAATAATTCATGTATTTGTACATTTTATTTAGAATGAGTTCTCATTATGTTTCTCTAAACATTGGTTAGACTTAGACAATATCGGATATCGGTAAAAAAAAGCCAATACCGAGCATCCCTAGTGTTTTCCCATTTGTGTCCTCCAAGAGAAGAAAGTAAAATACTAAGAGAAATGTTAGGCAGTGGTATGCCAGCAGCAATCTGCAGCCTAGAGCTTTTCTTCTTCCAGTAACAGACACTGGCTGAGGAAGGGAGGGAGCGATAGATGAAGAGCTGAACTGAGCCAGGAAGGATTCGGCAATCTGTGCTGCCTAAGAATACTCATAATCTGTGGGAGACAAAACTGTTTCTACTGATAATGTATGCTAATCTCTGCAAAGAACAACAGCATGAATTATAATTATAAGGACTATTACAGCTCATCAGAGTGAGTGACTCAATTTAGGATTTTCTAATGTCTCAGATCTGAGGCTCCAAACTCTGACTGACTGCTTCTCTCTTAAGCTCAGACATGTCCCAGCTTTTGACCAGATATCCAGCTCACTGGATGTCTTAAATGTGTCAGCGGGGGAGAAGCTGTTGAGTGAAATGCCAGGAGGATCTGTGGCAATTTAAAGTGCAAGAGACGAGGTGAGGGGGCACAAGAGAAGGAATCTCAGAAGAAAAACAAAATAAACAAACACAGCATGGAGAGCACAGGGAGGAAAGGTCTGCTTTCTGAAAGTTTTCTGACTTTATGGGCTGTCACTGCTGAGGAAAACATCAACTTAGAAAAGCATTCAAGTATTGAGGGAGATGCAGCTTTAAGGGTAAATGGGCCATATCATGAAAAATCCACTTTTTGGAGCTTTTTACCAGGTGATATTGTTTCTGCCTCATGAAAATACCACCAAACCCATTTTTGGATAAGTGGCCTGTATTTGAAATAGCTCCTTCCAGAGTCCTAGAACCCCCCAAGGCGCTTTACAACACAGTCATCCACCCATTCACACATTCACACCCTGGTGGTGATGAGCTACATAGCTACAGCTGCCCTGGGGCGCACTGACAGAGGTGAGGCTGCCTTACACAGGTCCCTCCGACCACCACCAGCAGGCAAGGTGTGTTAGGTGCTGAAAAAAAATAAAAACTCAGCTGCGCTCAACTCGTTATGTACAGGTGAATCACAGCCTACATGTAGTATACACATAGATATGAGTCTCATTATTAGAAAGAAACACCCTCCAACAGTCTTGAAACTGCTTAAAATTAACCTACGACTCCTGTCTGCAGTCGACCAATGAAAACACACCTTTGGGACGCCGCAGCAGCAAGACTCTGCCTCTCTGAGTTTCAGTTTCAACTTATGTTTAAAATGTGGATTATAAACTACACACCAGCTTGTATTTTTGTTAATAGTCCAAACAAAACCAGAGTTATAGTAAAATAATTAAACTAAGAATGGGTTCAGTAGCGTTTTGTTGCTGAGGGAGAGGATGCTGCTGCGTGATCTGACAGCAGGTGTCAAAAGGTGCGCTGATGCGCTGTCACGGAGCGGTGAAAACACTGAGATGGACATTTTCCTGCAAAACTTTAGATATTGGAGCGATCTGTGACAGATAGATTGTTCCAGCTGTTTAGCTGGAAGACGGGAAAAGGAGCTGGAGTCTGAGGCCAAAGCGCAAAGTGTTTTATTCGTGGACGGAAATGACGGGAAACGTAGGTTTAGAGGTGGCGAGCGCATGAAGAGGTGGAGGAGAATGTGTCCTTGTTAAAAAGTCTCTGAAATACAAAAAAGCACAAAATAAACTGCAAACATAAACTGCAAATGCACTATCTTGGACCGGATACATGACAGGATACCCCAGACGTCACTGTTGCTGCATCTCCTTTTGTTTTCTCGAGGCTTCCCAAAAAAGTCTAAAATCCACTTTTGTGCTGTTGTGGTAAATAAATCTTTGAGGTCACCAGCAGGGGGTGCTGCAGCACCCCCAGCACCCCTACTTCCCGCTGTACTGGTTAAGTGTCTTGCCCATGGACACAACGACAGCGACAGACTGAGCAGGGGTGCGAACCTGCAACCCTCCGATTACGGGGCGGGCACCATCGCCCCACTGGCTGCATTCATGCATTTTCCTGTTTCAGCTGCAATTTCATATTCTGTGGTGAGACCTACAAACAGGAGGATGGAAACTAAGTGCGTCATCAGCCCCCCACCCCCACCCCGACACTAGTCTTGGATCAGTATCACACCATATGCCTATAAATAAACTCACTGTGAGGAGTAAAATACAAACATTGACCTTATTGACCAGATTAATACTAAGAAACTTTAGTTAAAATAAGTAAAATGAAGATACAAAGATAATTAAGACCTCATTCATCAATGAAACTCTATTACAGTACTACCTCAGACTTCAAAAAAATAAATTCCCCCTTCTGGAATCTCATGCCACACATTTGCTGTTAAGCATTTTCTATCTAGATCCACCACTGGTAATATACAGTCAGTTAAGCTGGATTGGGTGTCTGGTTGGGGTGCTGTCTGAATGTTTTGCAGACGTTTCAGGGCAGAGGGATGTCCTGGGATGAAGCTGTCAGAATAAGCTGTGTTATCTCACAGACATTTTCACACAGAAACAATAAAGCCTCCAGTACTGCGTGGACCTTGAAGAGAAATACTATCCAAAGCTACTCAGCTAGCCCAGAATGCTGACAGCAACACTCATCCTCCCCTGTGGTGCTGACCAACATATTTGTGTTCTTTTCTGTACTTTGGTTTTTGTCTCTCCTCTGTTTGGATTTTTGCTCACATCTATACTTGAGAAGCACCTTTCCTGCTTCGGTGTTCACGCAGGGCGTGTGCATTGTATTTCTCTGACACAGGCTGGTAAAAAAAGCCATTAGAGTCCTGTGGCGCTCTGAAAAAGCAGTTTTGTGTACAATGTCAAATAAAGCAGCTGAAAATTGCTTCTCTTTGAGCTGTATAGCTCACTCAGTTCACAGAGGAAAACAGCAAAAGCTGGAACAATTGTAACCCCTATGACAGCAATTACAGAGCCACGAAGGGCAGCAGCACGGGAAAAAGGTCTGTGAAAGGTCCAATTTTACAGCCGTAACTGATTATCTGACATTTACAGGTGCTGGAAAGTGACATGTCAAAATAAAAAAAAATGGTTGTTTAGCCTGTGCCATTGAGAACAAGAAGCATTGTTTATCTTTTCCTGTTTCATATAGCCGAAGTAAAGCCGCTTTCACATTACTTTTGATATGGAAATTAGGCATCACATGTCCGGGATGTCAGATGAAAGCAGCAGTTCTGTGATGGTAATAACACTGATTTTTATGTCCCTGTCTGTACACCGATCAGCAAGGTCTCCTTCCTCTCTCCTACTTAAACCCGTTGTTGTTGGAGATCAAATCAACAACTACGGTATCATCTGCAAATGTGGCTGCCATGCAGAACACTCAGAGAGTAACGGGGGCTCAGTACACATCTTTGAGGAGCACCAGTATTGAGTGCAGTGGTGGTAGACAAAACACCATGTATCCTTTCAGGAAGTATAACATTTAGTTGCACATTCTATCAAATCAGCTGAAAAATTGACATTTCTTTTCTGCTATTAGGGCGATTAGACACTGTGATACAAAACTAATTCACTTTGTTTCAGTGCAGCAAACATGCTCCTGGGAGCTTTTTGGCTGAATTTGCATATGACCACTATCCACCTTACTCTTACGGCCCATCATGCTTTGCGTGAAAAATGCGAGCAACTTCCGGTCCACGATCGTTTACATTGAGACGATGCGATCTGTTCACGCAAATCCTCTTTTTATGAGCTTTTAGAGATGGAAAACATGCAACATCGTTACACTCCTTCTGCCTACGGCACCAGAGAGGTGGGGGGACGATCTTAAAGTCTGGCCAAAGCTAACGTACAGTAGCATTTTAGCTACTTTCTGAACTCAGTTGGGTCTGACAGCGAGGCAATAAACAATCTTAAAAGCTCTGAGGCTTATCAGTACCTCCATAGTAACAATGTTGGTCGTGTTTTGTTGAAAGAGGTGGGACACAATCTGACTTACTAAAAAGCAGACGTAGAGCCGAGTCAGAGCCTTAAATCCCTCATCACCAAGCCTGGGTTTTAGTTTCTACATCAGGTGAAATACAAACAGCCAATGGCACTTTTAGGTTAATAACAGCAGTCTAAACACACTTTACATTAGAGCTATTCAGAAAAGTGTTCACATGAAATCATTCCTGTTGTTGTGAGACTGCTGTCAGATCTCTTTACTACTCGGCGTCTCTTCTCTGGAGTTTTGTCATATCCAACTACAAAGTAGGATGCGGGTGTTCCTCTCTGGGGGTTTTCACAATAAAATGAAAGGAACGCACAAATAAAGTTTGTGGTGGTTTCAAGTTAAGATTTTTCAGCCACATCCTTCTGGGTTCCTGATCTCTGGAGAGGCGGCGAGAACCGTACCGACGCTCGCAGCAGCACGCTCTCTCACTCTGGAGGTGCATGTTCTAAACATCGCTCTTGTAGCTACAGATTTAATTTTCTTTGGTTGTTAGTACAAGCGCCAACAGCACAACATCTTCCCGAGGTGCGTGAGTAAATTTTTCGGGGGTAAATATTTTTTTAAATCCTCTTCAAATGTTCAAATAAACTGCTACTAGCAACAAAACCTCACAATGTAAACCAATGAGTATGTGCTACTTCTCACCGGATGTTGCTAGCATCAGCGTTTCTCCATGAGGCTAGCCAAAAATAAAGTAGCTAGGTTTCTGGCCACAACTAAAGCCAGTGAAGAAAGAAATGGGATTAATCATATTCCAGCATGCTAATACCAGGATTTAAGGTGGCCCCTCAGAAGCTTTGTGGGCAAGTGCAGAAGACAAATCTTCCTTCAGGGACTCATTAAGCACAACTCAACCAATTTACTAAAGAAACATTTTTACTCCTAAAATGAGAGTTAAAGCATGAGACAATGTAAAAGTCAGATTTTATTTATCGACTCTGTTTGAATTTAACGTCTTTGGGATTTGAACTACGAGGTTGTTTTCTCCTTTTGCAGCTCTACAGCCCAGTGGAGGGTGATCAGTAGAGCTCAATTCCTCCAAATGATTCAGTCCGAGGACAGAACGGTGTTTGTGCTAAAAGCTCGTGCCATTCTCTTTTGTTTCCATGTTTGTCTTTTATTGTTCACAAATGTTCCTCTGAGTTTCATCCTATGACAATCATAAATGCACCCCCCCCCCCCCCCCCCCCCATTATTAACTAACATATGTCAAACCTGCTTTATGTCAGCACCTTCTGTGAACCATAACAGAAGAGACTCACTGCTGATGGAACGTCTGTCAAAGGAACAAATGGGTGGGAGGAGCTCGATCAAATCCCAAAAGCTTCAGAGACAAGTTAGAGCCTACGAGAGCAAAAACAAGTGACCAACCTGGATGTTGTCGAAGGATGATTTGTTGGTGACGTCATACAGCAGAAGAAGAGCTGGAAACAACAGAAAAAGGGGAAATTAATAATCACTACTGTTATTAACCGATAGAAGGATTCTCATCTGAACTTTCTATTTAATAGCATCACCCCGTGGTTCAGGATAAAGACAAATTCATTTTTGTGTCTGCAGTAAAACTCTGTCCTGATTTTAAAGACATGACCAGTTGAGAAAGGCGGCTGTCAAAAGCAAATGGAGCTTTTTAACATTTTGTTTTTTCATGAGAAGAGTTAGTCATTAAAAACGTCTTCAAACACAAAGGAGTCAAATGGGAGGGTGGATGTTGGTATAACAGATAATGGAGACAAGAACCAAACAAAATAAGTGGAACAAGCTAAACTGATGAGACACTAAAACAAAGACGAGCAAATCTCAAACAGATGAGAAAAAGAACAAAAAGGGGAAGAATCTAAAGAAATGCATTTTATTCTTTTATCTTAGTCTTACTGATAAATTGTATTATGTGTTTTTTTATCAGATTGTTTATTTTTCAAATGCTGGTTTAGAAGAAGATGAAATCAAATGATAGTCATTTCATTCTAACAAGCTATAAACATGTTTTCACCCAGATTTAATTGTCCCTCAGCAGAGAGCCATTCATCTATCTGGAAGAGCAAAGATGAATTCTTGTGAAAAGCATGAAAGGAAATCAGCTCTGCTCGGATTTCCCTGTCCAGGAAACAGGAATGAAATATTTTGCTGCCTTGTAATTTTCAGTCATTTTCATTTCTGTGGTTTGTTTGCATTGCTTATCTTTTCTCGTCCCTGTGGTGTTCACCACTGTGGTCTTCTGTTTGTTCCCTTAAAATACCAAGAATAAAAAAAGACATTTTCACACAAACATTCAGCTTTACATTTTGTACTGGGCCACCATGTTAAATCCTTGCTTTCATAGATGTGTAAAATATCATTTGATTTGACATTTTGGTGGATCAACCTGTTAGAGGTGATTACTTTGGTCTGTTTCACTTTAAAATCTGCAGGTTGAAAAAAATTGTTTTTTATTATGTTTAGTTTAAGTTTGTTGTTTTTCAGCTAAATACAAATGACATGATTAATATTTAAAGGTGAAACCATATTTTACTGAATGAAACGGAGAATAAACAGAAAAAAATGTAAAATATGAATTATTTCACTAATGTACTGAATTAGATCCTTTTGAAAATTGAATTAAACATTTATTTTAGCATTTTTAATTGATGCAGATTCAAAGTAAAACTTCAAACTTAAAAAAAATCACATTTTTATGCTTTTGCAGGAAACAAATCCTAACATTTCAATATTTTTATTCAGCCAATTTTCCTTCCTTGAGTTTCTACTCTGTGGGTTTAATTAAGACACACTGAAAAATAAGCTGAGTCTGAAAGTAAATAACTGCATTCTCCCCGGCCTAGACCTGGCAGACAAAGCGCACCACCATCTAAATCACCTCAAGGGGATTTTATTAGTCCAGCTCTTAAAGCAGACAGGAAGGAAAGTCATCAGCATTTAAAAAAGACCTGAGTAGGACGAGTGGACATCCTGAACAACACCAGTAATGGAAAAGTCGTTAGAGTCCTGCCTCAGATCTGAGGTTCCAGTCCTGAAGTTTCAGACACAAGTCTCTAGACATCACGCTTAACTCTGGCGAACTTCAGACAAATCCAGGCGGTAAATCTGTTTTTACCACTACAATAACCCCTCCTCCTCAGACTTGCAGATTAAATAAAGTCATCAGTTTTCTACACATTTCTGAGGACAGAATCATGAAGACATGTCATCATCCTCAGAATCTTGTGTAAAATCCTTCACATCCTTCCTGCAATCGCTCCATATCTTTTTAAGTCATTTGAAGGCCAAAATGATCCAAAGATTCAATGAAACAGCAAATAACTGCAAAAAACTTTGAGTTAGGTCTGTCTGAAAAACTTCAAATAAATAATAAGATAATAAAATTAGAGCTTACATAAAGTTCAAACATTGCGTATTAACTCTGACTAAAGCTCGTTCTCCTAAAGGATTTCTGGCTCGATCATCAGAAACACCACGACAGCTACGAGTTTGAGCTTTGTTGATGAACTTGTTCTTTCAATAACATCAGAAGAAGTAAATATCTACACACACACACACACGCACTCACTCACACACACACACACACACACACACACACACACACACACACACACACACACACACACACACACACACACACACACACACACACACGCACGCACTCACTCACACACACACACTCTCGTCTAACCATCTTAGTGAGGACCATCCATTGACTTCCATTCATTTTTGTAAATTTTTGTGACTGTATTATGCCTAACCCATACCCTAACCCTAATCATAACCAGTGCTGATCTATTCCTAACCCTAACCTTAACTAAACCTAATCACACCATCAGTGGCGGCTCATCCATAGGGGGCGCTAGGGCGCCGCCCCACCAGTCTCACAGGAAGAGGAAGAAGAAGAGAGGAATCAACCCTGCTCAAATGTCACCTTTCCTGGAGGGGTCACCCAATAGGACAGTGGGAGGGTTATATATTTCTGTTGAACCACAGTTTAAAAGCAGCATCATGCTTTTCAATAACTTTAGATTTACTTTGTCATTGTAAACAGTTCAGTGACAGCTGTTAGTTTTCCTGTAGCAGGAAAGTAAGAACAAACTTGAGACTATTATAAAATTAATACATTCTATCTATATTTACTAAAATAAATGAATAATTTATTCATGTTATTAGATTTTTTATATACTAATTATACATCTACTTTACTCTTTTTCACTTTTTAGTCATCCAGAGAGCATCAGCCTCTATTATTCACTTCACTTTTATAATAATTATACCAGCTTGTGTGGATTCTCCTCATGCAATCTCCTACACAACATTATTTTGCTATCATTCAATTTCTTCCCAGCAAACCGTTACTGACACTTTTTGAATACGATGCACAAACCTGAATCATCGCAGCTGCTGTTTCCATACTTTTGTGGTTTTTAGTCTAAAACAAAAACAAGCTCCTCAAGCCTACTGAGGCTGCTGCAGAAGGCTTCTTCAGAGGAGACTCCAGCAGGCTGTTTGCAGGCTACTCTGCACAGCTGCGCCCTCTTTGGTGGACTTTGGTACTGCATGCCATTTCTATAGGATTTTTTTTTTTACCCTTCAAAACGTTCGGGGCTTTTCATTAAACATCCGGGGCTTGAGCCCAAGTAGCCAGCCCCTAACCCCGCCCCTGACAGAAGGACTATCAAAGTCTGAGGAGTCACGCCGACGTCGCATGCTTTCTGCTCGACAGGTAACATTTACCATAATGTTTTTTTAAACTAGCAACAGTCATGGTGATATGGTGTAAAACTACCCTGAAATGTATGTACTGCCCCTATCGTCAGGAAGCTACACACTGTCACTGTAAGGCCTGCAGACTGATTACTAATTTAAGATAGGTGTGAAACAGATGCTTCAGGGATTTCATACTGATGTATGTAGTTTTCAATAGTTGATTTCTGTTTGGTTGCCATAACTAAAGCAATGGAGTTTAGACTGCTTCAATGACTTCGGTATTAAAGGTAGAATATGGAACACCAACACCAAAGAGACATCTAGTGTGTGGAGGTTGTAGCTGCAACAACAGAACAAGGTTTCCAGCCGTCAGGATGCCAGGTTCTCTGCCGATACGTGAAGTGAGCAGCCAGCACCGTGTCCAGTGACCTAAACTCACTCTGGTTTTAGATCTTTTATGGTCGCTCCTCCTCTGAGAAGGATAACGGCATCTTCTGGGCTCAGAAGCAGCTGCTCGACTTGATGTTCCACAGTGCCAGCCTCGGTGTGCCGAGCGGACTGTTTACCGTTTTTGGAAACCCACAACGGTGCCCTCTAGTGGCTGGTAGATGTAAACATAAACCCAGTGTCGTACTCATCAAAATAAACATTTGATTATTTTCTAATTAAAATATAACTTTTAAAGGAAAAACTGTACCTTCATTCTGCACACCTCTAAACGCCTGTGGAGGGATTGATTTTTTAAGTATAGCTTTGTATTAAACTGTTCCATATCAACCTTTAACTGTTTTGCAGAAGGGTGTGGAACAAGCGTCAATCTAAAGAGAAATGGCTGAGACATTTGCAAAAGCTGTCTCCTGCTCTGCTGAGATAGTGATGATGAAAACTGAATGGATCCCAGTTTCATTAAGCAGGTCAAAGCAAACAACACAAACTGGATTTGTTGACTTAGACTGTCTCTCATCAGAATGCAGGGCAAAAGGTAAATGTGGAGAATTCAGCTTTTAAAACAATCTTCAGGTGAACCAGACTTCACTATCAGCAACGAGAACTCTCTACTGGGTTATACGTTCGTGATCACAGCTTAATGCTGCATGTTCTGTGAAGAACATCCATCTTTAATCAGCAGCTCCATTATACAGAAGGAGGGCCTCACCATGAGCATCGCGGTAGTAGGCATGGGTGACGCTGCGGAAGCGTTCCTGTCCAGCTGTGTCCCAGATCTGCAAAAACAAGATGGAAATAATCCCCATTAGAGACAGAAGTTTCTGTTTTTTAAGTAATTGTTCATGAAAGCAAAAATATTAGTTACAGTTAGGATCCCAGACAAGCACCAAAAGATCAGTTCATGACTTTAATACAAAATCTGATTGTTAAAGAGGTTATTGGAACACATCAGTCAGTCAGTAGAATATTTGTTGTTTCTATCAGATAAAAATGTTTACTTTTATTTTGATCTCCAGCTCCTGAGAAAAACCTCGTTCTCTAATCATCACAGCTAGTCTCCAGTTTGATCAACTAAACGGTATTGGAGCGTAGGTACCTTTATGTCCATCGCATAAACAAGAGGATCTTTGTAACATAAAAATAATCTGAAGACATAGATACTGAAATTGATTTGGAAAATATTTATGATTTCAAGTAAAATTGAGTTTTGGTAACAACGCTTGTGTTTTACACTTACTACACTATTCTCTTCTTTTAAAAAAAAAAAAACAAGTCATATACAGACTAATGACTGGTAAACAGAAGAAATGATGAAACATTCTGTCATTGGCTGTAAATGATGTAAAACGCTAAATTCGCTTACCTGGAGCTTCACCTTGACTCCATCAATGGTCAGAACTTTGTTCTGGAAATGAAAGAAAGACATAAGATTACTTACAGACCCGCAAACAAAATAATGAAAACATAAATCCTGAGGCATTCATTCCCTCTTTTCTGGACAGTCTCTCTGAGGTTAAAAACTGGCTGGCATCAAATTTCCTCCTGAACGATGGAAAGACTGAAGCTGTTCTCTTTCCTCCTAAAAACCAGACCCCACCTTATCCAGATCTTACTCCACTCTCTGTTTCTCTAAAATCCTGTGTGACTAGTCTGGGTGTTAAGCTCGAGTCTGACCTTTCCAAGTCTCCTTCAAGTTAATGCAACCATTAAATCTTGTTCCTTTCAACTCCGTCTCATAACCCGGCTTAAACACATTCTTAAAAGATCTCACCTAGAATCTGTTATTCATGCTTTTATAACTTCCAGACTTGATTACACAAATTCTGTTCTGTTCGGTGTAAACAAGTCTTTGCTAGAACATCTTCAGATGGTCCAAAATGTGGCTGCACATTTTTTGACTACCTCGGATAGGCACACTCTTATCACTCCCACCAGCTCCGGTGGCCTAGTGGTAGAGTGTCTGCCCCGGGACTGGGAGATCAGGGTTCGATTCCTGGTCAGGTCATACCAAAGACTTTGAAAAAATGGGACCCAATGCCTCCTCGCTTGACACTCAGCACTAAGGGGTTGGATTGGGGGGTTAAACCACCAAATAGTTCCCGAGCGCAGCCACAGCTGCAGCTCACCGCTCCCCACCATGGGGATGGGTCAAATGCGGAGATCTAATTTCACCAGTGTGTGATGAATACTTGGGACTTTAACATACTCGCTAATATACACTGGCCTCCTGTTTTTTACCAGGTTTGGTTGAAGATCTTGCTTGTTGTCTATAAATCTCTTCATGAACTGGCTCCCTCCTATCTCTCTCTGAGAGTAACTCACCCGTTACTCACCCACCCGCTCACTGAGCTCTGCTGACCTTCTCCGAGCTCTGAGAGCACACTCTAAATCTCGTGGGGAACGTGTTTTTGTGTTTGCTGCTCCTCAACATTGGACTGAGCTTCCTCTTGTGGTGAGACAGTCGCCCTCTATTGCTTGTTTTAAATTAAACCAAAGGCTCACTTTTTTAATTTAGCTTTTAATGTTTTGACGTTTTGTGCGTTTAGCTGTGGCATCATTTTTGTAATACTCTATTGTACTGCCACTGTTTATTCTCTTTTCCTGTTGTTGGTCTGTACTCTTTTATTTTGTACAGCACTTTGGTCGGCTGCCATGCTGGGTGGTAAAGTGCTTTAGAAATAAAATTGATTTGGCTTGACTTGACGTAAAAGCAAGCCATACACCCAACCTGAACCGTGTCATTTATGGCTTCTTCTCTTTCTGTTGAATCAGTGCTTATTTGTTTTTCAAGTCCCATCACCAATGTCTCCTCTCTGTGTCCATGTCTCCATTTCTGTGTCAATGTCTCCTCTCTGTGTCCATGTCTCCTCTCTGTGTCAATGTCTCCTCTCTGTGTCCATGTCTCCTCTCTGTGTCCAATGTCTCCTCTCTGTGTCCATGTCTCCTCTCTGTGTCCATGTCTCCATTTCTGTGTCAATGTCTCCTCTCTGTGTCCATGTCTCCTCTCTGTGTCAATGTCTCCTCTCTGTGTCCATGTCTCCTCTCTGTGTCAATGTCTCCTCTCTGTGTCCATGTCTCCATTTCTGTGTCAATGTCTCCTCTCTGTGTCAATGTCTCCTTTCTGTGTCCATGTCTCCTCTCTGTGCCCATGTCCCCTCTCTGTGTCAATGTCTCCTTTCTGTGTCAATGTCTCCTCTCTGTGTCCATGTCTCCTCTCTGTGTGAATGTCTCCTCTCTGTGTCCATTAGTGATGCGGGTTGTCTTCCAAACCGCGGGTTGGGTCAAAAATTTATTAATTCAGTGCGGTGCGGTTTGGGGCGGGTTCACTGCTCACAAAAATTAAAGGAACACTTTTTTTATTGAGCCTGGCATGAAATCAATGAAACCTGTCTGATAATTTTCTGGTTGATTAAGCAGCTGAGGGCATTGTTAATCACTTTCAGCTGTATTGGTGTTCATGGACTTAACGACAGGTGCACTAAAGTGGCAACAATTACAAAACCCTCAAAACAGGACTGGTTTAACATGTGGAGGTCATTTCAAGTTTCTCCCTCTTGATCTTTTTTGGCTGGTTTTCCACTCGTGCTAGTTTTGGCTTGAGTAATTATCTCTACTGGCAGCATGAGGCCATTCCTTAACCCTACAGAAGTTGCACAGGTTGTCCAACTTCTCCAGGATGGCACATCCACACGTGCTGCAGCAAGAAGGTTTAATGTGTCTCCCAGCACAATCTCCAGAACATGGAGGAGATTTCAGGAGACTGGCGGTTATTCTCGGAGAGCTGGACAGGGCCGTAGAAGGTCCACAACCCATCAGCAGGACCGATACCTGCTCCTTTGTGCAAGGCGGAACAGGCTGAGCACTGCTCGTGCCCTACAGAATGACCTCCAGAGGGCCACTGGTGTGAATGTCTCTACCCAAACAATCAGGAACAGACTTCATGAAGATGGCCTGAGGGCCCGACGTCCTGTAGTGGGCCCTGTGCTCACTGCCCAGCACCGTAGAGCTCCACTGGCATTTGCTCAAGAACACCAGAATTGGCAAGTCCGCCACTGGCGCCCTGTACTTTTTACAGACGAGAGCAGGTTCACCCTGAGCACCTGTGATAGACGTGAAAGAGTCTGGAGAAGACAAGGAGAACGTTATGCTGCCTGCAACGTCGTCCAACATGACAGGTTTGGTGGTGGGTCAGTGATGGTCTGGGGAGGCATATCCATGGAGGGACGCACAGACCTCTACTGCCTAGGAAATGGTGCTCTGCCTGCCATAAGGTATCCAGATGAAATCCTTG
Organism: Aphyosemion australe; assembly: GCA_006937985.1. Classification (NCBI taxonomy): domain Eukaryota; kingdom Metazoa; phylum Chordata; class Actinopteri; order Cyprinodontiformes; family Nothobranchiidae; genus Aphyosemion; species Aphyosemion australe. The sequence goes on from SSNS01000350.1 coordinate 252,884, forward strand.
AACCCTTTGTCAGACCCTACGCTGATGCAGTAGGTCCTGGTTTTCTCCTAATGCACGACAATGCCCGGCCTCATGTGGCAAGAGTATGCAGGCCGTACCTGGAGGATGAAGGAATTGAAACAATTGAATGGCCTTCACGATCCCCTGACTTAAACCCAATAGAACATCTGTGGGACATTATGTTTCGGTCCATTAGGCGGCGCCAGGTTGCTCCTCAGACTGTACAAGAGCTCAGGGATGCCCTCACACAGATCTGGGAGGAAATGCCACAAGACACCATCCGTTGTCTCATTAGGAGCATGCCCCGACGTTGTCAAGCATGCACACAAGCTCGTGGGGGCCACTAGTGATGCGCGGGTTGTCTTCCGGGTTACCCGCGGGTTACCCGCGGGTCGGGTTGGGTCGGGTTAATAAATTATTAATTCAGTGCGGTGCGGTTTGGGGCGGGTTCATCAAATATATATATTATATAGATATGCACACTGAAGATAAAGACATTAATCAATGCTTAATTTTGTAAAACACAATATTTAAGACAGTTTTTTAAACACGGTCATGTTTTAAAACGTTATAACGTCAGATAACCTTTGACACTATGACGTAGGCACGTAGAACGCGGCAGCAAAGTGCGCTCCAAGCAGGTGGCAGGCAGCCACATCAACAAAACGATAGAGGAAGATATTTTGGATAAAATTTGTTTGGGTGTTTGGGAAAGATTCAGCGAGGTAAGAAGCTCAATATTATAACATGTTTTTAATGAGGCGGGTTGTAAAACTAGACAAAGTGATGCGGGGGCGGTTTGGTGCGGGTCAGACTTTTTGAGATCTGCGGTACCCACGGGTTGAAAAAACCCTAACCCACACATCACTAGTGTCCATGTCTCCATTTCTGTGTCCATGCGTCCTCTCTATGTCCATGCCTCCTCTCTGTGTCCATGTCTCCTCTCTGTGTCCATGTCTCCATTTCTGTGTCAATGTCTCCATTTCTGTGTCAATGTCTCCATTTCTGTGTCAATGTCTCCATTTCTGTGTCAATGTCTCCTCTCTGTGTCCATGTCTCCTCTCTATGTCCATGCCTCCTCTCTATGTCCATGTCTCCTCTCTGTGTCCTTAAATGACAGCAAGGCTCTAACAGGAAAATACATAAACTAGGAGAACTCTGTTTTGTTTATTGAACGTGCATTTTCCTGAGTGTGCACTTCAAGTTTATTTTGGCTCGTGTTATTTTCAGAGGTTAATATTCTCCAGTTCAGGTATCCCATAGTTAATTAAATTAGCTGGTGCCATGGCAACACTCAGAGGCTTTCCTCCACCATCCCTCTTTGCCCCTGGGACATTCCTGAGATCTGACCTTCTATTTTCCTGATTCCAGAGGAGAGACAGAGGATAATCATCCCCATCAAACTGCTGCTGATCATCCAGCACTGATGTTCTTTTTTGACGTCCTCAGCTGATTTACCTCCGTTAGAGTCACAAAGGGGGCATGCCATCCATATTCATGGGGTGGATTTAAGCTGTAAACCCGATTGTAAGGTGAGTCTGATAGGAATCAGTCTCAAAAGACTCCCTCCTTGTTGGCATTGATGCTAAAAACAACCCAAAATGTGCTCCGAGGCTTTATAAATATTTAGTGATCCAGGATTAGGTCTTGTGATCACATCACAGTGAGGATTACGAGTGATTAGTGTGGAGTGATTGCTCTGATAATGCTGAATCTGTTAGGACAGAATATAACGAAGCAACACAGACTTACTGAGCAGCAAAAGACATGACTAAGTGGGATGAAATGCAAGTTTCTGAGCAGCTTATGTGAGTCAGTTTACTGTGTTTGGATGAGGAATTGAGGTACTGTAGATTAAAAAGTGCAAATCAGACTTTTACCAAAAGTAACTCCACTTTAAATCCAAAACCTTTTCAGCTCCAACATATTGCAGGCTAGCAGCTCCTCTGCTCCGTTGAATTTTTTTTATGATATAAAACTTTGCTCTGAGCTCCATTTCTTTCCCAATGAGCTGCAGCGAACACCTTCCACACGTAGCACATACTGCATGCTGTATGTTAGCTGTTTAATGTGTATCGTTCTCCTCACAGCCACACGGGACTAGAACATAAACGCAGAACAGGACTTCAGCTGGATCATAAATTTCAGATGTGAGAGGAGCTTTAAGAGGAGACGGAGAAGTGTGAGCACATAGAACATTAACGGTTGCAGCAGAAGGCAACTAACAGAAGCATGACATGCACAGAATGCTTACAGTTTTTTACAGACGCTAGGACCCATTTCTCAATACTTAGGTCACGTTTGCAAAACTCTTCACACAGTTCTCCTAACTGACTTTCAGCTTGGCAAAGCAGTTCATTTCCCATTCAAAATGCACTACAACTACCAAAACACTTCATTCAGGTCTCAAATCAACTCATTCTTCCAGAACACTAGCAAAGGTTGACAGCCGACAAACACACTCTGTCACCCACAAAACAATGACCTTAAAAACACTAACCACATGTAGCATTACATTTTCTGAACAAGGACACATCTCTGTTTATAACTGCATATGTTACTGGAATGAATCAGACATGATGCAGAATTTGTCAGTGTTTTATGTTGTTTATTTATTTATTTATTTTTTGCACTAAGTAATTCCAAAATACAAGAATACAAGTTACCTGTTGGTTTGCCGGACAACTCTAACTATAGATGCCACTGTAGAGCGTTGCAGATTTGGCTGCACTCTCTGACCAGCCTCTCATTAGAGACCATGATGTACTACAGGGGTTCCCAAATTGGGGGTCCCCACAATTTTGTCTTTGCTGAGGTTGTGAGGTTAGCAAGATTTTATTTGTAAAATTGACATTTATAAAATCCCAATAACACACCCTACAGTATAATCAGAACTCCATATAAAAGTTATAACACTGAATGTCTGTATAAAGTTAGTAAATGATCACATTTACAGTAATGTGTTTATGTGTGAAGGAGTTGGGTTTGGGGGTCCTGGCTTGTCTTGGACATGGGCAAGGGGGTCCTTACAGTAAAGAAAAATAAAAATGGGAACCCCTGTACTACATGATCACTTACAGTAGCTCTGATCTCATCTGAGACTACAGCTCTTGATCTTCCTCTTATTCTTCTTCCACCACGCATACGTATTCCTCGCTCTCTCCCAGCCTCTCTTCTTCCTCTTTCAGCCACTTCTCTGTTTCTGGCTGGGTCCACGTTTACATCACAATACAAACCTATTCAGCAGTTGTCTCCTTTTGTAATGAAATAGAAAGAGTAACACCTGCAGATGTTCATCTATGAGAATCAGCTGTGGCTGGTTAAACTGCATTTTTAGATTTAAAATATGTTACAATAAAATATTGCTGTTGAATGTTGCTCTTATTCAGTTTTGCATCATGTTATTGTTTTGAACATAAGTTTAACAGTTTTGTAAACAGTATGTGCTAAATGGCCTGTTAGTACAATGATTTTTGGCAGTTGTGTCTGAGTGAGAAAGGAATTCATGACATTTGAGAGATGTAGTCATTGAATGCATTTTGTGCCAAAACAATGATAATTGATCCTCAGTTTAGCCCACATAGACTTCTGTTGTGCTCACTGTATGTAGAGTTTTGCAAACGTGACCTAAGTATTGAGAAATGGGTCCTAGCGTCTGTAAAAAACTGTAAACATATGACAGCATAGAGAAGAGAGATCACAGGGTGATTTTTTCCATTTTTTCTGTTTGAATCATAAAAAAACAGAGAAACACCAAACCCTCCAGCTGTCAAATCATGGGGAAACAAACTGACACATGTTGCGTTGAAACATCCAAACCAATCCCCTCTTCTGTCTGTTAGGCCTCTTGTACGCTGGATGAGGACTCTAAAGGCTCTCCACAACCTGTTCAACCATCTCTGGATTACAGAAAATTAGGAAAGCATTCAGGTTGAAGGCACTCGTGATGCTATGCTCTTGCCAAAGGGAATTTTCCTTATATGTATTCTTTTAACACAAAGGCTTCCCTTAATTATCCACATGCTCCATACATCAGTGACTCGTGCACACATGACTGACTCAAACCTCGTCAGCTACACGATGAAAGACCACTCCAGCATGATGCAACGGCACCATGAGGCTGTAGCTTAGCTAGGAGGTCATCATGACCAATCTTAGACTCTATTCAAATAAATCCCATCTGTTCTCATCTCCAAGCCACGCACCAAAGCTGCTAAAAGGTCCACCACAGCACAGGTTGCAAAAACAAAACTCAAAACTTAAAAAAAAAAAAAAAACAGGTCCAGCCTCCTCCAATGAGTCAAGATGATCCCGGACGAGCCCCCATATGTTACAACCCGGCTCGTGGGACTGCAACAAATGGAGGAGGTCTGGACACATGGTACAAGTTTTTGAGGTGTTTTATTAAAATCTGCCTCCAAAAGGCTGCACTCAAAATGCCACACAGGCAAAAACACCCAAAGGTGTGATATGATCAGTCTCTTCTCTGAAGTTGCACCAAACAGTCTTTTATGCTGCACCCACAGGTGCAGCCACTCAGAGTAATTGCTGGTTGATCACAGCCAGACCAATGATGAAGCAGAGGGGCGTAGTACTTTCCATTCAAGCAGCAATCCAGAGTTTTCCCCTTTCAGGAATTATGTATGATTTTTTAGAAATCTGTAAAAGTGATTGTCTTATCATGTAGTGTGATATAATGTAAGCGATAGGTCTTTTTTTTTGCTAAGCCCACCCCCTGCCCGTAAAATCCATGCAATAGGAAACTGAGCGGCAAGTAAAACTAACCAATAGCGTTAGACTACCATTTACGTGCTTCAAATTTAAGGAAGTACCTCAGCTGATGCAGCGTTGATGAACTTTTCACGGAAAAGTAAGTCTTTAAAATATAAATATATGAAAACACAACATGACATGAGAATAATACTTGTAAAACAACGTGTTTTAGCTCTGTTTGTCGGCTACAGAAGCACATTCATAAACAAGAAACATGCAGTCGCCATCTTAAATTATCGAGTCGACCGACTATTGGTGTGATACGCTTGTCAGCCACTAGATGGTGCCATCAGATAAAAGAAATACTCTGGAGAGCTACTTTAAGTTTACCTTCATAAATGTTTTGATGTATTTTTATAAATGTTATAAATCATTGGTCAAATTCAGAAGCATCGTCAAAGACAGATGACTGTACTCCTATTTATTCAGGTAATAAGTTTACTTTACGTGTTTTATATATTAAGGTGTTCCTGCTACTTATTACTGTTGGAATATAAACTTAGATATTAGATATTTAGAGGTAATGTATTATCGTACACATTTTGTTTTGGTGACATTTATTTGAAAAAGGTTTTTTGTTCAATAAATAGGCAGATTTTATCTTTCCTTTCAGAAACCTTCAGGTGAAATTTGAGCCTTTGCACAAACACAGTTTATATTTGGAAAAACACAGGCAGCATGTATATTCTTCTGAATCTGTGGAAAAACTCTCCATCTCTTTTTATTAAAAGATTAGTCACATATATTGTTTTTTCTGTTAGAATTAATCATTCTTCGACACTCACTTATTAAAACATAACTGAACAACTTTTCTTTCCACTTCCCTTGGGCAAGATGGAGCTTACTCAGCATATTCAAACCTCTAATATATAATAAGGCTCAAAGCAGCGTCTGCTGGATATGGTAGTGGGGACAGCGCCAGTGCCATAAATCATATTACAGCAGAATCACATATAACCCAACCTGTAGACACAATCCATCGATTGGGTGAGCCTGCTGACAGTGCACAGGTTGGAGGAGGCTACAGTTGTTCAGCCCAAAAAATTATTTTCCCCACAGAAAGTGTCAAATGAAATAAAAACAAATGCAACAAGAGAAAAGAGCCTTTGGTTTAAACATTGGGAAGGTTGTGGGGGGGCAAAGGTTTTCTAACATTCTCTGTTATTGATGTTCTCACTTGTTGACAGGCGAGGTTGAACACAGACTAATTGAACTAGCGAGGGTCTTTACGTCCCTCCAGATCACCACTGCTGCAGGAATGACACTTTAGTTTCTTGTTATATAATAACACAGCAAAGCTAAATAGGTAGTCTCAGAGCAGTAGGTCCAGGATGCAGGTGCTGACTTACCTGAATAGCATTTTGCTATTTTTACATCAGTTCATTTTTTCAGATTTAAACTTCTTCTGGTTTTTATGTTTGATGTTTTAGCTGCAGCAACCTGCTCCCACCGACGCAGAGCCTGACTGTGATCAAGGCCCTGCCCGAGGCTGAGCATTCACACAAACTGAATTTGGGATGCTGTTTGGTCCAATCACCAGAGAGCGAACTGTGACCCTTCAAATGTTTTACCTCAGGATCTTTCAAACGTGGAAAGATAAAAATGAAAATGCCCTCGCAGCAGCATAACTTGTGTGTGATGCTGAGTGATGAGCTGAAGCTGCACAGGAAACAAAAAAATATCTTGTATTCATTTTTGTGATTTTTCACATGAAAAAACTATAAATGTGTTTCATCGTGTACTGTCCAGTGATGACTTTTCCCCAAACATACATCAAGAGAGGCCTTTCATTGCAGATTTAGCTGAAGAAAAACTGAAACAGAGGCAAATCGTGTAAGCGAGGATCTTTGAGTGTTCTTTGTTATAAAATCTGATTTAAAACATTAAATTTCACCCGTCAAAGCCCAATACAGGAATTAATGGTTAGAAAATGGAGTTATTGTTTTAAACGTAACTGTTTATTGAATATGATACATATATTTATTATAAATTATATTTTAATGTGTATTTATATAATTACATTATAATAAAACTGACACTAGCTAGATGAAATGTCTAGATCTGAGGGCAGAAGACTTCAATAAATGCTCTAATGCTGTTAGGTGGTCAGGGCCTTTAGAAATAGGAGAATTAAATATTTGGAATTGTTGGGTGAAGACATTTATCTCTGCACCAATCCTGATTTTGAAGGCAATAATGTTTTCAAATTCTTATACAACTCTGATCTGCAGATACACGTTTACCTCATAGAACTACAATCAATAGAAAACTATTTTACTATTTTATGATTAACTTGTAAATTATGATTCTAGAAATAAGAACTTGCATATGGAAGGTGTATTAGTGTTAGCATGAATTAAAACTTTAAGATGAGTTTAGGGTCCTGGATAAAGGCTGGATTATTTTGTACTGCTGGTGATCTCAAAACAAAACAAAACAACACAAAACAAAATAAATTTAAATAAAACAAAACAAATTAAAATAAAACAAAATAAAACAAAACAAAATAAAACAAAACAACACAAACCAAAATAAAATAAAATAAAATAAAACAAAACAAATTAAAATAAAATAAAACAAACTAAAATAAAATAAAACAAACCAAAATAAAACAACACAACACAAAATAAATTTTAATAAAACAAAACAAATTAAAATAAAATAAAACAAAACAAAATAAAACAAAACAACACAAACCAAAATAAAATAAAATAAAATAAAACAAAACAAATTAAAATAAAATAAAACAAACTAAAATAAAATAAAACAAACCAAAATAAAACAACACAACACAAAATAAATTTTAATAAAACAAAACAAATTAAAATAAAATAAAACAAAACAAAATAAAACAAAACAACACAAACCAAAATAAAATAAAATAAAATAAAACAAAACAAATTAAAATAAAATAAAACAAACTAAAATAAAATAAAACAAACCAAAATAAAACAACACAACACAAAATAAATTTTAATAAAACAAAACAAATTAAAATAAAATAAAACAAAACAAAATAAAACAAAACAACACAAACCAAAATAAAATAAAATAAAATAAAACAAAACAAATTAAAATAAAATAAAACAAACTAAAATAAAATAAAACAAACCAAAATAAAACAACACAACACAAAACAAAACAAAACAAACCAAAATAAAATAAAATAAAACAAACTAAAATAAAACAACACAACACAAAACAACACAACACAAACCAAAATAAAATAAAATAAAACAAAACAAATTAAAATAAAATAAAACAAACTAAAATAAAACAACACAAAACAAAACAACACAAACCAAAACAAAACAAAATAAAATAAAACAAACCAAAATAAAATAAAACAAACTAAAATAAAACAACACAAAACAAAACAACACAAACCAAACCAAAACAAAATAAAATAAAACAAACCAAAATAAAATAAAACAAACTAAAATAAAACAACACAAAACAACACAAACCAAAACAAAACAAAATAAAATAAAATAAAACAAACCAAAATAAAATAAAACAAAACAAAATAAAATAAAATAAAACAAACCAAAATAAAACAACACAACACAAAACAAAACAACACAAACCAAAATAAAATAAAATAAAACAAAACAAATTAAAATAAAATAAAACAAACCAAAATAAAATAAAACAAACCAAAATAAAACAACACAACACAAAACAAAACAACACAAACCAAAATAAAATAAAATAAAACAAAACAAACCAAAATAAAACAAAACAAAACAACACAAAACAAAATAAAACAAAACAAAACAACAAGCATAATTTTAAGGTGTAAAAGTTGTGGAATGTTGCTTTAAGCTACAGTTCAATAAAGTTCTTGTACAACAGCATCTCACATCTTCAGGAATGTGATCAAAACATCAAAGAGCCTTCTGACCCCTGGAGGGAGGCCTGACAGACTAGGTCACATTAACAAAGACCAGTAAGTCTCATTTTCCTGTTGGAAGCTCCTTGAATAAGAAACAAAACATCTTTACACTAAGAAATAAGTCCAGTTGCTGTTTCTCTGAGCCTACTGGGATCGCCATGACCTGGAAAACTGAAGATCAACACTAGCGTTTATAAAACTTTGTATTTTCCTTCTCCGCTCTCCGTGATCTTCTTTACAGAGCTTCAACGTTTCCAACAATCTACTCCTCTTTCATTCCATCATTAAACATTCATGGAGCTCCTCAGGGCTCACCTCTGTAGATCCCAGTGACCTTCGAGCAGCAGGTGGCAAAGCTGCTTGTCATTAATAACAAATACTTCCGCTAGCAAAGTAAACACCCACCTGACGCGTTTCGTAGAGACAGGAGGTTTATATGAACATTAATAAAAACAACTCTGCCTGACTGTTATTATTTGTCCAAAAGAGAGTTTTGTAGGGCCTAATTCATTCTAATGTAAGTCACTGCTAGGCAAAAAAAATTATTATTACAGCCTTCTGCTGGCATGATTATTCTGAGCACTTTAATTGCACCCACTCAGAAAAGGTAGGCAGGCAAACAAACTGGCAGGATGGAGAATGAATAAAGCAGCCAGCCTTTCACTAAACAGTAATAGATGCAAAAAGACGATCAGTGAGGACGAGGACGGCTGATAAAAATCATTTTACAGAGAGGAGAGGAAACTGTCAGGGGAAAACACACATTTGCTATTCAGATTGCTATTTTTTCAGTTGTTAACAGAGTTTATTTAGTAATCTAAATGATCGCTGATAAGAACACCTGGGTCCAGGGTAAAAGATCCAGTTGGAACACCATAACAACCAACAGCAACGTGTTTCACTACACTGTAGCTGCATTAGCACTAACACACTCAAACAGATCACAGCTGCAGTGACAAACATCCACTATGAGTCACGCTCTCAAGCCATCTGAAGATGACGACCTCGAGATCCTCAGAACAAAACTACTTTTACCAATCAGAGACACTCAGCCAGCGCCCACATGTCAGCGCTGATGTTCAGCAGCAGAAACAAGCTGGATCAGTCTGGAGTTAGTGTCTGGGGGGGGTGTGAACACAGATACAGAGTGATTCGTGTGATCACCTTCATTTATTTCATCTTAGTGCCGTCGCTGAGGATGAACTGACTCAAGACTCTGGGTTTGCATGTTGTGTATGTCTCACTGAGTCTGTCGTGTGCTATTAACAATGATTAGTCGCATTTATTAGTTTACTGAATAACAATTAAGTTTATAGATTATAAATGGTGGTCAGAGCAACCCAACTCCAAAAGTTCCCCTACATATTTTTGTTAATCACACCCATTAATCAGGAGGAGCTCAGGTGATAGGTGATCCATATATAACTGTACACATTATTATTGAGTTTATCCTCAATAATGCTCAAAGTTTAGTTTAAAAACAGTTGGTCTACATAAGCAACAATTTCCCTTTTGAAATATGCACTCATATAGTCTCTGTGTTTGAAATAACAAGAATACTTTTAGGTCATTTTTATTTTATTTAATAAATTAGTAGTTTACAGACAGCCTCTCAGCATGTGGACACCCGCCTCCATGCCAAGACACAGTGACCGGTAACAGACTCTGTCAGCTCTAACAAAGCTCATGTGCCAGCAGTGATGCAAGAGGTTGTTAACAGAGTCGGACTACAGACAGAGGAACAGACAGAGGAACATCAGCTGCCATCATGAACCTGCAGAGCCTCATTAGCACCTCCCACATCTGCTGAGCTTTGTTGTGTGTGTGTTTATTTTCTGTGTGAACATCTCTGCTGCTAAATGTGATGAATGATGTGTGACTGATAAAAGTGAATTGGAAGCACAGCTTAATAACTACAAGAGACATTGGTCCACAGCAATGACTCACTAATGGACAGAAGTATTTTTCATTTAAGTGCACAAATTGGCTTTTTAGGTAAAGTTAAATCCCCCTTTTTAATAACTCAACATATTTTTAGTAAATTTTTCCTGTTAACTACGGACCAAGGATAAGGTGTTTGTCACATTTGACCCTGACGCGGAGATGGACGGGCAGACAGAAATAACAAGAGACACACTGACACATTCTGCTGTATAGAGCATTCATGATTAACTCTTTTTTTTACGGGGCGGGCGTCGGAGCGAGCCCCCGCACCGTGAGAACAAAGATCACGTGTCTAAAGCGGATCTTCATCCGTGTATGTCACACATCACGTGATCAGGAAGTAGAAAATCAATGAATTAGGAGATCGTTTTGGGACGCTGCTGTGAAAAAAACGATGCGCCAACCAGAAATTCAACAACAGATTGTGAAAGATAACGCTAGAAATACGGTGATTCCTCCTGATGTAAGGAGTGAGTCTACTCTTTCTTTTGGTAGTTTTGGCGTTTACATGATCATAGAGCACAATGTTCTGTGACTCTTCTAAAAACAGTAAAAACGCTCAAAAACACTGGCAGTCAGGGGCTTCTGATCAGAAAACGGCTGGCAGTGAATGAGGTAAATGATTATTTCCCTGCAGCATCCTGGAGAGAACAACACACCACGTGACTCTGCTGTAGATATTTGGTGCTTTAAGTTTAACTTCCATTACAATATTAATCAGTGGGATTAATTTGATCATTTCTTCTTGAGCCCATCACAGCTCACATACCTGCATAACAGCGCTGTCTGTCTGATATCGATCACATCACACGACTCATCACAGGTAGTTGAGGACGCTGGAGCTGAATTAATGTCTTTGATTTGCTGATTGGTGACGTCTCCTGTCGTTTTAATGGTCCTTGTCTTTGTGGAGAGAGGAATGTCTTTAATTTTCTGGATTATCTCGGTTTTGTTTTTGACGTCTGAAATAGGTACTCTGATATTTTGATGAATGAATCCTTCATGTAATCACCATCCGTGAACAGTTTTCCCTGCTTTTATCTCTCAGGTTGCAACAAAACCTGCAGCAGTAGTGGAGTTTGGAGATGTAATCCACTTCTTAAATCTACTTTTATAACCTGACACACGGGAGGCGACATGCGGCAGCGGCAAAAGCCAGCGACGCCTCTGTTCCAGGGTGAATAGCGAGTCCTCCGTTGTTTTGATTGGCCGTCAGATTGGAAGGAATTCTGGGTTAATAAAGCAGTTCAGAGTTGAAACAGCGGTAGATATGAAGTCTCACAAGGGTTTGCTAGAGTTAAGTGAAGTCTTGTAAAGCTCTGGGACGTCAGACACGGCAAGTATTAACTTTTCCTCCATGTTTACCCGGAGATGTACTGAGAAGCATCCTGTCCCCTCATTGGTCAGTCAGTGAAACCTCCACTGATTGGTCCTTGTCTGAGCGACAGCGGTGAAAAGTTGAAGTTTTTCAACTTTCTGGGGTTGCATCGCTGGCTCACCTGTGCACAAGACATGCACGAGCGCAAAATTTCACATGCACGTTTTTCACGTGTCACTTAGCAGGAGGGAGACCCGTGATAATCGCTTTGTCTCGGGAGGAGAGGTGATGTCGTCTCCCGTGTGTTGAGCCCACTCTTTGTTGTTCGACAACTTCTCATTACAAAGCAAACATGCAGGCAATCCTTCCACATCAGCAATGAAAGCAAATCCTCTATTCTCATCAGCTATCTTTCTCTTTTTCCCTTTGGGATCCACGGCCTGACACACTTACCAGTTTGTTTACACTCACCTGCCTGGCATGGCATGTGCTGAAACGTGCGTCGCAGGCTATGACCATCGACAAATAAATCTCTGAACATAGCCCGCCCATTTGGAAATACATATTCAGAATGATTCAAAATGGGAGGTTCCCACTGTCTCCATTTTGGCCGTGACACCCGCCTCTTCACGCCCAGACAATCCATAAATGGGAAAAGAGGTGGAGCTAAGGGTGGGGCAGTGAGGGTTGGCGATAACAAAACCAATGTAGAAACTAGCTAAACTGAGCTAACACACGAAGCTAAGATGGAGAACCGAGACAGTGAACCACACAGCTGTCTGGCTTCCATGTGAGGCAGCAGCGTTGGTCGTCTGTGGAGCTGTAATATGGACTGTAAAAATCGGAGCCGTGCGAGCTGGCTGCTTACACGGTGTCACGCTCCGCTCCGGGGGAGTTCACCTTAGCTGCATGATATCTCGAAGCTAGTGGAGTTTTTCGGGCGCTTTTAGCGAGAGAAACGCGGTTGAGCGACTCCAAAGTGTAACGAGTTCAGCTCAAACAGCTGGATTGTTTCTGTAGTCTCCGTCAGAGAGTTCCACAGGCTACAACCACAGCGTCAGACGGTAGCCAAGCAGCCGCGCGTCCCAGCTCCCTCGGGAGAAGGGAGTGTGCGGCTGCTTGTGTTTAGAGAAGCCGGGCGTCCGCCTTGTTGGACTGCGTGCCTCCGCAAGGATTAAGCGGCACATTCACGGCTCTCTGATCGTAGGCCGCTGCTGGTAAAAGGAGAGACACGTTGCCCAAACTCATCAAACTTCCATTCTGCAGCGATGACCTCGTGGCTCTTTGACCGTGGTGGACCAGTGAAGCCTCAGCTAGCCTGGGTCATCTTACCTAGCTCGAGTTACGGTACCCAGCCAGCCCCACGAACACGTTATATTTCAACCCATCTTTGACCAAGCAGTGTTATGTTAAACACAAAGCATCTTCCCCCATTCAACCAGCGAAATAAAGTACAGAAATATAATTTTACTTACTGATAAAAATGAAGCAGAGACTTCTTGGATGATCTCTTGGTGCAAACAATTCCACAGCTTTCCCTCTTTGTCCAAATAATTCCATGATTAACGTCCAAACACGAACACGCAGAAAACACAACTAAAGTTCAGAGTCGAAATGGCCGAACATCTATTAACGTGAGGCTGAGGCCTTCCTTGGAGCTAGCTGCTTATGCTAGCTCTGACGCTTGCTCTGACGCTCATGCTTCCTGTCAATCAAATCTAATTATTCATAATTTCAAACATTTTATTACACCTAAACGAAAGAGTTACAACCCCCCCCCCCCCCGAGTTGTCAGGACTATAAACTAGACCTATTAAACACAAAATGGAAAATTGAACCAGGCTGTAAAGATCTCTTTTTCAGCTGTGAAGTTGACATTTTTAACATGGGAGTCTATGGGGATTTGCTCACTTCTGGAGCCACCCCCAGTGGATGAGGGGAGAACTGCAATTTTTGCCACTTTCGTGGACGTTAGTCCTTTTGCTCCGGATTCACCGACCTTGTCGTTGGTGTCATTCCTTGACTTTTCAGTTGGTTGCATGTCGGTGCGTCATCGTGTCTGACCTTGAGTCTCTCCCTTTCCTGTTTGGTAAGGACCTGCTTAATCACTTTGAGCCCATTATTGACCTCTATGGGTTGAAGCTCTGGACTCGGTTGACTCAACCACTGCCTATGAAGCTCCCTCAGGACCTCATTTCGTCTTGTGGTGTTATCAACGACAGCAGCAACGCCCAGTCCTTTTGGTGTTTCTCTGGTCAGTTACAAGCCTAGCGTCTGTGTCATCTCTTCACCTCAGACAACTCGGCCTGTAGAGTCTTCTCCACCTGCCAAAGAGGGGGTGGATAACCTCCATGACCCTGCACCGTTACAGGTTGACTTAGTTCTTGCTGGCTGCACGCGCACGCCAACCGAGAGCCCTCTGGAGGCGATTCCAGGGCAGAGCCCTCGACAGGCCACTCCTGCGCCAGTCTCCGGTCTCCCTCGACCAAATTCTAGGTTTCTGGACTGATAAAGTTTCTGATGTGGGTCGAATGTGTCTTTGTGATCTCAGACACGGCTATGGCTTCTCAGCAGCCTTCTATGCAGCGGCTGTATGACTCTGGGCCTTCTTCGGGTATCACACTTAGGGAGCGCCTAGGCCTGTTGATGACTAACTACCGTCTGTTCACCCAGAAAGTGTTTGTCACATTTGACCCTGACATGGCCTGCGCTCGGAAACTGCTAAGTTCCGTTGGTGCACTTTCGGAATCTGGTACCAACTGGACTCGTACTAAAAACTCACCTAGCTTTCGCTTTGAACAGTGCTATTCCACTTCGGGTTGACCCCGACACTAGAGAACTAGCATTCATCAACTTACCGGTCGTGTCCCTAGGTGATATCTATCGACTGAAGGACGTGATCAATGTTGGTAACTGGGTGGCTTATACTCACCTCAAACTGCTCAAACTTAAGACTGTTCTTTCTCTTGAGGATCACCCTTTTTACAATGTCTGTTATATGGCTTTGATGATGTCATGCTGTGGGTTTCTGAAGATCTGAGGTGACGACATGTTTTAAAGCAGCACAGAGCTGTTAAACCTGCTAAGATGATTTTGAATGTTCTTTTTTTGTGGTTATTTCTTTTTTGTTATTCGTTTAGTTACGTTATTAGAACATACTCATTCCCATAGCGTTTACCATGTTGTGGTTAATCGACACATGCATAGTTCCTTTAATTTTTCTCTCTCCATCATTTGATGTCAGTTGTATGAGTCTATTGCCTTGTGTGTTTCTAACGATGTCATGAGCTCCACCAGAGGGCCACATTGCCAGAGATGATGTCACTGCCATCTACTGCCATCGCCGGTCATCTACTTCCCTCCTGTTTGGGATTATTCTGGATTATTCTTTGGGGTTCATGCTTTCCTGCTTCACAATGGTTCCAGCATTCTTCTCCTCATTGGTTCCTGCCTGTGGATTTCGCTAGATTTGGATGACACATTTGCTGATTGGGATGTATGCTGATATCTGATAGGGCTTATGGTTAAATTCTGATGTTAGCCCAGGTTTAGACGAGTGGGGAGCAGAGGGAGGTGGAGTGTACAGCGGGGACTACAGTCGTTAAAGACTTTTCTCCCTGGCCCTGCCTCCCACATGCCTCCATCTAAAAGGCTAGGTTATCCTGAGTTATCTCTGTAGTTATGCTGCTATAGGCTTAGACTGCTGGAGGACATACTGACCACTTTCCACACTCTGCTACTCTCTTCTACCACCACTCTATAATTGCATTATTTCCTGTTATTTCAGCTGTTAACTTTATTTTCTCTCTAAGTGTTTTTCTCCCCAGAAGAAGCTACACTGGCGTTCTGCTGAGCTGTGGTGGCCTCATGGAGGGGGCCATCGGCTGGCACACTGCTGCCAACCAC
>SSNS01000350.1:268915-288915 GCA_006937985.1 Aphyosemion australe
ACTTTCTTTAACATAGAATGTGCTACTATTAGTTCACCTATTGAATTAATTATAGATTCACTCAGATAAAGACAATAAAGTTTCTCTTACTAAATAGAACTTCTACTAAGAAATCACAGTGTAGCCATAGAAACACTACTTGATATATATACATGTGTGTGTGTGTGGGTGTGGGTGTGGGTGTGTATGTGTGTGTGTGTGTGTGTGTGTGTGTGTGTGTGTGTAGGGTGTGCCTGCTCTGTCTTCTCAATCCCCAGTGAGTCGTAGTGGATGGCTGCTCATACTGAGCCAGGATCCTCTGGAGGTTTCTTCCTGTTAAAAGGGAGTTTTCCTTCCCACTGTCGCTACATGCTTGCTTAGTATGAGGATTGTATCAACACACAGTCAGTGTCTTGATGCAATCTGCTGGGTTCCTTATATAGGAAACGTTTTTACTGATTGGCTTAATGAACTGAACTGTATTGGAATGTTTACTTTGTGAAGTGCCTTGAGACGACTCTTGTCGTGATTTGGCGCTATAGAAATAAACTGAATTGAATTGAATTGAATGGGGTTTGGACGCCTCGCTCTCTCATCTGCGGCATGTGTGTGTGTGCCTTGGATCTAACAACATCTTCTCCATCCTTGAGGCCTTTCTACTCAGGTTCAAGAACTTGAGGTCTTCTGCTTGTGACCTCAATCCCTTGAAAGGGGGGGGGGGGGATATGTAGCATAGGTATAGACCATCTAATGCAGGTTTTCTCAACCCTGGTCCTCAGCGCCCCCCTGCCCTGCATGTTTTCCATGTTGCCCTTTCAAACACCAGTGTTTCCCTGTTGCCACACACCTGACACAAATGAGTGATTAAAAGGCTTCTACAGCACTTGAGGCAATGCAATTATGTAAATCAGGTGTGCTGAAGCAGAGACATGGAAAAATGCAGGACAGGGGGGCGCTGAGGACCAGGGTTGAGAAACCCTGATCTAATGCCTAAAAGTCATTAGACATGAAGTGTCCAGCAAAGGCCTTCTGCCCGGAATGCAGTGGGCTCCAGCAACCAACATTCTTATGACATCACCTACGAAAACCTTTCCTAGGTCCATAAAACCCATGTGGACCAGACAACCAACCTCCTATGACCCGTTCAGCTACTCTACATGGACAATGATACAGTCCACTGATTGACAAACTGGATGAAGACAGCACTGCTCCTCTTGAATCACAGATAAGATAAATACAGGTGCAATCTTGATTAAAGCAACATTCCACAAAATTTACACCTTAGAATTATGCTTTTTTGTAAAGTTTTTGCGTCATAGTATTATCTATTATGTTCATTTGCATACCTGTGATAGTGTTGGGGGGTCCCACGTCTGTTTTCTGCGCTATACAGTTTTTGTGATTCGGGTAGCGCCGGAATTACTGACTGGGTGTCGTTTTATGGCAGAATATGGCAAGCCAAAGGGATAAAAAAAGCGCGCGTTCTAAACGCGCGTTATGTCCGCCAAAATGCATGTCTTGAACGAGCGTTTTGGCGGACATAATGCGAGTTTAGAATGCGCTTTTTTTTTTATCCCTTTGGCTTGCCATAATTGTATAACATAGACTCGTGGTTTAGCAGTGGCAGATTCACCAAAGAAAGCTAGAAATCCCTTATCAGAGGAATATAGGAAAAGAAAACAAGAACGTGATAGAGCAAGAGCAAAGACCAGAGTTATTATTGGGCCGTCTTTTCCTCGCTGGAGAGCTCTTTTAGAAAGAACAGCATGAACTACGGACTCTGACCTAGCCGTGCTGCTAATGGCTAGGGAAGTAATAAATGATTTCACCAGGGTTATTGTGTTTGGTCGGGCATAAAGTTGTTATACAGTCCTGATAAAACTATTTATTCAATGTGTGGAGGTGGAAAAGTTTGTTTTCGTTGTTTTGCCTGACATTAGGAATGTAAACATGCCTCTTATGCCCGAGAGAGAGATTTAATGTTACGACAGTGGGCCCTTGGGTTCTTACAATGGTTAACAGTAGCCTTTCATCTGGTGTGGTTCCAGAATCTTGGAAACATGCCATTGTCCAGCCACTACTCAAAAAGCCTGGTCTTGACCCCTCTACCATGTCTAATTATAGGCCTATTTCTAAACTTCCATTCCTTTCTAAGGTTCTGGAAAAAGTGGTGTATTTGCAACTGACTGAGTTTTTGCATGTGAATGATATTTGTGAAAAATTCCAGTCAGGTTTTAAAAAGGCGCATAGCACAGAGTCTGCACTGCTCAGGGTCTTAAATGATATTTTTTTAGCTACTGACTCTGGAGATTTTATGGTTCTGGTGCTGTTGGACTTGTCTGCTGCCTTTGACACCGTGGACCACAGTCTCCTGATTTCTAGGCTGCAACATTTTGTTGGGGTGCGAGGAGTTGCTTTGGACTGGTTTGTGTCCTACTTGGCTGAGAGGTCGTTTAGTGTATCTCTAGGTGGCTTTACGTCATCTCATTCCCCTCTTTTATGCGGGGTTCCTCAAGGATCTGTGCTTGGCCCTCTGTTATTCTCCCTTTATTTGCTGCCTCTGGGTTCTATTTTTAGGAAACATGGGTGTTCTTTTCACTTGTATGCAGACGACACCCAAGTTTACATTCCCATTAAACGTGGCCTGCCTAATTCATTAGATCCTCTCCTAAACTGCCTCGATGAGGTTAAATCTTGGATGTCGGCTAATTTTTTACACTTCAATAATGATAAGACTGAGGTCATGCTTTTTAGTCCCAGTGTGTCCAGTGCACGTTGTTCAGCTGACCTTGGTCGATTGGCCCCATTTCTGAAACCTGTAGTGACCAATCTGGGAGTTCTGCTTGACAGTGACCTAGTTCTGGACAAGCAAATTAGTGCTGTAACAAAGGCAAGTTTTTATCATTTAAGGAGGATTGCCAAGGTTAAGCATGTGCTCTCCAAGCATGACTTTGAGACAGTGATTCACGCGTTTATTACTTCACGACTGGACTATTGCAATTCACTGTACCTTGGTCTCCCTCAGTCTCACCTCTCCCGTCTTCAAATGGTGCAAAATGCAGCAGCACGCCTATTGACGGGTTTGAGAAAGAGGGATCACATCACCCCAATTTTGGCTTCCCTGCACTGGCTGCCTGTTGATTTTAGGGTTCAGTTTAAGGTGCTTTTGTTGGCTTTTAAAGCTCTCCATGGCCTTGCCCCGCAGTATCTCTCTGAGCTTTTAATTGTTCACTCCCCTTCTCGGTCCCTGAGGTCGGCTGACCAGCTTCTCCTGGAGGTGCCGAGAACAAAGCGGAGGCTCAGGGGTGACAGAGCTTTCTCCGTAGCAGCCCCAAGGTTGTGGAATACACTGCCAATTCAGATTAGGATGGCTCCCTCATTCTCTGCTTTTAAATCGCTATTAAAGACTCATCTGTTTTCAGTCGCTTTTAATTCAGTTTGAGAGTGCATCTGTTTTTAGTTGCTTTTAATTCAGTTTGAATTACTTGTTTTTATGTTTTGTTTTTATTTCTTTTATTATGAGGCTTTTATCATAACTTATTTTCAGCATTATAGCAAATTGCTGTTGTTTTTATTGTTTTTAATTTGGTTTGTTAAGCACTTTGGTCAGCTTTATGCTGTTTGTAAAGCGCTTTATAAATAAAGTTGACTTGACTTGACTTGACTNCAGTGTTAATTTCGTTGACGAATTATTTTCGTTTTTTTTTTCGTGACGAATGAATTTTTGCGGACTAAAACTAAACAAAAACGAAAATATACACGCCAAAAAAGACTAAATTATAACGAATATTGACCGACATTTTCGTTGACGAATAAGAAACGACAACGAAAATTGACAGAAACGAAAATCCAATCAGAAAACGGAAAGGATGGGCGACCGGAAAAAATAACCAATCATCAAATCGAATAGGCGGGACTAAATAAGAAAAGAACCAATCAGAGTCTGGAGCCGGCTGTTGTTTGAAAAAGCTAGCGGTAAGCAAACATAAGATGTTTATCCCGGTAAAAGTTATGTCTGAAGGGATAAAATGTCCGCGGCTGGAAGGAAAAGCTTCAAATGTGACCATCTGAGACGTATTTGCTTGGTGAGTACACACCTGGGGTTTCCCCTGGTTTTAAAAGTGTTACGGTGTTGTTAGCAGCGAGCGGAGGCGGGGTGGGAGTGGTCAGCACATTACTGCTGGTGCCGTTCGGTTTGAGCTGCGGACCTGCGGCACCGAACCGAGTTCACGCAGGGTCAGCGCGCTGCGCATCTTGTTGTCTAATCATTTTTCTTTTCTTGGCGCTGGTACGGCCGATATGATCAGTGTTCGGTGTTCTAGCGGTGTTTTTGAGGAGAAACGTTCAGGTGTCCCACCTTGATAAATCAGTCTAAGCACAGTCTGAGAAAACAATTCTTACCTTTAGTTTACCTCTTATTATTAGAGTAACACCTTTTAATGTTTTGATGGTATGATGTAATTTCTTGTCATATTACTGCACAATACAGAGTTTTTTTTATTTTATTAATACTGAGAGGCACAATTTCAAAATGTCAGTGTTAAATTAGTTATTTTCCATTATTATTGTTATTAAAACAATTATAAATGTAGAGTTTTATTGATCCAAAATGTAAAATGTGATTTTTACATATTTATTTACAGTTTCAAATGGGTGTAGTAAACATTTCCTTTACACAAGTAGAAAAATTATTGCATCAGAAGAAAAATAAACGTGTTTTAATTTTAGCCTTATTTTAGTCGACTAAAATTGCTTTCAATTTTAGTCGACTAAAATTGAAAGCAATTTTAGTCGACAAAAATAAGACTAAAATAAAAACTAATTGGATGACTAAATTGTGACTAAAATTAAAAATAATTTTAGTCAAAAGACTAAGACTAAAACTAAATTAAAATTTCTTGTCAAAATTAACACTGGTTACGCAGCAAGCCTTGAGAGGGCGACAGAGAGCATATAACTGCAAAGTTGCGGAATGCTGCTTTAAAGCTCCTAAAATACACCTATAACATTGCTATGACAACTGATGAGTTTTAGAAACAACTCAACTGTATTTTTTCACCCTTTTGTGTGGAAAGTTAAAGTCCCAAGTCATCATCACACACTGGTGAAATTACATCTCTGCATTTGACCCATCCCTGTGGTGGGGAGCGGTGAGCTGCAGCTGTGGCCGCGCTCGGGAAATTTTTGGTGGTTTAACCCCCCAATCCAACCCTAGTGCTGAGTGTCAAGCGAGGAGGCATTGGGTCCCATTTTTTCAAAGTCTTTGGTATGACCCGACCGGGATTCGAACCCCGATCTCCCAGTCCCAGGGCGGACACTCTACCACTAGGCCACCGGAGCTGGTGGAATGTGAAGATTAGACTAAAGCCTGGTACTAATAAAACCCTTTTATATGCAAGAGTAGAGGTGGAGGTAATTTTTATTTTTCACTATCTGGGCCCATCAATGTTTTATTCATTGGAGGGGGATCCGCATCAAATTCTGCTTTTTTGAATTATGAAGTTTTCATAGATGAATTTATTTCTCTGTTGTTTATAAACTGTCACAATTAGTCACAACACTAAATAAGTCTGCTTTGTTTTGATTTTTCAATCTACATAAAATAGAGGGTTTTTTCTGATATCTCAATTCAAAGTCATCTTCTGCAGTAAGACGTGTCTGAGCCAGACATTACACCAGAGGAGCTCTGGAATCCTGAGAACTTGTTGCAGCTAAACTGAGATGAGACGACGATAAACAAGAGTGAAAAATTTCACGGGAGGTTTTTGAAGTGGGAACTGGATCAAATCCCCACACAGAACAAATTGCCTTTTTCACCAACAGAAACAATCAAAACTGTTGCTCCTAAAAATAACAAGCAGTCCCTGTCGCTCTATCTCTGTGTATTCTCCAAACAAAAACTCATGTTCTCCTTCCCAGCAAGGCCCTTTTCTCTTAACTCATCAGGGAAACACATCCATTCTTTATGCCCTTGTGAACACCAAAAGCTGATGAATAACAGGGAGATTTTAGTAGGTTTAGGGAGCTTTACTTCACTTGGAAAAAAAACTGAACCATTTACAAGAAACTGAGTGGATGAGAACTGGATCCTTGAGCATAATAATAAAATCGTTCATCTCACACAGCTCTCTAACAAACGTCAGATGACCAAAGAGCAGAATCAGCAGTAAACAATATGAGCTTAGTCTTTTTTCCTTCATTAGTATTTTATTTATTTTTATTTAACCTTTATTTAACCCGATGAGTCGATTGAGAACTCATTCTCATTTACAACGATGATCTGGCCAAGAGGCAGCAGCAACAGACACATAGTTAGCTTTACACACACAGATAAGATAAAAAAACAAAATAAAAAAATTAAGATAAAACAGCTAGACATAAAGAAAAAGGACTGTTCTCATATATAATATGTACAAGCCATCAAAACAGACTTAAAACAATCTTTAAGTACTCAGAAGCACGCACATTGATCAGAAACTATTGATGGTGATGAATTATTGAAGGTAGATAATGGAACGTAGGTAGTGAGCTTTAGTGATTTTTGCAGTTCATTCCAGTCATTGGGAGCAGCAAACTGGAATGAGGAGCGGCCAAAGGGGGTGCGAGCTTTGGGAATAACCATAGATATTAGGTTACTGGAATGTAAAATGCGCTGGTTGTTGGAAGTGATGAGTAATGAGCGAAGATATGACGGTGTTCTACCGATGATTGTTTTGTATATAAATTGATACCAATGTAACAACCTGCGGGAATGGAGTGATGGCCAGTTAACGTGTGAGTACAGATCACAATGATGAGTAGTGAAAGGGGCACCAGTGACCAAACGGATTGCTGAGTGATAAATGACATCGAGTTTATGAAGAAGGTTTTTGGAAGCAGTCCTATAAATGATGTCACCGTAATCTAAGTAGTAAATGTAGCAGGCAGAGAAGGATGATGAAAGTCCCTTCATGAATGTGTATCAGCACTACAGAATGTCACAAGGGGTGTTACATAAATAAAAAAGAAAAAGATCTGCTGCTCATCCACCCACAGACTCAGCACACCCACACAAAGGTGAACCAGTGGTTGGATCCTGTCATTAAACAAACACAAAAACACAGCAGTGGTAGAATTTGGGACTCAAACATGTATTTTCTCATAAAAATGTCAGCTGATTTAGTCTAATTCCAAATTTAAACCAGCAATTTGCAAAAACAACGTAAATAGCTAAAAATGAGAAGAGTGAAGCCAACACTACATAAAGAAATATACCTTTGCTGGTAGAGATGCATACATTCCTAATTATTTATCTGTAGGTTGTTATTGCTCTATAGTCATCTGTCTTAGATTTAAGCGTGTAGAGTGCAATTTCAAATCATGCCACTAGATGGTACTAACATTGAATAGCTCCCCCTTTAAGGTATGTTATCTGGAATGTATTTTTGTTCCTCTAAATGAGCAACTATGTCACTGGGATAAAAAAGTGTCCTGTTTATAAAAACAGGAAGCTGGACACAGATCATTTAAGTCCTACAAGTTACAGAATAAACCCTCTAGCTCAGTGGTTCCCAAACTTATTTAGCCGCGCACCCCCTTCTATGTCCCGACCGTGTCGACGCACCCCATCCCCCAAAAACATGTTTTCAAGAAAGAAAGAAAAAGACTTGCAGCAGAATCAGTGTGTTTGTTTCTGACCACAACTCTCAGCCTCCTATAGTCTGGGAGCTGAAGGAGCCTCTAGGATGAGAGGCTAAATGTCTTCAAGATCACCAGAAAAGTCCAGCAGCTGTTTTCAGCTAAAACTCTCAGGATGATCATGTCCAGGATGACTGATTATAGTGAAACTTAAATGTAGCTGCTGTCAGTGACCATATAACAGATTTTAATAATTAAAACTCTCAACAGACTAAATAGTGCAGAAAAGAAATAAATAATCTCACAACTTTGCAAGTTGAGATTTATTATTATTATTATTATATTTATTTATTTATTTATTAGCCGTATATTAGCCGTATTGTGTGGGGAACAAACACTGTGCCCTTTTTATAAGACACACCGTGCCGGTATCGTGATCACGTGATGAATTAATGCCGAGCTCTGGACAGGAACTATATTGAAACTGAAAGTAAACAGGGTTTCGTTTTGTAAACAGAATCAGCTGAGATGATCATTTGGAGCGTTGCGGTGCTCTGGGAGCTTCTCTCCGTTAGATCTGCAGCTCAGATCATCTGACAGCTCACAGGGACGGTGGAGGACACACACCTTAGCTGATTGTGAAAATAAAAACTTAAGGAGTGCGGTTTTGATCGCAATGAAAAGCAATTTATGTCCAAGATACACGGAGACCGCCCCCATACCCTCTTTATGCCGCCATCGTGTAATCTTTTATAAAACAGACACAATTGCACCACATTACTGCCACATTCTGAGCTTTTATAAACGACCTTAAACTCCCAGATGCCACATCGGCTTTGCGACAAAGTGGCGGCATTGTTTTATGTGTAATTTTTTTAAAGTTTTTTAATTTTTTGTCTAATGACCGCCATTACATTTTTTACCCCGCGCACCCCCTAGCGGCAGCTCCCGCACCACACTTCGGGAATCCCTGCTCTAGCTGTTATGGCTTGTGGCCATTTTGTTTAGCCTAAAGGGGAAATATTATGATTTATTTTAAAGCTACGGTAAATTGGTATTTAACTCACTTTAGTCGTCATTTGCATTTTTTTACGGGGCGGGTGTCGGAGCGAACCCCCGCACTGTGAGAACAAACATCACGTGTCTAAAGCGGATCTTCATCCGTGTATGTCACACATCACGTGATCAGGAAGCGCAAAATCAATGGATTACGAGTTTGTTTTGGGACGCTGCTGTGAAAAAAACTATGCGCCAACCGGAAATGCTTCTGCAGCAGCGCTTGGGCACCAGATTGTGAAATAACGGATAACGATAAAAAGATAGGAAAGTCTTTGCGAAATCCTTGAGTTTCTTCCTCGAGTCGTGATGTCGCCTGCTGGATAAGCTAGCGGCACTTAGACCAAACTGAGATAGATGTCTCTGGGCAGATATCAGAGTCTCTTCTGCAGCCTTGGTGCGGTCTGTAAGTTAAAGTGTTACACAGTTCATTTAGGAGAAAAACCAAGGGTTGATGTCGCTACAGCTAGAAATACGGCGATTCTTCCTGATGTAAGAAGTGAGTCTACTCTTTCTTTTGGTAGTTTTGGCGTTTACATGATCATAGAGCACAATGTTCTGTGACTCTTCAAAAAACAGTAAAAACGCTCAAAAACGCTGGCAGTCAGGGGCTTTCTGATCAGAAAACGGCTGGCAGTGAATGAGTTAATATAGCCCCTTCAAGGGTTCAACAACCCCCCAAGGCACTTTACAACACAACCAGTCATTCCCCCTTGCACACACACTGTCATGTGGTGGTTGTTGTAGGACCCAAAATGCAGGTGAACAGGAGGCAGACTGGCAGGCAAAAGAACTGTTTAATATGAATAATGGTAGGTGGTGATACAGCAGGAAGACAAGACGAGGATCTGACACAGACCAGGACAAACAGAGGGTTTAAATACATGAGGGTAATCAGGAATCAGGTGGGTAGGATAACAAGGGGCAGGTGAGTCCAATAAACACTTAACGAGGGGAGACAGGACAACACATCTGAGGGAGAAGGAGCAGATCCTGACACACACATTCACACACTGGTGGTGATAAGCTACGTTACTGCCAGAGCTGCCCAGGGGCGCACTGCCAGAAGCGATATAATAGTTATATGGTCGATACAAACATATTCGTGAAGTTCTTTAAAGGCCCCATGTGGGATATCCATAGAAATCATGGTAAAAAAATGCGACTCTTTAGCGCCATGCAGTTCAGAGTAAGTATTGCAGCTACGGTGGCCAATTTAAAAGGCATTTTTAATTATGACTGATCAGTGTTTGCGCCACAGCGCCACGCCGACAAAATGCCACGCGCACCCCCACCCCCGACGAGGTGACGCGATGATGTGTGCTAAAATACACACCAGTACCACTACCAGTTAACATTTTTTTCAACAAAAATCTAGTGCATATATGCATCAGAGAAACATTTGATTTTAATAAAATATTCAATATCTCGATAAGTATACATGAAAATACGTGTTTTTGGAAAAGGCACTTGAGCCTTCTTCTCAAAATTCCCACACATTTTTGGGTAATACCCTTCACCAAAGTCCTCACTGATGCAGGCTCCGGCAACGTGTGGATAAAGGACGCAAAAGGGGTGGGGCCAAGGTCCATGGTTGAGAATCAGGACACACTATGCACTCGCATTGTTTCAAGCGTGTAGTTCCATATTTGGCATTGGGTGTTTTTTCTGGACTCCTCCCACTGGAAGCTGCCCCCCCCTCCCCTCTTTGGTTATATAATTAGTCTCCAGCCCCACCGCTACCACATGTTACTCATTTATTCAAGTTCTCATGTGAACTAAAGAGGCTGATTTACCTACAGCACACCTGTCTGTGGTTTGTCTGTCACAAGACTGAGGTTTTGACGAGGTTTTAGCTGCAGAGTCTAGTTTTTGTTACACATTTTAAGCTTTGAGGCCTGTTTTTATGCAGGTATTTCAAAATTAGTATCTGTAAACGTATGCAGGCAGGTTCAGAACACCATAGAAGGCTTTGTTTAGCAGTTTGTGGTAAACGTTTAATTGATACTGACAGCCTTTCCCTCATTCACAGTTGTTGAGTTGCTCCTTTAGTGTTTTAAACTCAATCTGCTGGTGATTTTCTTTTTCTATCACACTTTGTGTAAATGTTTTCTTCTGCTGACATAAACAAAATTGTGCAAAGCTAATTAGCGCTGTTGAAAATGACCCTGATTTTGTTTCCTTTTTGTAGAGAAAACACAGAAAAGACTATTTTTAAAACAATCTAAGTCTGGTGTACTGCGACCACGTTCTCTGGATGAGCTGGGCTGTAACATTAATGGGGGATTGTCCGGAATTTGAACCCAGACCTCCAGGGACCTCTCAGCTTGTCTTGCAAGATAAATGCCACAGAGGGGAGAAACCACACTCAAATTAAATGTGGGATTTTTTAATGAAACACTTGCAGATATTCATATAGACCAGCGATCCCCAACTCCCTTCCCTGAGGACCGCTATCCAGCATGTTTTACTGCTTCACCACACCTGATTTTAATCAGCAGGTGATTAGCAGGCTTCTGCAGAGCTTGATGAGCTGCTGAACGGGTGAATCAAGTGTGTTGGATTAGGGAAACACCTAAAACATGCTGGACACCGGCCCTCGGGAAGGGAGCTGGGGATCGCTGATATCGCTCTTAGAAACCAGGTAACGGGGTCGATAAAGTTGTTCATTCACTTCTTATCCAACAGTCTTTGAAAGTGATTAACACTAAAACGTTACCTTTGATGTTTCCCCTTGTCAACAATCTTTTTGTTGAAATGACTCATAAAAGCTTAAAAACTATAAAACATTAAAGCAATAAATCAAAACCTGTTTTTTACCACTTGGACTCATCTCTGACTAATGTGTCATTTCAAGTTTATGCGTACTTTTTAATAGCAGCAAGAAAAAGATCTGAACCAGCCAGACTAAATGTTTGCTGGGAGGATATGAGGAGCACTGAAGCAAATTGGAAAAATGTAACATTTTG
Source organism: Aphyosemion australe (assembly GCA_006937985.1). Lineage (NCBI taxonomy): Eukaryota > Metazoa > Chordata > Actinopteri > Cyprinodontiformes > Nothobranchiidae > Aphyosemion > Aphyosemion australe. The sequence continues at coordinate 280,537 of SSNS01000350.1, forward strand.
TTTTCAAATTCTGTTAAAATCTTTTGAAAGAAAGCCTTTGAGTGTGACTGAAGTCTGAGTTTAATGGTCATATTTAGATAAATGTTTGTGAACAGGAAGATTCTGTAAAAATCTGAAGCTGGTGGCAGTGAAAGCTCCGTCTCTGAAGGTTTGTGCAGAAGCAACACCCATCATGTTCCATTTGTTGGAGAGTTTTGTCAAGTCAGATCATTTCCTTCTGAATTTCTTTTACAAATCCACATCCAACCAGTGACCATATTATGCAGGAGGAACAGGAAGCAGATTCCTGCTGTCTAGAGCAGCAGCTCAGACATATTGGCCAAGTGCTCCAGAGGCTGGGTCATTACTCTGCAGCCAACTGGCTCCCAGATTGGATTGTTAATAATGTCGGTTTTGACAGGATGATGTCTTTTGTGTTGCACATAAACTCTGATCTTGTTTTTGGTTTAAACTGTGGGATGGATAATTTTATGAGCCTGCATATGTTCACTGGTTTTCAACTACCATAATGGGAACAAAACAAATCTTATCAAACCACAGAAACGGCCATTTACTTTGGATTTGTGCAGGCGAATCAGTGCTATGTTGCACAAAATGCACGGCTTTTATATCCATAGAATTATGTTTGTGTGTGCAAAAGCATGCAAAGATGAACAAACCAAACACAAAAAGCTTAGACACTGATCAGTGAGAGCTGGTGGGTTTCCTGCTAATGTCGCATGGACACACCTGACTAAAACCAGTAACGGATGGGCAGGTTTTTGTTCTGGCTGTCCATGTGGGACCATTAAACTGGCACAAAATAGATATCATTATCACCCACTGAGGCTAAAAAACTAAAAGATGTCAAACTAATTTAAGAAATCAATACCTGTCTTCTGACACAGATAAATATTCAAAGCTCCCGGGGTTGTAAAGACACTGAGCAACTCTGAAAGGAAATCTATTGAAGACTGGCCCAGTTCCCCTGAATGTATGAACGTGCTGGTTATGGGGGTTCTGTTTTCTCAGTTGATTGATTTAAGCTCACCCTAAAGTCAATTCCCACAGTGGAGATGAAACTGCCGGCAAGGAAAGCGCCATCTTTGAAACGGACCAGAAGACAGGTCTTCCCCACACCAGAGTCTCCAACGAGCATCACCTGCACAAGAGTCAACCACAATGTCAATTAGGAATGAAAGGAGCCATAATACAAAGCTGCAGTGGGCAAACCTGAGACTTAAACATTTGATCTAAAACTGGAGCAAATGTTGGGCATGTTGTCCTTTCTGTTAGCATGTTCCTAACCAGAAATAAATACATTGTGCTGCTTCTTTCCACAGACAGCTGTGCATGTTTTTATTCTGAGCTGTGATTAGGTTAAAGGTTTTATGAGATTACACTCATCAGGTTAGCTGGGGGACTGTTGGACCTAGATATGAACATCAGACGTGGCTCTCTGGCCGACAGAGGAAGCAGACAGGAGACAAGAGACAGCAGAATAAAGGGACACAGACAGTAACAGGGTCACTGAACACTGCAAGTAGGTCTGAGGAGCTCGACCTCCGTTTGACCTGTTTGTATCAGTTCATTTTCACTAGTCACACCTTGATTAGTGTCACACATCAAAGGAACCTATCTGACAACAGGAAGTAGGTAAAAAGATCTCAAAATGTAATACACCAAGCCCAGTTCTCATATATAACGCCAGGGACATGTCCCCACCACTTTGGAACAAGAAGACTGTTATAGTATAAAGAACGCACCCTTCCATGTTTCCTAAACAAGTTCCACTCTTCAACACTGAAATGAATTCTTTTAAACCAACTCCCAAACCTGCCTCAGTCATGGTGTTAACTTAAGAACTATGGCCAACCTTCCTTTGATACATGTAGGTCTATATTTCATTTCAGCAATGATCGTTTCAAATAGAATTAAAAAAGCCTATAATTAATGAGTTTTGTTTAATTTTCAACATTTAGGAAGAGCAGGGCATGCTGGGAAATCTGTCCCATCCAACCAATGATCAGCGTGCTGAATCGTGAACACTAGCTAGCGCTTTAGCTAAACTAAACTTCAGGTTAATATCAAACGTGATAAAACTGGTCATTTGTTGTCAGTTTTACTGTTAGGGCTGCACTTTCAGCACAGTTTTGTTGGATGTTGGTTCCATGTTTTTTCTCTTGCACGGTCCCACTGTGAGACTGCAACTATTTGTTAAAGTTATTTTTATTAATACGGCGTCTCACGGACAGCTCAGCTCTGGTGAGGGAATATGGAGTTAACCAAAACCTGATATGGGTAAGCTTCATATTACTTAATGGGTATTTTTCTGCATAGGTGCGCGAGTGTTGCCATGGCTCTAATGCAGAGACGTCACTGCCCAGTAAAGATATTATTGAAATGCTGGATTCCATAGAGAAAAGGCTTTTGGGATTTCAGGGACATAAGGAGCGAGGAGTGACTGAGCTCTATAGCCCAACATCAGCTCACAAATGTATTGTTCTTATCTGCGTTCACTTAGTTTCAGCATGTCAGGATTAAATAGCTGCTAGATCCGTGTTTAGATGAGATTCTTTTCTTTTTGTTTTCACCTTTCTTCTATTTTTAACCTTTATTATTCTTTCCTTTCATTTCTGGAACTTTACATCTGCATGGCACAATCACGCAACTTTCTACACTGCATCAGCGCGCACATCCACATAACACACACACACGCGCGCACACACACACACACACACACACTCAATTCAATTCAATTCAGTTTATTTATATAGCGCCAAATCACGACAAGAGTCGCCTCAAGGCACTTCACAAAGTAAACATTTCAATACAGTTCAGTTCATAAGCCAATCAGTAAAAAAGTTTCCTATATAAGGGACCCAGCAGATTGCATCAAGACACTGACTAGTGTCATTGTGTTGGTACAATCCTCATACTAAGCAAGCATGTAGCGACAGTGGGAAGGAAAACTCCCTTTTAACAGGAAGAAACCTCCAGAGGATCCTGGCTCAGTATGAGCAGCCACACACACACACACACACACACACACACACACACACACACACACACACACACTCTCTCTAATTTACATGTTTCACCAGACAACCACAAGCACTTTAGGGTCTATCCGTTTTTTTATCTTCTTATTGTTTTTTATTGGTGCTCTTGGCACCAGGACACCTTAGGCCGCAGGTCGATGATCAATTTTGTTATCGTTTCATCTGATCTGCGGCCGCATGTCTTGGACACTCGGGTGAAGAGAGGGGCGGAGCTGTCAACTGACCACTACCTGGTGGTGAGTTGGCTTCGATGGTGGGGGAAGATGCCGGTCAGACCTGGCAGACCCAAACGTGTTGTGAGGGTTTGCTGGGAACGTCTGGCAGAGTCTCCTGTCAGAAGGAGCTTCAATTCCCACCTCCGACAGAACTTCGAACGCATCCCAGGTGAGGCGGGGGACATTGAGTCCGAATGGACCATGTTTCGTGACTCCATTGTCGAGGCGGCTGACCGCAGCAGTGGCCGCAAGGTGGTCGGTGCCTGTCGTGGCGGCAATCCCCGAACCCACTGGTGGACACCGGCGGTTAGGGATGCTGTCAAGCTGAAGAAAGAGTCCTATCAGGTCTTTTTGGCCTGTGGGACTCCGGAGGCAGCTGATAGGTACCGGCAGTCCAAGCGGAATGCGGCTCGGGTGGTCGCGGAGGCAAAAACCCGGGCATGGGAGGAGTTTGGTGAGACCATGGAACAAGACTTCCGTACGGCTTCGAGGAGATTCTGGTCCACCATCCGGTGCCTCAGGAGGGGAAAGCAGTGCACTACCAACACTGTTTACAGTGGGGAGGGTGTGCTGCTGACCTCGACTCGGGACGTTGTGAATCGGTGGGCCGAGTACTTCGAAGACCTCCTCAATCCCACCGGCACGTCTTCCAGTGTGGAAGCAGAGTCTGGGGACTTTGGGTTGGGCTCTCCAATCTCTGGAGCCGAGGTCACTGAGGTGGTCAAAAACTCCTCAGTGGAAAGGCTCCGGGGGTGGATGAGATCCGCCCGGATTTTCTTAAGGCTCTGGATGCTGTGGGGCTGTGTTGGTTGACGCGGCTCTGCAATATCGCGTGGACATCGGGGGCAGTTCCACTGGACTGGCAGACCGGGGTGGTGGTCCCCCTATTTAAAAAGGGGGACCGCAGGGTGTGTTCCAACTACAGGGGGATCACACTCCTGAGCCTCCCTGGTAAGGTCTATTCAGGGGTTCTGGAGAGGAGGGTCCGTCGCATAGTCGAACCTCGGGTCCAGGAGGAGCAATGTGGTTTTCGTCCTGGCCGTGGAACACTGGACCAGCTCTATACCCTTGGGGGGGTCCTGGAGGGTGCGTGGGAGTTCGCCCAACCAATCTACATGTGTTTTGTGGATTTGGAGAAGGCGTTCGACCGCGTCCCTCGGGGGGCCCTGTGGGGGGTACTCTGGGAGTATGGGGTACCAGGCCCCTTGATACGGGCTGTTAGGTCCCTGTACGACCAGTGTCAGAGCTTGGTCCGCATTGCCGGCAGTAAGTCGGGCTCGTTTCCGGTGAGAGTTGGACTCCGCCAAGGCTGCCCTTTGTCACCGATTCTGTTCATAACTTTTATGGACAGAATTTCTAGGTGCAGCCAAGGTGGTGAGGGGATCCGTTTTGGTGGCCTAAGGATCAGGTCTCTGCTTTTTGCAGATGATGTGGTCCTGTTGGCTTCGTCAGAACGTGATCTCCGGCTTTCGCTGGAGCAGTTCGCAGCCGGGTGTGAAGCAGCTGGGATGAGAATCAGCTCCTCTAAATCCGAGACCATGGTCTTGAGTCGGAAAAGGGTAGAATGCCTTCTCCAGGTCAGGGACGAGGTCCTGCCCCAAGTGGAGGAGTTTAAGTATCTCGGGGTCTTGTTCACGAGTGAGGGAAGGGTGGAGCGTGAGATCGATAGGCGGATTGGTGCTGCGTCTGCAGTGATGCGGGCGTTGTACCGGTCTGTCGTGGTGAAGAGAGAGCTGAGCCGAAAGGCGAAGCTCTCAATTTACTGGTCGATCTACGTTCCTACCCTCACCTATGGTCACGAGCTTTGGGTAGTGACCGAAAGAACGAGATCACGGATACAAGCGGCCGAAATGAGTTTTCTTCGCAGGGTGTCTGGACTCTCCCTTAGAGATAGGGTGAGAAGCTCGGCCATCCGGGAGGGGCTCGGAGTAGACCCAAAGAAAGACCCAGGACACGCTGGAGAGATTATGTCTCTCGGCTGGCCAGGGAACGCCTTGGGATTCCCCCGGAGGAGCTGGCCCAAGTGGCTGGAGAGAGGGAGGTCTGGGCTTCCCTCCTTAGGCTGCTGCCCCCGCGACCCGACTCCGGATAAGCGGCAGAAAATGGACGTTTTTTATTGATTCTTGCTTTATGTATTTGTCTCAATTTACTTTATTATTATTATTATCCGATTCATTTATGCACTTATCTACTTATTTGATCTCATTCACATGAGGGCGACATGTAACTGCTCACACACACACATCTATGGGTGCACTAAGGTTTGTCTCATGGAATGTACATGGAGCTGGCTCCAGAGAGAAGAGGTTAAAGAGTTTTGACCAGCTTAAAAGACTGCAGGCAGACGTTGTCTTACTACAAGAGATCCATAGACCTGCCACAGCCAGTGTTGGGGAGAATACTTTGTAAATGTATTTAGTTACAGAATACCGAATACCTGCTTTAAAATGTATTTTGTAACGTATTCCGTTACTTTGCCTAATCCTGGTACTGTATTCTAAATACTTGGAATACTTCCCCTTAAAAACAGCATTTAAGTCTATTAAATGTGTTGGTAGCTACTCCTACAGGAAAACAGAGGGTATATTAAATGGGAAAAAATAAATTAAACAATTTAATTATTTTTGTTACTTTAATTATCAAAGTGTCAATAGATTATATTTCTTTTTCTGTAATAAAGTGAAAAAATGCTTGACCATAGCACAGCATTACTGTCTGTAATATTGCAACAAAAGCAGCCCCAGACGTCTGGTGCCAGTCACAGCGCTCTGTTTGGTGGGCAGGATGGTGCATCTTCTTTGACAGTGTATGACCATAGACATGAATACGTAGACGCCCCATTGCGCGCTGGAGAGCGTAACATCGTTGCCGCCATATTGGATGGGTCTCCTCATCCTCAAAAGTTAATGCAGAGTGAGCAACTATGCACGTTTTTGTGCAGCCTACAGTTGCAAAAACCAGCGTACTATTGAAAACAGATCACGTGGGATTACTATTGACTTTTTTAGCCTACCTGATGGGATTTTATATTTTAATTTAATTTATTTTGTTTAATTATGTTTATATTTTAATTATCATGCCATACCATGTGCCTGATTTTGTGAAAAAGTTTGATAAAATGTGTTTTTAGCTGGGTAAGCACCTTCCTCAGTAGAAATGAATGCACTGGGGGTGAATGGAGACCCAACTAAGATGGCAGCCAGCCACTACTGCAGCATTAGTCCACGAAGCGTATGTCTGTGTGTATGACAGACTGCCCCGTGGGCCGTGACTGACATCTTTAGCGGTCCAATCATAGCGCCCTATTGGTTTGGTGGGCCAATCACAGCACTCTTGGTGGGCGGGATATTACTGAATAAACATGACAGCGGCTCGTTTGAAACGGCTATGGCATCAACTTTGGATTATTTCTTGGGCTTTTCTTTGAGTCAAGAGCAGATAGAGGTACCGTACTTAAGTTTATTTAAAAAAAGAATGTATTTGCATCTTCTTTGATGGAGTATGGCGGACTGCCTTGTTGACTGACATCTGTAGCGGTGAGTACGTCACGTTGTTTGTTATCCGATAGCATGCGGAGACAGTTTAAAGACCACCGTGGATCCCGCCCCACGACAGAGACGTCAATGAACCATGGCCAGACTTTATATCATCATATATAAGATGGTTTGCCAAGCTAGGAAAACACAAAAGTATTCCAATGGTATTACGAAAGTAACTGTATTCTAAATACCATGTTTAAAAATAGTATTTGTAACGGAATACAGTTACTCATAATTAGTATTCTAAATACGTAACAGCGGTACATGTATTCCGTTACTCCCCAACACTGGCCACAGCTGCAGATGAACTTAAAACATCTGAGTTTCCCAGCGTTTCTCTGCCTGCTTTAACTCTAGGCAAAGAGGAGCAGCTATTTTAATACACAAAAATGTCAATTTCACAGTATTGGACACAGTTACAGATTCAGAGGGTAGATTTATAATATTAAAACTAACACCAACCAACACTGTTTACAGTGGGGAGGGTGTGCTGCTGACCTCGCCTCGGGACGTTGTGAATCGGTGGGCCGAGTACTTCGGAGACCTCCTCAATCCCACCGGCACGTCTTCCAGGGTGGAAGCAGAGTCTGGGGACTTTGGGTTGGGCCCTCCAATCTCTGGAGCCGAGGTCACTGAGGTGGTCAAAAAACTCCTCAGTGGAAAGGCTCCGGGGGTGGATGAGATTCGCCCAGATTTCATTAAGGCTCTGGATGTTGTGGGGCTGTGTTGGTTGACGCGGCTCTGCAATATAGCGTGGACATCGGCGGCAGTTCCACTGGACTGGCAGACCGGGGTGGTGGTCCCCCTATTTAAAAAGGGGGACCACAGGGTGTGTTCTAACTACAGGGGATCACACTCCTGAGCCTCCCTGGTAAGGTCTATTCAGGGGTTCTGGAGAGGAGGGTCCGTCGGATAGTCGAACCTCGGATTCAGGAGGAGCAATGTGGTTTTCGTCCTGGCCGTGGAACACTGGACCAGCTCTATACCCTTGGGGGGTCCTGGAGGGTGCGTGGGAGTTCGCCCAACCAATCTACATGTGTTTTGTGGATTTGGAGAAGGTGTTTGACCGTGTCCCTCGGGGGGCCCTGTGGGGGGTACTCTGGGAGTATGGGGTACCAGGCCCTTTGATACGGGCTGTTAGGTCCCTGTACGACCAGTGTCAGAGCTTGGTCCGCATTGCCGGCAGTAAGTCGGGCTCGTTTCCGGTGAGAGTTGGACTCTGCCAAGGCTGCTCTTTGTCACCGATTCTGTTCATAACTTTTATGGACAGGATTTCTAGGTGCAGCCAAGGTGGTGAGGGGATCCGTTTTGGTGGCCTGAGGATCAGGTCTCTGCTTTTTGCAGATGATGTGGTCCTGTTGGCTTTGGCAGACCGTGATCTCCGGCTTTCGCTGGACCAGTTCACAGCCGGGTGTGAAGCAGCTGGGATGAGAATCAGCTCCTCTAAATCCGAGACCATGGTCTTGAGTCAGAAAAGGGTGGAATGCCTTCTCCAGGTCAGGGACGAGGTCCTGCCCCAAGTGGAGGAGTTTAAGTATCTCGGGGTCTTGTTCACGAGTGAGGGAAGGGTGGATTGATAGGTGA
>SSNS01000350.1:293915-351251 GCA_006937985.1 Aphyosemion australe
CAAACATGGTCTAAAACATTAACACAATGTTTCTTTTTCTCTTTATTTACAGGTTAATCTGCATCAAGTTGAAGTTGACATGCACGTTTTCAGGCCCTCTCACCTTTGACCTCCAGTTCACATGTACTCGAGCGGTTGGGTTGTAAACACACGACAGTTGTAGCATCTGCTTTCTCTTCCTAAATCTGCTGCACGTCAGCATTTTACCAAGCTCCACCCAGGTTCATGCAGAGCAGGAGATTGGGTTTGAGAGAATACAAACTTCCATATCCACCAACCCCCGCACACAGCTCCCCTCGACAGCTGAGATTTGTTCTGCCCCCAAAGCAGCTGTCTGCCGAGGCAACAGCTGGGCATTTTGGAGGGAATACGGGACGAGGACAGAGCGGGTCGCTGGAATCTGTTCCTGGTTTCAGAGAAATTAACAGCCTTGTCAAGATGAGTTAAACAACCCCGCTGTACGTTGCAGAGCTGTGACCATCAATGTACCATATGTTTGTTGTTGAGTGTTGACTAAAACAGTAAACAGATTTCTTCGTGCAATCAGAGGAGCTTGTTTGACAACAGTAGATGAAGTCAGTGTTTTTAAAACTAACAGAGCAGGTTTAACGCTTTCTTTACCGTGTATGCACTACTACTCTGATTCCTATCCAACGGTGTCGTTCCTGCAGCGTGGTCGCTAACGTCCTCTAAGATGCTGCAGAACTGAAACAGGTAGGGAAATGCTCTTCAGTACAAGTGCAGTTATAGTGACTGTGGTAGATAGACACTGAAGAGAATGTGTGTGTGTGTGTGTGCGTGTGCGTGTGTGTGTGTGTGTGTGTGTGTGTGTGTGTGTGTGTGTGTGTGTGTGTGTGTGCGTGTGCGTGTGTGTGTGGGGCAGGAAGGTCATCGTGGCCTCAAAGTCACGTCACTCTGCACACACACCCAGAGACCAGGCATTTGTCAGTTTATCCAGGGTCATGCGCCCTGAGTGTGGCCTGGCTCGGGCGCAGCAGCCTGGCCAGTCGCTCAACCAGAGTCACAGCAACTGTTGATCTGTTGGCGGGCCGGACCCTCAGCTGCCTCTGGACCAAGTGTAGCGTGTAAGGAGATGGGGGGCATCCTGCCAGCCTGCACCCCTGTTTGTCAGGCCTTGGCAACAGCAACCCACCGTGGACTGGCACTACCAGGCACATATTCACTCCATGAAGGAATCCTAAAGAGGAACAACACGGAGCGTGTTTGCGAGGGAGGCAGAGAAAATAGAACTGTTGCTGATTTACAGTTAATGAAATGTTTATTGTTGCAGTTATTTCTGACTTTGTAATTGAATTTAAATTCTGAGGGCAGAACGCTTTAAAAGATATCTGGTTCTTTTTAATCCTTTTTAATGAGTTTAATGATCCTTGTTTGGCAGAATCATGAATTCAATAGGATGATGCATCTCAGGTTTTATGTCCCAGTAACTAGAATAAATCTGGTCGAGTTCCTTACTTGTAATTTCTAATGATCTTTCAGCTCTTTGTCTTTTTTATTTGCTTTTGATCATAATCAATATCAATGGACTGACTCTGGGTCAGCTGAAACGAAATCAAGTTCTTTCACCTCACGACTCAGATGATCTACAAACACAAATGCAAGTTTTCCATCTAGGAACTGACGTTTCTTTCTTGTTGAACTTTATTTTCTATCTAGTATAAAACACCCTCTGGCCACTTTATCAGTCCTACTTTTGCTTTCAGAACTGCCTCCTCAGAGGTTCTGGTCCAGAATGACCTGATGCCATCACACAGCTGGCTGCCCATATTTGATGTAAATCCCCCGTTCCACCACATCCCAAAAGTTCTGGAGATCTGGTGACAGTGGAGGCCGTTGGAGTCCAGTGAACTCATGTTCTGGAAGCCAGTGAGATGATCTGAGCTTTGTGACGTGGTACATGATCCTGCTGGAGGCAGCCATCAGAAGATAGGTCCATGTGGTCATAAAGCTATGGACACGGTCAGCAACGATACTCAGGTAGGCTGTGGTGTTTAAACCAGGCCCAGGCGGGACTGAGAGGAGCTTGTTGTTCTACTCTCGTTGTATTCTGGTGAGTCTGTGTGATTTGTGACTCTTTATGAAACGTTCTGGCCAGTCTGCCACCAACAACCCTGAAACGCTCAAAGTCACTTCAGTCGTCTTTCATTTCTGTTCTGATGCTCAGTTTGGACTTCAGCAGGGTTTCTTTGCCACGTCTAGACGTCTAAATAACTGAGTTGCTGCCATGTGATTGGCTGATTAGCTCTCTGTGTTAACAAGCAGCTGAACAGGTGTATCTGCATTGTTTCTGATCCAGCAGGAGCCTGAAGAGCCATAAAACTAAAATACGTTTTCATTTATCTGGTCTAATAAAGTTCATGTGATTTTATTTCAGCTCCATTTTCTTTGAAATCTCTTTCCTGCTTTCAGGCTGAAACAGAGGAATTCTGTTTTCGTTCTCTTTGGGTCTGATAGGAGTTTGAACAGGCCTTCTATGGGATTCCGGTAAGGAAACTATCGGAGAATGGGACAGAAACTGGCATTTGCTTTTATAGCTGCTTGGAATTACTTTGGCGTGATCATTATATTAAACCACGCCATGTTTTAAACTAAAGATGCCAAACCTTGAATTCATACAAGTATTTTTCATTCTTTTTCCTTTGCACCATAAAAAGCTATTTATTATGTTTCCACAGACATCCTGGTGTCATTTTACAGTTCGCACCACTTTGAACTACCCAACAGTTTTTATTTCTACTCCTTTTGCTTTTTAATTTACTGTAAACTAAAGAGGGTGTCCACTCTTTAATCTGATGTTGGATATTATACTCGTGAATCTCACTGGACTCTTTAAATGATTCAGGCATGAAGTCTGAGCCAGAGAACCAGAACGGGAAAAAAACCTCCACACAGTCAAGAATTGCTACCAGGGGCCCACTTTCCCCTCAGTATCTGCTCCCTTTGCAAGTCCTCGTGTTTATCTGCATATTGACTCTAAGTTTCATTATAACTGGGTGTCGTCTGTGCTTCTGCTTGTGCTTTTGTTTGCAAACTTGCCAGTCTGTCATTTTTTTTGTTGAAAGCGGATAATGGGGCACATTCACAAGTGATGCTTGTGTTATCTGTGGCCCCGACCATAAATCCTCACTAATCCAGGGTGCTTCCTGCAAGCAACAGTGTCGCTGGATTCTGTTGCGCTGGTGATCAGATTTATGACCTTGCATATGGTGTTGCTGTCAAAAAAAGGAAGCACTTGGTGTTGCACGGCCTCTCTCATACACACCCAAACATGCAGAGTAAGCATAGGAGCGATTTCACACGCCGATCGTGAGGCGAGCGGTGGCCAAACACTGAGCGGAGCTGTAAGATGGATCAACTTGAAGACTTGGAGCAGAAAGGAGGAGAAGGGTGTAAATCAGAAATTCAAAACAAAAGTTGTCAAAATTGTCACTTCTGCTCTCAGATGCTTAACAGCTTTAGATTGAGACGGTTCACAGCTTAGGGAAGGCTAGAATAAACTGATAAACTTTTTTCTTTCTTCTCTTCTTGCTGTGCAGAACCAGAGGTGGGGGCCTGGTGTTAGCTGGACAACAAAAGCACATACGAAAGCACACATTTGAGGCTGCGGCAGAGAGTGGGCACACGAGCACCAACTGGAGAGGGCCATGCTGAGCGGGAAAAGGTGTGAGCAGGAAAAGTGGTGTGTGTGGGTGAGTGTGAATATGTAAGAGTATGCGTGTGTATTTGTAGAGTTTTTGCAGTTGTGACAGCTGGGATGAGGGAGTGGAGGCGGCGTGTGTGATTGGAGGAGGTGCCAACAGAGCAAGTGTCTCTTTATTTTCACCACACGCAAAATGTGTACGTGTGGATGCATGACCACGAGCCACCGTGTTTATGTCTGCTAACGGGGAAAGTTCACGGTAATTTGAGCCGTTCAATCTGATTTGGCTCCACATGACTGAAATGTACGTGAACGAGCACACAGGGCTATTGTTTAATGGGCTGTTTTTGAATGTACTCACCTTACAGAGCCTGTTTAATTTAATAAATCATCTAAAAGAACGTATAATGACTTTAATGACGTTCACATTTTGCACAAATGAAACTACTTATGACCAGACAAGGCAGGTCGAGAAAATGTTCTAGTTTTGCATGTTCTGGACATGAGCTCACACTATCTTTCTGCTTTGCATGTGTGTGTGTGTGTGTGTGTGTAGGTGAGGTCACATGCTCTGCTGCAGCCCTGAGCGATGGCAGCCGCTGCAGCTTGGCAATGATGAGCTCACTCAGTGAGCAGGCTTAAGGCTGTGACAACTGGAGCTGCGGCCAGCGCCGACCCGGGCAGTTGTCCAGTGGGCACGGTGCTACGGTCCCAGCTCCACACCGTTACCCTGGTGTTGTTTGTTCATTATCCTGGTGCCGGTCCAGGCTGCCGCACAACTCGCCAGAGCCACGGTTTGAACCCACAGTTGTTGCAGGGCTTTAGGACTTTTCTTCTTCTGCTGCTAACTGTGGTCACACACTGTGACCACAGGCCTCAGAAGGAATCAAGGGTCAGGTTACATACCAAACACACTCGTTAACTCAATTTTGCAAGCCTTTCAGGCTTTGATGTGTAGCGATAATGCCCGGATTACTGAGGGGACAGATGCCATCTGACCACAGCAGCTCTGCTGCGTGTCTCAGCCAAGACTGATGAAAAATGAACAACATGGATGGGTGAGGATCAGGAGATGGACCACTTATTACCTGGCAGGGTTGAAAGACTGAGACAGCGTGGGATGTCCTGATTTTAAAGTTGGAAGTGTTTAAACCGTCTCAGTCGCTGTTAGAAGTCTCATTTAGCTCTAAGTTAGTGCATTCAGTCCAAACTTCAATATATATTTTCTTTTGAAGCTTGAGACTAAAGGAAACATAGCAGCAAAAGCATTCTTGGATCAGATTTGAATGTGTTCTGATCAGACATAAACTTTAAATGTATCAGTCACCAATTAGCAAAAACTGTAACGAAACAAACATTCCCTCAGTTTTCTAACATGTGAGGCTGGACTCAGTCATTCCTCCTGTTTTGTTTGGGAGCAAACAGCGTTAGCATGTCTTAGAGTCATTGTGTTCTGTTTGCCTTCTAACTCCAGAGATGCTCCCCTCGCTCCACATTGTCCCACTCAGTCTCCAGATGTGAACTCCCAGGCTTCCGGTGTGTTTCAGACATTTGCAGGACCGGATGATGGACCTCAGCTGGAACATTTCAAACGTTGCAAACTGGCCATTTGCTGATTCTGCCTGCCTCAGGATGCTGGTAAACCCTTTACATTATTTGACTGAAGTAAGCTCTAACAACACTCGTCTCATCTTTTGGCTGAAAGTGATCCGATTTGAAGCCAACAGTCAGGGGTCAGTGAACACACTTTCCCACTAGGTGGCAATACAGCTGCAGACTCACACTGCAGAGGGAAGCAAAACACCTGTGGGATCACGCCGTGTCACTTCACACCCTCTTCCTGTTGTCCCCCACTCTGTCTATTAAGGCTTGTTTTTTGTCACTTGGAAAATACAGTTTTCAGCTCAAGTACTTGCATTTGTTCCAAGAAACAAAACAGGGACAAAGATGTGATTTTGCACAAATGTGAACGTTTCCTTAATTATAATTCATAAACAGTGAAAATTCAATTTGCAGCTGAAGCAGAGAATAGAAGAATCAAAGGAGTAAAGTCATTTTTATTTCCTGTGTTCTTGAGTTTATATTACACTGATGCCAAACCCGTTTGCTTCTGGGCAAGAGCGTTTTACGCTGTTGCTCAGAAATATGGAGCGTTATTAAAGTTCCAAGTATGGATCAAGCTAACAAACACAAGCTAGGTCTCTGCACTGTAAACAGGTTGTTGTCAGTTAACTCCAATAGTCAAACCATGACAAGCTATTCCCATGGTATTTTAAAATTATTTATTTATTTTATTGTCTTCATGAATTGACCTGAGTTCAAATGTAATTTTTATATTATTACTGCCATTGTGCTGCAGAAACAAATTGTACATATTGTGGAAAAAACAGGAGCGTGATAAAATAACTTATTCCAACTGTGAATTTAAAAGTAAATATTAGGCTCCTGCTGTAGTCTGAATCACAGTTCAATATTCTAGTGCAGCTCGATGTCTATAATTGCACCTTGAATAGTAAAGATGTAATAAGAAGTATTTGTAAACTTTTGTATGATTTTACAGCTAATCTGCAATTTCCATTATTTTGCATGCAGCATTTATAGATCATGTGACCCAGACAACATTTGATTGTAATTATTGTCTAAACATTCTCAGACTGTGACATTTTCCCTGGTATTAATGAAAAATCATAAACAGATTTGAATCATGTATAATTACAATGAAAAATCTTATTTTGCATGTTTTATTTTTATAAGGTATTACACACACTGACCAGCCAAAAAAATGCCACTATAAAAAGGTCACACACTAATATTTTGTTGGACCACCTTTAGCTCTGATTACATCACACATTCACTGTGGCGTTGTTTCCATCAGCTTCTGCAACGTCACCAGATTTATTTCCATCCAGTGTTGCATTAATGTGTCACCAAGATCTTTCTTTGATGATGGTAGAGTCTGACCGCTGCACAAAGCCTTCTCCAGCACATCCCAAAGATTCTCAATGGGGTTCAGGTCTGGACTCTGTGGTGGCCAATCCATGTGTGGAAATGATGTCTCATGCTCCCTGAACCACTCTTTCACTATTTGAGCCCCATGAATCCTGGCATTGTCATCTTGGAATATGGCCGTGCCATCAGGGAAGATGGAATAACCTGGTCATTCAGTAGATTCAGGTAGTCAGCTGACCTCATTCTTGGAGCACATCCTGTTGCTGAACCTAGACCTGACCAACTGCAGCAACCCCAGACCATAGCCCCGCCCCCACAGGCTTGTACAGTAGGCACTAGGCATGATGGGTGCATCACTTCATCTGCCTCTCTTCTTACCTGTATTGTACTTTTTTAATATTGTGTTACAACTTGATCTTTTAACTAGGGATGCTCGACATGGGCTTTTTACTGATATTGTGTGACTCTTCATCTCTGATACTGATATATGCTGGGTGTCCCTCTCATAAAACAAGAAAAACTAAAACATTTTAGGTTACTAACATCACATTTCTCTTATCATGCATTTCCTAAATTTGAAACATTTGTCTGCAAAATGACAACTACAGCAATCTAAGTTAGTAACAGGAAAAGTGCATGTTTCTTCAGTCTCCACCAGCAGCTGAATCTCATCCTCCCTAAGCGTGGCACTAAGATGTGTGTATTAGTTACTAATGTATTTGTTCTTTTTCTGTATATTACATGTATGGTGATAAACATTTATAAAGATCTTCAGAATAGAAAGCCTGATTTTTGTTTTAGTCGTTTGTTAGCTGTCTAGCTACACGTAGCTACGTGCTGCGAGAACAGCGTACCTTCACTATACAGGGTGAATTCCAAAAAACTAAAATATCTCAAAAACTTGACCTCAGATCTGTCAGATTTTGACATTTTGAGACATTTTGTGTACGCTATGCATCATTAAAAACCGATATTTTCTGATATCGGCCGATATTAATGGTAGACCGATAATATCACACACCCCTACTTTTAAGAAAACAACAGCTGCTGTTTTTAAATAGAGATAATAAACGATCATGATCAAAAGCACATTGTTATTACAGGATTCCAGTTTTCACACATTAACTCTGCGTGCTCCTAACCCTAACCCTTACATGCAGATGACTTTGGTGTTACACAACTTCTGCACAAAAGAAAACAGAAAAACCAGCAAGAACTTTGGTTTTCTTCACTTTGACTTTATTTTTCAACAGTTTACAATTCATAACTGATGGTTGAGCTTTAACCAAAAAAAGTTTTCTTGACTTTTCCCCCTTGAGTTCCTCTTCATCATCTGCAGCCAAGAGCATCAGAAACAGCGTTTGATGTTGCTGTGAGGCCGCCTGTCTGTGTGGAAATCCCCTTTGCTATTCTGAAGGGAGACCAGATAATGTCCTGTAATTCACGCTGTTCCCGGGCATCATTTCGGATCAGACCAAACCCAGAAGCCTAACCTTTGGACGTCTCCGCCACATGAAACGCCTGTCATATTTGATGTGAATGTATGGCCAATAAAACAACAGTGACACACATAAACACATATGAGTGAGAACAATTAAAGCGGAGATAAATCAGGGGGACTTTTTTGCCTCTTGAGTCTAATTGAGTGGGAATGGGGGTGCTGTGGTTTACGAACGTCTACAGTGTTTACTCACTTCTCAAAGAGAAACATAAAATACGACAGAAGAAGAAAGGCATGAAAAGTGGAATAAAGTTGATGCTGAGATGTGGGAGAGGGTGAGAAATGAAGGGAGACACAAAGAGAAGAGCGCGAGGGGGAGACGAGCCTGGAATCAATAATCTGGTTTCTCTAGTCGGGCTCAGGAGGGGAGAGTGATTGAGAGGCGCCTGAGGACAACAAACCGCATCCTTCCTTTTCTGTGAACCAGCATGAGGACAGGAAGGCCACCAGGGGAGGTCATTTGGCCAGAGAATCACTTCCTGTCAGGGTCGTTGGGCATCGAGGGATAAGTACATCTAGGTCATGCGCGGCGCGTCGATGCGATTGTCTCTGTCTGTAGCAGATGTTAACCTCTGTGGCTTTTAGACACGGGGAGTGTGCGTGGGGGGTGCATCATTTCTGTTTCCTCTCCGCCAGAAGGGCTGGATGTGGAGGTGAGATGGTTCCGCCAAAGAGAAAAAAACGCCTGCAAATCCCACTTCCTGTTTGATGTGCTTTCTCATCCTCACTTGGTCACTATGTTGATCAAACGCACTCAGTCCAAGAGAATTAGCTTCATCTCATCCATCTGATCATTCAGAGAACATGTTTTGGCTTTAAGGAGCAGATGAACCAAAGGGGGATACGATGAGTGAATGGATAGATCAAAACCACCAGGAGCAAAAAAACGGACAAACTTTTTGCCACTGTTCAGTCACCTCTTGCCAGAAAGTGACAAAGGGCGTCCTGAGCCAGCTGAGCAGTGTTTATGTGTCTGACTGCGTGTTTGAGAAAACGCCAAGCTGACCCCAAAGTGCTGGCAGTTTCCTTGAGATGCAAAGCTTCGCTGCACTCCCCAGGGGAAGGCCAAATAAACCTCAGATGTGTAGTTCCCCTACTCCGTCCACCTCCTTCCAAAAACTACCATATGGAAGGAGAGAGGGATTCGAGGACAGGGGAGGTTTCTGTCTTTCTTTTTGTTTTAACTTGTCACTGTCAGCTCTTGGGAGGTTTGCAGATGTTTTTCATAGGAAGGACAAAAAAGAAATCAGATTTTTTTAGGTCACAAGTTCAGGTTCATGAAATACACAAACAGCATGCAGTAAACATGCATAACCCAGTCAGTCTGAATAACTTGAACTCAAGAGGATTAGATGATTTTTGTTTTAATGAAACTCATTCATAAATCAAACACTTACCCATTTACAGGCCCAATAACACCCCTACCAGAGTCAACCGTTTGTTCCAAATCAGCTGTAGTAATGGTGATTAGTCCTGCAGTTAAAGGTGTCACCTCTCAGCACAATGAGTTCTTTCTAACAACATAAACAGACCTGCTGCCACATCCATTCTCAAAAACACACCAGGATGTTTGCCTGTTTACCAAGTGCACAGGAACTATTTAAACAGACTGATTTAAAACTGGTACATTTTTTACTTATTCCCACAGTGGAGTCAAAGGTAATGATAATGTTAGAAATGTAAGAAAAACAAAAGAAAATGTGAAAGTGAAAGTAAATTAAAACATTACAGACAGACCAAAATACACACGACAGTTTTACTGGTGTTGCTGGATCTCACAGCTGCGTTTGACACGGTAGACCATGTCATATTTCTGTCTCGACTGAACCAGGTAGTGGGTATCCAGGGAATTGCCCTCAACTGGTTCAGATCCTATCTTAGTAACAGAAGTTTTTGTGTGAGGCTGGGGGATTTTGCCTCTGAAGTCTCCTCTTTGCCCTGCGGTGTTCCCCAAGGCTCGATTTTAGGACCTTTGCTTTTTAATCTTTATATTCTTCCTTTGGCAGCTATTTTTAGGCGACATGGTGTGATGTATCATTTGTATGCTGATGACTGCCAATTTTATGTTTCTTTAAAATCACTAGACTCAGTGCAACCGGCTGTGGATTGCCTGAATGAAGTGAAGGGCTGGCTTTGTAACAACCTTTTACACTTGAACGAGTCAAAGTTGGAGGCTCTTTTATTTGTTCCTCCCTCTCCCACTGCAGTTAGCCCTGTCCTGCCACCCTGCTTCTCCAGTTTAGTGAAGCCAACCATCACTAACCTGGGAGTAGTGTTGGACCCGGAGATGCGGATGGACTCTCACATTAGTCAGGTGGTTAGATCATGCTTTTTTCAGCTTCGCCGGATATCTAAGATGAAGTCCATCCTGACTAGACGCAACTTGCACACATTGATCCATGCATTGGTAATTTTGCGTTTGGATTATGCGAATTCCCTTTTTTATGGATCCACATCTTCCTCGGTTGCGCGCCTACAGCTGGTGCAGAATGCGGCGGCCCGCCTTTTGACGGACACCAGAAGGAGGGAGCACATTACTCCTGTTCTGGCCCAGTTGCACTGGCTCCCGGTGCGCTACCGCATCCAGTTCAAAATTTTACTTCTTGTTTTTAAATCACTTTATCTTTATGCGCCAGTGTACTTGACTCAGCTAGTTCAGCCCTACATACCTGGTCGAACCTTTCGGTCGGCAGACCACCGCCTGATACAGGTCCCAAGTGTTCGGGTGAGGACACGAGGAGCACGTGCGTTCTCAATCTGTGCGCCTCGTCTCTGGAACCAACTCCCTTTGGCAGTGAGAATGGCCCCCTCTCTCCCTGTTTTTAAGTCACACTTGAAGGCTTATTTCTATTCGCTGGCTTTTATTATGTTTTTATTACTTTTTATTGTTGATTTGGTAGTGGTCATCTGACTACTCTTATCATTTCCTGTGTTGTATGTTGGTTTTACTGTGTATGCTTGTTATTTTTACTGTACAGCACTTTGGTCGGTCTCGGCTGTGTATAAGTGTGCTCTAGAAATAATTGGATTGGATTGGATTGGATTGGACAGCACATCTGTCCAATGAGTGAATGAATGAATTCATATTTTATACCAGCTTGTAGAACACTTGCGGTCCACAAATGAATAGAGAGATGTGGATAATTAGCACCGTGGTTCATGGTTTTATATTGTTCTTATTTTTTGACTCCCCTAATTTTCAAGGCTAGATTTTGTGTTTTTTTGTTGATTCTTTCATGATCTTTAATCTCATTTTCAGGCTGTTTTCTAATTTGTTTGAGTTAGTTTTGCTTTCTGCTTCCACAACCTTTAAAGTGGAGCTAGAATGCAGTTAATCAACAATCTAAAACAGCTTTGAGCCTCTAAAAACCATCAGAAATGTTCTTTAGGCTTCCATCTGTCCCAGGAGCCCTGATACAGGACATTCTAAACCCCCTAAACCAGCCTTGCTGTGAAAAGAGCTGTTGACCCCGCCCACTCGGCCAGGACATGAATATGATAATATGCTACTTGCTGATTGGTTGGTTTCCCCAGAAGGCCTCAGACACTGGAGACATGCAGGTTTGAGGAGGAAGGGCTCCCCCTTATGATGCGTTAAGGAAGGATTTCTCACAACAGACGTTTTTCTCTCGCCTTTTTCAACTTTCTAATTTACATAAAAAGTAGGTCAAACACAGCTTTGACTTTATGCATGCTACTGTTGACCACCCAAGCTGCCTTATTCAACAACAACAAGAAACACTCTAGGTCCTCTTTAATCCCATTTTCATCTCCTTTACCTGAACTTGTGAGGCTCATTTACTCGGGGAGTTAGCACATATATGTCTATTATTCTCTTCTTTGCAGTTTACTACTTTGTAGGGATGTGTATAGAATAGAATAGAATAGAATAGAATAGAATAGAATAGAATAGAATAGACTTTATTGACCCCCTAATGGGGAAATTCACTCGTTAAGGCAGCACACACACTTAGACAATAGGAAAAAATAATACAGGTAAACAGGTCACTGTAGCCTTCAGCAATTAAAAAAAATGAATAAAAAAAAAAATTGAGTTTCCAAGAAGAAAAAGCATAAAGGACACAGACATACTAATGTACATCTGGGTATTGAACACAGTGAATCTAGCACTGATGCTAGCGTGTAACAGGATAATACCAGTAACAGTTAAACTGTGGAGTTCTACACTCTTACTGCAGTGGGAATGAATGACCTACGGTAGCATTCTGGTTTACATCTGGGATGTCTCAGTCTGCCACTAAAGGAGCTGTCCATGGCCTCCACTGTGGAATACAGTGGGTGGGAGGGGTTTTCCAAGATGGAGGTCATCTTCCCCAGCATCCTCCTTTCACACGTCCTCAACAGAATCCAGCGGGCAGCCCAGAATCGAGCTAGCTTTGGTAGCTAGCTTGTTCAGTCTCTTCCTGTCTCGGTCAGAGCTGCCTACACCCCAGCAGACCACAGCAGAATGAATAACAGAGCCAACAACAGAGTGATAAAAGGATTTTAGCAGCTGGGAGTTAACTCTGAAGGACCTCAGCCTCCTCATGAGATGGAGGCGGCTTTGGCCCTTCTTATACAGAGCATCTGTGTTGTGGGACCAGTTCAGTTTACTGTTGAGGTGAACACCCAGGTACTTAAAGGTGTCCACCACCTCAATGTCTGCTCCCTGGATGTTTACTGGTGAGTGAGGAGGAGTGTTTCCCTGGAAGTCAATCACCATTTCCTTTGTTTTACTGGTGTTCAAGCGAAGGTGGTTACGCTCACACCAGTCCACAAAGTCCATGATGACTGACCTGTACTCCTGGTCGTCCCCCTCAGACACACAGCCGACGATGGCCGAGTCATCAGATAACTTCTGGAGGTGACAGCTGCTGGTGTTGTAGGTGAAGTCCGAGGTGTAGAAGGTGAAGAGAAAGGGTGAGGGCACTGTACCCTGCGGAGCTCCAGTACTGCACACAACCACCTCAGATGTACAGTTGTGCAGCCTCACGTACTGTGGCCTGTTGGTGAGGTAGTTGATGATCCATGCAGTCAATGTCCTTCCACTCCTGCACCCCTCATCTTCTGCTGCATTAAAGACGGCTGGATGGTGTTGAAGGCACTGGAGAAGTCAAGAAACATAACTCTCATTGGCAAGACTCTGGCGATACGATAAATATCACGAAACAGGGAAGACAATATGATATATTACAATACTAAAAGCAAGACAATGTTTGCTATTTGTAAGACTGAATTTAATTGGAAAACTCAGGCTAGACGCCTCCGAGACAATAAGAAAAGATCTTTCAGTTTGACAGATTTTCTTACAACTCTGCTACTTTGTCAAATATTCTTTCTTTGTTTCAAGGGTCACCAACGATCCAGCCAAGGGCTGATACTGGCCTGTGGAACATTTGGCACTGGGCAACACAGAAACATTAAAACCTTTTCAAAACAAATTACATATAAGTTTTTATACATGTTAATTGCAAGGTGTTTTGTTAAGAAAACGTTCGACACTTTGTTCAATGTTTGAGACTCTTATTGTGAAGGATAGAAAGAATTTCTTTGAATTCTGCTGTGGACGCTGCTGCAGGAGTAAAGAACCTCATATTCAATAAAAGGCCTTTTGGTTTGTAGTTTACTAAATAAAACAAATATGATCCTATTCAAAAGCACAACAGGGTTACCTCCTTGGGTTATTGCTTGAAGCCTTTATCTCTGTGTGACCAGATCACATTTAAAGTGCATGAACAAATTTTTGATGGAAAAATTGCCAACATTTTTCCAAACAAATGAAAGTCTGAGATGAGTACAAATGACATGTTAGGAACTTTAGTTCACTATGCAACAATGTTATGCAACACACTTTATTTTCCAACCTTGACTGCTGTAGATCTAAACCGAATCACCTGGAAGTGTAGCCAAAATAAAGGTAGTTTAGAAACCAATAGACTTTGAAAGGTTTAACTAAAAAGTCTGTTGTGCAGCTGAAGTCTCCCCTTACTTTGGATGTTAAAGGGACTGTTTCATGCTACTTTACACCTTCCAGAGCAACAATAGGCAAAATATATGATAAAATATTACCGTTGGCACTGTTGAGATGTAATTTTGCCTAAATATAAGTTATTTTTTTGAGCCATTACTTCTACCCAGAAATAAGATGCTTGATTTTTGATGAAATCCCGCCTCCACCCGTGCGAACACCTTTTTCATACCGCAACCCTCGGTCAACCAGCATAGCAGTTTTTGCAACATGCCAGCAGTAGTGAACTGGCTATCAGAAGCACTGGGACATTTCCTGGTGGCCGACATGTCCCAGTCTGAAATTGCTGCCCCCCAAATTGTGCTAAATTTATATATGTAGAAGTGACTGCAGTAGTGAAGATGGAACCTGAAAAATGAGAGCGGTTTGTAGTGAA
Organism: Aphyosemion australe; assembly: GCA_006937985.1. NCBI lineage: Eukaryota > Metazoa > Chordata > Actinopteri > Cyprinodontiformes > Nothobranchiidae > Aphyosemion > Aphyosemion australe. Next base: position 308,431 of record SSNS01000350.1, read on the forward strand.
GTACTAGATTCTAGTACTAGATACCAATTGACATGAAGTATTATTATTGTTATTATTATTTTTTTTTTGCATTTTTAAGCAGTACCTCCAAGAAAAAAGGTAAACCCCAGAGGCATTTGTGATATTTAAATTAAATGTTTTAAGAAGAAATATTCAGTTCAGACCTCAGTGTGAGAAATTCATGTTTTCCAAAATATCATTACTGCCAACCTTTTCTGGCAATTTGATCGTTCCAAGTTTTTTAACAAAACAGATGGAGATACTCTAGAAACATCCCTCATAAAGCTATGTGATAAACTATTTGCCCCTAACAGATTTCTTCTGTTTTTGCTTTCTTGTGACATTTAACTGTTTCAGATCAGAAAACAGATTTTAATGTAAGATAAAGATAGGCTGAGTAAATACAAAATGCAGTTGTCAAATTATGACATCATTTCATTTGTTAAAGCCCCAGTGTGTAATATTTGTACCTGTTTTCTACCAAATTCTGTGCATCCAGTGCACAAACGTGTCCTTTTTCATTAATATTTCTCACCAATATCAATTCTAAATATTCCTCTCAGCTTCAAATTTTACATTTTTAATACATAAATTGTGGTCGACGCTCCTTGGTCATCCTCCATCTTGAAATACGGTAGCTATTTAGGGACATACGAGCTCTGAGTTACGCGTTTGCACTATGACTGTAACCTGAAAGAAACAGCAGAGGGCAGCAGTGCGCGCTGGAAGCATGGCGTCTGACAATGCAACTAAGAAGAGACGAGACTAACTGTTACACTGTTGCTGGACTTTGTTAGTTTGAATAACAAACAATGAAATAGACACGTCAAATTAGTCAGGTCGTCATCACGTCCAACACTCGGCAGACGCATATGATGAGAACCCCGCCCGCTATAGGAGGATCTTTTGTGATGTGAATGTTTATGTTTTTCACATTGCATCATGGGACCTGGGTGCAACAAACAGCGTATTTTGCCTATAATTCTATTGTTTTGCACACTTGGAGGAGGATTTAGTGAAGCAGGTGGATGATTCTTGCTGTGTGGTTGATCGTTCGGCCCGTGGGAGGCTTGATAAAAAGTTTTATTGGAACTTCCTCTGTAAAAGAGCGTGAAATACGAAAGATATGATTGCGGGCGACCCGACTGTCCGAAGAAAGCGTGGATTCCTGCAGCAACGGACATTTTGTGACGCTCGTTTGTTCATGGTGAGTCCTTGTGACCAAGTATTTGTTAATGAGAAAAGATGTTTTTAAAAACATTCATCTTCATGTATTTTTCATGTAGTTTTTGCGTTCTGATTCAGGTGTCTCAACCCGCGATCATTATAATAATAAATAAATAAGAACACTGAAGACTTACCCGGCTTTGCAGTCGCTGCGAGGATTTATCCGTTTTCTTTGATCACCCACAGCTGATGTAAATCACGCTGTAACTCTGCTCGCCGGCCGGTGCTGACTCCTGCTTTCAGCACGACCACGGCTTTATCGAAGTGCGGTTGCAGCGTCAGGAAAAGTTTTTCTGGTAGCTATCAATACATTTTTCTTGAGTTATATTAATATATACATGCAGCGGTAAAACTGGCATCACTTGTTTTATTTTTCTGTAGATTATTGAATTATATTGGGACAGAATGATGAAGCTAAGACCTCATCAGCTCGTGGGAGCGCTACAAGCACAGAAATGAAGTAATCAATAAAAGTAAACAAACTGCACCAATTTTGGTTCTGAAGATGTTCAGCATCCTCCTGGACTTTAGTTTCGCTATTCGGCTAGCGGGTGTTCTGAGTCAAACAGGGTTGAACATGTGTGCACCTCCGGCCAGCCAGCTTGCTGCGGTAGGAGTCAAATTCTCTCGAACATGTTCGGTTGAACTCCTCCGACAATCCAATATCCGTTCTCCTCGTCGTATTCCAGAGAACATTGATTTGGAAAAGAATATGATGTGTTGCTTTTTCAGATCTTTTAGCATACTTCAATCAATCAGAGAGGTTCCAGTGAAGTGATTTCCTAATAGGTCTGGATGTGGCTAATTACTAAACTCAGGTTTCCATATAATGTGGTTAATCACACATTCATGATTTAACAAGGAGGATGATTACATTTTCAAATTGAGCCAGGTCGGGTTGTTTCAGGTTGTTTTTTCCTTTTAAATCATGAAGGGAAAATTGCATTTTGTATTTGCTCAGGTTATGTTTCCAATATTGAAATTTGTTCATCAGAAACATCTGAGAGAGATAATCAAAAACATAAGAAATCTGTAAGAGAGCAACACGTTTTCACAGCTGTGGACATCCAGATAGTGCGCTGTTGTCCAGGGACATTAGAGTGAATCTTTAGTCCCATCCTATCCTACAGGAGACTAAACTGGTTCACTGCCATTCTCAAAACCAACTTACGCTGCCCAGCCCAAAATAAAAGTCACCACCAATAAAAAGGTCAGACACGACAATATTTTGTCTGGACTCTATGGTGGCTTCTCCAGCACATCCCAACGATTCTCAATGGGGTTCAGGTCTGGACTCTGTGGTGGCCAATCCATGTGTGAAAATGATGTCTCATGCTCCCTGAACCACTCTTTCACTATTTGAGCCCCATGAATCCTGGCATTGTCATCTTGGAATATGGCCGTGCCATCAGGGAAGATGGAATAACCTGGTCATTCAGGATATTCAGGTAGTCAGCTGACCTCATTCTTGGAGCACATCCTGTTGCTGAACCTAGACCTGACCAACTGCAGCAACCCCAGATCATAGCCCCGCCCCCACAGGCTTGTACAGTAGGCACTAGGCATGATGGGTGCATCACTTCATCTGCCTCTCTTCTTACCCTGATGCACCCATCACTCTGGAACAGGGTCCATCTGGACTCATCACACCAGTTTTTAATAATGCATTGGACAGTTCTGAACCCAGTTTTAGTCGTTTCTGCATCTCCTTAGATGTTTTCTTTGCTTGATGCATGCTAATGATGTGACCCTTCTCACACAGACTAACATCTGTTCCACCACCACCAGATGTGTCTTTCCACACGGTTGTTGAAGAAATGAGAAGCAGCTCATTGCACCAGTTGGGTTAAATAACTTGTTGCAGCTGAAAGATAATCACCCATGCAGTCATTATCCAATAGGAGGCTCAGACCTGTTTGCTTAGTTAAATCCAGGGCCAGTTTACAAAACCACAAACCTACAAATGCAATACCTTCATGTTCCTTCTAGACCTTTTTTCTGTTTAAGCAATTATCTTTTAACAGCTCTGTGAGCTGCAGCAGCAGCGAGTGTCGTGGCTTCATGTGAGCGTTGGATGTGGTGTTACAGCACTGTGACGACTGGACTCACAGCAGGGAAGTATCCGTTTACCCAAGGTTTCCCCCTCTCATTCTGCCTGGGTAAGGGGGGGTTGCACGTTGCCATTATTGAACCCTTGAAATACTAGAAGACTCATTTCGAGGATCCAGTTTTATTAAATCAACCGTGTGACAACACTGGGCTGTTTCCACAACATGAGCAGGTACGGTGGGGAGTGAGGTACATGGACAAAGTGCTCTTTGAGCGCTGCAGTCAGGCGCGTTGCCAGACACCTTTCCACACCTAGCACTTGGGAGCCTTATTTGGATCCTGTCGTAGCCTTTAACATTACTGCACTCAACACATGGCTGAGAGGCTGCGCTAGCTGCAGCACCAAGGGCTCATTTCAAGTGTGTGTGTTTATAGGTACACCAAACGTTGTTGCTTCTGTTGATGCTGAGGGAAACCTAACCTCACTGGTCTGATGCTGGTTGAATCTGGCACCAGTTATTCTAATGATAACGTATTAAATCTGAAGGAAGAAATAAAAAAGGTTACAGGTGTGAAACAACAGCAGAGAGGGGAGCAACAATTAATCACATCCTTTCACTGAAATGGCTGTAGATCACTGTGCTGCTATAAGTAAATAAGCACAGGAGAGGTTATTTATTTGAATGTGGAAAAGCTGGAGCTGTAATTCAGGCCTCATTGGAGCTGGCGCCGGTCGAGCTGTGGTTTCCAACATGGTGGGAACCACACACACACACACACACACACACACACACACACACCCCCCCCGGGATCCACTGAGCTAAGACTCCCTTTCAACAACACATTGGACTGCTAGCATCCTGTTAGCCCAGAGAGTGGAAGAGTGTGCAGCAGGCCCGGGTCAAAGTGATGCAACTCCTCATAGGCTGGGCTTTTATAGCAGCTGATAGTTTGGAAACTGTGCAGCACATCAGAGAAAAACCATGAAAAAATGGAATAGTTTAGCTACGCCCCTTCAATACAGACTGTCTTTCTGCAACAAGAGGTCTGGGAGAAACCACTCTATTATTGCTTGGATTCTAATTCTTTCACTGGTTGTCTGAATGCCAGTTGAATAGCAAACAGAGTGATTGTCGTTTTGGCAAATCGAGTCTTTTTCTCCACTTAAAAGACCTATTTCCCCCAAGACTCAAATATCCTGAAACAAGGTGTGCTCACTAACTGGAGGCTGCCTTAATGCCTGGATTCAATTTAAAGGAGAATCATGCCAAAATGCATGAACAACGAAAAAAATAGCTGGCCGGAAATAAGCGTCATGTCCTATTTGGAGTAATGCACGCTGAACTGACCACAATCTGTCTAGTGACTCCCACACGTGATGCACAGGAAGCAACTTGTGGAAATACCTTTTAGTGATGAAATGTGACGGAAGTTTAAAAGAAAAGCTTTATATGCTGAGTTGGGAACGTCAGCTGGTGTCACATCAAATCTGATGAACCAGAAAGAGCAGTTGCCATGGTAATGTGTCTGGGCAGACAAGCAGTTGCACATGCAAGAACTTAAAGACAAAGACACGAGTGCATGTATTCACAGAAAGAGAGACACAAAAACAAGCAAGAAAACACAATTGGCTACAGGCGAATGGTGAGACTTCCCTGGATGAGGCAGCAGCCTCTGGCTCATGGGACTTCACAATAGGATCCATTCTGCACTGTTCCCTTTGCACTCGCCACAATCCTCCCCCTCCCCCTCTCTGTTTATGACTAATGACCTCAGGGCAGGGGTAAGTTAGGGGTCAAGGTGGGGGGAGGAGGACGCCGGGATGGGGGTGGGGTGATGCTGTTGCTAAAGATGCCAAGAAAACAACAACATCACAGGATTCAACCCCAACTAAATCCTGCATGACAGCATCGTAAGAGACACACCAACGTCTGGGAGAGAAGAACAAAATCAGGCAAAGTTCGATTTGAAGGGCTTTGATTGTCGCTTTAAAGAGCGAGCATCAATCACGCTCCCCGACTGATCTGGGCTTGTGTGGAAGTTATAAAGAAAAGTCACGTTTTAGACAGATGAGGGACGGTTTGTTGGAGAGCATTTGCCGCTTGAGCGTACATGCCAGAAAAGCCTCCAACATGTGTCACCGTGAAAAAGACGATCAGGCCATTAGGCAGTTGCCACATCCCGCTCTCAATCAAGAAAATGTTTCAAATAAAACCCCACCGTATTGTGTTACCTTCAGGGATACTTTAAATAGGTTACAGTACGGTATAGCTGTCTGGGGTTAGCGCTCGTACCACTCAGCTGGAGAGCTGAGGCTGCGTGGCTGGGGGCCAAACCCAGCGGAGGGGAACGTGTGCGTCGGTGGGGGCCGTGGAGCCAAGGGCTTGAGCTGGAGCACACAGATGTGAAGGCTCTGACGGATGTATCTGTGACAGATGCTAGCGTTTCTCAAACATGTGCAGCTGTGTGGATGGATGTGCACACACGTGCCTTTGCACTTTTGTGTACAGTATTGATTTGTAGAACGTCATCTGTATGTGATATTTGTTAGTGAGTGAAGTAACTGTCTTCTGGTTGTGGTTTCGTGTCAGTCTGCGAGCTTCTCTGTTCCAAACTGGTCTCAGCTAGATTTCTGGCAGGGCAGAATGACGACTGGAGTGTGGTTTGATTTGTTACTTCATTAACATGAAATATAAACAGATAAAAAAGCAAAAAAGAAAAGAGTCCAAACATTCAGAGGCATACCATATTTTAAAATTCCCTGCCTTTTGTTGCAGACCGTGATTGCTCTCTTGCACAGAAGGACGGCAGAGTAAATAAGTGTGAGCAGAATCTGCTCCCTGCTGAGTCATTTTGTGCACATTTGTGATGGTTGTAACTGTTATCACAGTTTGTGTGGCTAACTGCGCCCATCTGACTGTGCCTGTGCACATATGTATGTCAGAGAAGTGCGTGCATGCAAGCGTGGTGGAAGATGGCTGAATACGTCCTTCTTTTGAGCCCAGTTAGTTCCTTTGGTGCAGGGGTAGAGAACCCTGGTCCTGGAGAGCTGCTATCCAGCATGTTTTAGAGGTTTCCCTGCTTCAGCACATCTGATTTTGATTAAGGTGATTAACAGGCTTCTGCAGAGCCAGATGAGCTGCTGCACAGGTGAATCAACATCTAAAACATGCTGGATAGTGGCTCTCCAGGACCAGGGCTCCCTAGCCCTGCTTTAGTGGCTCCAGTAGCCCGAGGCTGGCGACACTAAACGCTTCTATAAACCAGTTTGTTTTGTCACCACAGAATTTTGCCATTACATCACATTAAATGTCTCTCCCAGTATGTTCTGATGCTCCCTCTGGTTTAATTTGAATTTCTATTGATTGCAGCGGGGTGATTCATCTACACCGCTCATCACGTCTTTTTATCCTACAAGCAGATTAATATGTTTATCGCTGAACCAGCTGATTGATGTTTTACAAGCTAAGAATAGACTACAGTCAGAGAGCGGCTCCAGCATTTGATCCGTCTTTCTCTTCCTGTAATGTTGTCGTTTGTTTTTAAAACTAAAATATAAAGGAAGAGAGAAAATGGCACAGAGCCTTAAAGGAGTCATCATCTGAAATGTTCACTTTTCCACATGAACACATGTCTATAATGGCTTCCTAATGATTTTTCACTGGCTGAGAAGCCGATATTTAACATTGACGCGTTTGTTTACTCTTGCCTTCTTCAACCAGCTCACATGCACCCCACGAGCACGCGCACTCCAAAACGAGAACTTGAGCTCTGGCCTATATGACATCACAAAGGCCAAATATAACCAAATATGAACCAGCAGCGAACAAACCAGCACAACAAAGCTCATTTCATAACGTGAAACGCATAAATTATGTCTTACTGTTGACGACTCATGTTATAATCCGTGTTATGGGAGACAAAACTCCGATCGGTTTGTGTATTCCATCTTCACAACAGCATAAGAGCCGATGCCTGGCTGTTAGCTTGCTTTGTCCCAACTCAACAACAAGCGAGGGCGCCATTATGAACGAGGCGAGGCTCGGGCTCGTACTGTTGGATCCAGTAGGTCACTGCCAGGTCGGGTTCAGTTATAACTTTTGTTGTTTTGGAGCGAGACGCTGAAGCTGCTTCCTGCTTCCTTCCACCAATCAACGCGCTCCTCAGTCCCGCGCGAGTCTGACACAGCTGAAATATTGCGTGTGATCTCGCAAGAAAATATGGCCTTTACAAAAAAGGATCAGAAAAGCACATTTTAAATTTATTTTTCCAATACAATTTATTTTAATGGTCTAAAAGACCATAATAGGACGTAGATATCCACGGTGTTATAGGTGATGACCCCTTTAAAAGAAATATGACCGTAGAAATGGAGTTATGACTGATAACATGGACAGTTCTGAAACGGTAGCTGAAGCTAATCAAATGAAATATTATCTGAAGTTAGACAGTGGAAGCAGACAGAGATGACTGTGTGTCGATTGCTGAAATCTGGTTTTGACTCAGAACTAAACCAGTGTTCAGGCTTTAACAGCCTGACTCCAGACAGACAGCAACTTCCTCGTTTCTGTTCTAGTTTTCCTCGTTTTTCCCTTCCCTCCCTTTTCCAACTTACTCCAAAGTATTTTGAGCCTCATGTCGTGCACATTTCTTATTGCAGTGCTAATGATTACATTTTGCCCAGCCATCTGATTGAGGCGGTGGTTCTTAGAGGCCCACGCCACCGTTAAAACCCTCCCCCCCGCCCTAGCACACTGAGTTTTATGGGCACAGGTGATGGAGTGTCACTGAGGAATAGCTCGGCAACCCTCTAATGATCATTAATAGCACATGCACTTATTTTACAAGTGAGCAGCTCTCAGAAAACCAATAATTAAATGTAATGTACTTCACAAAGTGCAGTAAAACCATATATATTTTTGGGGGAAGGGGCTTAGATCGAGCATCCAGACAGGAAACAAACTGAGCAGGAGCACCTGAAGGTAATTACGTTTAGCATAGGTTGAGGCCTTTAATAAACAATTACTTGGATTACACCAACGTCGTGCCTCATAAACACCACGGCTCTAAACTACACCTGAGTTTTCAGTCTGTCTGCTAGTCAGGCCAAAGCACTACCTCATAGAGGAACCATGTCTGACAACTAACAACGCACAGGTTTCCCCTAAATCTCACTGGGCTAGGGAACGAAGGAAATAAGATGCTTAACGAATGTTTTGGAGATTGGTAACAGACACCTCCACCAAACGAGTTTGACAGCAAAAAGCTAAATCTGCAGCTTGTGTTGTTTAATCCAATAGCAGCAACAGGCCATGTGGTTCTTGGTATCCGGCACAATCGTTCTGTTTCTGTTCCCCCAAAAGACCGATAAAACAAACAGCATGGACTCAACAACACCCCCACCCCCCAAGGAAGCACACAGAGCATCTAAACACTTCTCATCTTTCATGCCACATATCCCTTTGCTCCTTTTGTGCACTAATTCATTGTCTGTCATCAAATACTTTATTTAAATACCAGAAGAGCAGCAAATAGCCTCTTTAGGACGCTGAAGCAAATGTCTCGTTTCTCTCTCTCCTCTCCTCCTTTGCATCAGTAGGTGTGATGCTACAGAGCGTTTCTCCTCAGCTCTGAGCTCAGGCTGGCAGCTCGGCCGGCCAGCGCTGAAGACAGAGCCAGGTGGAGTGAGATTAACACAAGCCTGGAGTCATTAAGCTGTTCATGAGCCGTGTCCAAAGCAACAACTTTTATAGCACCTGTAACACACCAGCTAATCTGTCTGACACCCCTGACCAAATAAACACACACACACGCACACACACACACACACACACACACACACACACACACACACACACACACACACACACACACACACACACACACACAGAACTACTGTTGGTTTCTTATTCTCCCTCACACATTGACAGAAATCATACAGCTACAGCGTGAACGACCGGAAGGTTCAGAGATGCTTCACGAGTGATTAGATGTCTACTGACCTTTGACCCCGAGTTGGATTCTCATGAACTAACAGCAGCGATACAATTGCATGCTAGACCCCTCTCTGTCTCTGTAAACACAACACCACCTCTGTTTTTACCCATCAGTCAATGCCAGGACTAATCAGTAAACATAAATCCAATAACCCAAAAGGCAGAGCCCTGTATTTAATTACAGGAATCGGGCCGCTGAAGGACAGCGTGCTCTGGCAGCAGACATACAAGCCCCTTCATTGACGAGCATACAGAACTAATTGAACCCGCTGTGATTATGCAGTTTGACAGTATTTAACAACATTAATGGGTTGAGTGTGCAACCAGGGGTGAGCGTAAACCACAGAAGGCAGAGATTTATATAATTAAATTAATTTTGATTTGCTGGCAGATAAGGAGAGGAGTGGAGGAAGCGATGTTTAGTGTGTTGTAATGTTAGTACCCTGTATTGTTTTATTAGGCATGGCATAGGTGGAAATCCCAGGGGGGACAGTGGGGACATGTCCCCCCCCCCTTGCATAAAGTTGTCCCCCCCTAAAATAAAAAATAAAATTGAGCATATAAACACATTTAACAGTGATATAGTATTGTCCAATGAAAGCAGAGCACAACTGATAAAAATTAAAACTGCAAAACAATTCAGTTTATTTCTATAGCACCAAATCACAACAAGAGTCGTCTCAAGGCACTTATGTGTACTACGCACTCACAGCCTTACTGTGCACTTCCTCTAAGTGCACTTCACAGAAGGATGTAGGGCGCAGTGTGAGTATTGGGACTGGGCCAAAGTTGGCAGACTAAGAAAATGCCAAAAAAAGAGAGAAAGCTTTTGCTGCATTTTGTTAAAGTAAAAGGAAACAGGGCTACGTTTTGTCACAAACTGGAATTACCAGCAGATGAACAAAGCTCGTTGTTTATCTGTGAGCCAAAACATGACCCGTCTTTCTGCGTACCCCGATGGCAGGCCATTTTAACATTTAATCAATAATCACACCTAATTTCTATTTCACATAGAAACAATGTATTTGATCCTAGTCTAAACAGTATTCTCACTACTCATAACTGAAATTAAAACAACTATTTTGTTACTAGCATAAATTATTTTTAAGGGTATATTAACAACTGCATTAGTAGGAGTTAAAAACCTAATAAGTGGCCATTTAAACATTTATTAGGCAGATATCTACTATAAATCTATTTAACATTTCAGATGAGCAGCAGATTAAAGTTAACTTCTTACAATAATTTAAAAGAATATCAACATCAGTTTTAGATTGTATATATAACAGATGTTCATCCTGGATTTCAATGTTTCACCAGGTTGTGACACTGATGCAGCAGGTCTGATCATCTCTTTGTGTTGCTGCTGATCACAGCTGCTCACTAAATCAAACTAAATCAACAGCTTTATATTCATTTTTTATATTTAATGTCATTTTGATGGAAAATTTTTGGATTTTATAATAGCTTCCACATCATGTAACATAGTCAAATGCACATGGCCGGACAGTTACAGATATTCCAGGGCTGAATTATCATCCCAGTCCACCCCTGGTGGTCTCTAGTATAAATGAGGCCTTGTGAGTGGATCTCTGTGGGGGAAAGCTCTGGTGCTCCTGTTTCAGGAACCAGAAGTTAGTTGGAGGAGAGGGGAGCAGAAAAGGGCAGGATTTGGAGTCTGACTCTGGATTATTTCCTGATATTCAGACATCTCGCCTCTGATCAGCTGGTTTCTCAGTGAACTTACTCATGATGGAGGCCCACCCTGCTAGATGCAAAACAGCAGGAGACAGACATTTTTTTCATGTCGCCCCAAAAAATGAAATGGGATTTCCACCATGCAGGTTTTGAAGACACAATGTTGATGCGCTGCTGGGTCGACCTCACACGATTGACCTTTTGATGCTTCAGATGTTTGGGTTTCTTTTCATTTAGATGTATCGTTTTATTTTACTTGAAACAAACCACATCCAGCAGCTCTAAGTGCCAATTGTGACCAACTTAATACCCTTCATCTATGTTTTAAGGGGTTCTGATGAACATTCAACATGGACAGGTTAGGAGTAGGACTGATTGTTTTTAGCTGACACATCAGTGTTCGCTTCATGTTTCTCTCTGAGCTTGCAGCCTGACAGTGATCATGATCCCATCCTGCTTGTTTTTAAGCTCATGAACTTAAATAAGTAACTTTTATTTGTATAACACCTTTCACAGATAAAAATCACAAGGTGCTTCACATTAAAGCAGAATAAAATACAAGAAAATAAACAAGCATGAGAATAAGGCAAGTAATAAAATTAAGTAAAAACACGTTTGAAAAGCCAAGTTTTAAAGTTTTTTTAAACATGCAAAAGGAATCAACACAGCGACGAGAGAGAGGAAGAGCGTTCCACCGCCTCGGAGATGTAGCCTTAAAGGAGCCATCACCACGGGACTGTAGGCGGGCTTGTGGGACCACCAGTAACATCTGACCTTCCAAAATCTCAGACAACGTTCAGGAGTGTAGATTTGCATCAAATCAGTTAAATATGAGGGAGCTTGACCATGTAAGGCTTTAAAAGTTTAAGGATAGGATTTTAAAATGAACTCTAAAATTCACAGGAAGCCAGTGAAGTGAGGCCAGGACAGGAGTAATGTGGGGTTGTTTATGAACTTCAGACAACAGTCATGCAGCAGAATTTTGCACTAGTTCTAAGCGTTTTTGCTGCTTAAAATTTAGACCAGCTAAAAGACTGTTGCTGTAGTTCCGACGCGATGAAACAAAAGCAAGAATGACCATTTCCACATCGGACTTGGAAATGAAAGGTTTTAATTTAGAGATGTTCTGGAGATGAAAGAAGCCGTTTTAACGAGTCGAGTACAATGACGCTCAAAAAAGAATCAAATGTAACACCTGGGTTCCGTACAAAGGGTTGGACAAACGAGGAAAGGAAATCTAGGTTCTGCTTTATACCAAGGATTTCCTTGTCTGGTGCAACTATGAGAACCTCTGTTTTGTCTGCATTCAAACTTAAGTAATTTTCATTTAACCTTTGCTTGATTTCAGACAAGCAGGTGATTAGTGCAAATAATTTATGGAGCTCATTTAAACCTACGGAACAATGCAATTGAATGTCATCAGCATAGAAGTGGTAAGATAGATCACTGAACTTACTGAAAATCTGCTTGAGGGGGAGCAAATACAAAAGAAAAAGGACTGGTCCCAGAACCGAACCCTGAGGTACGCCACAGTTGACAGGCTTTTTTACAGACTGCAACTGATGTATGGAAACATTAAAACTTCTGCCAGAAAGATAAAATTCCTGTAATCTGTTTATCAGAATGCCATGATCCACAGTATCAAATGCAGCAGAGATCCTACAGGCAGATAACTAAGTTTAGCAGTCAGCAGCCATCAGAATGTCACTGGACAGCCTCAGCAGAGCTGTTTCTGTCGAGTGATTTTCACTGAATCCTGGTTGACAATCATCTAGGACTGATTGGCTCTCCAGAAAGTAATTTAACCCTTTCATGCATAATGGTCACTACAGTGGACAGCTACTCAAATGGGTTTTTGGATGCTAGTGAGTCACCTGCTGGTCAGCTGTTCTAAGTAAGCGAATTTTTTACTCAAACCAAGATGGCCGACCGGTGGACAGAAACACCAATTACTTAGAGAATATCTTCTCATTCCTTTTAAAGTTAAAGACCCTTGCAAGTAGAATAATATTTGTAACATCAATGAACTAAGGATACACATAGTTGTAAAAAAAATGCAGTAATGAATTTATTTTGGAAGTAAATTACGATTATTAACTGTCCATTAAAATGGACATTATGCAACACTGGCTCTAATGTTACTCTGAAGTTTATGTTCTTGAAAATGCATAAACAGCAATAACTATTTCAGCATTAAATCAAGTTATTTGTGTCATTTATGTACTGTAACTTACATTTTGGTTAAAACAAACTAATTTGTGTAGATTATACCTATTTGGTGTTACAGTTGTTGTCTATCTTTTATAGGCAGTAAGAGACAGAAAGAACTACAGGGCTGTAGAGGAAATGCCTAATGGTAGTAGGAGTAACTAGGACCAGTGTATTCTAGCAATAGTGACAATAAGGCTGAAGATGCTGAGGGAGCTGAGGAAGCTAACGTTGCTGCGGATGTTGAAGGACGTAGTGGTGCTGAGAACACTGAGGAACTTCATGTTGTTCCATCTGACAGGAAAAAGCTGAAATATCTGGAATATTGGAGACAACCAGTGTCAGAAAGACTTGTCTACCTTTTTTTATTTTTTTATCACAATTGTTACTTTTCCCATTTTTTAATGATATTTTTAATCATTTTTTTATTTCGTTACTTTTTTTAATTTTTAATTTTTTGTTATTGTGAAGCACCTCGTGATTTTCATCTTGAGAGGCGCTATATAAAAGATAATTTCTTCTTCTTTTGGGACATAGAAAGTTAAACGTTGAGGGAATCAAACAACTAGATTTTTATGTATCTGTTTCCTGAAGATCAGATATGAACATCGGACACATGAAATAGAGAACAAGAGAATAGTTTCCCCTGAGACCACTGGCCCAAACCTACAGAGGCACAAAGATCCCATGTTTCTGTGTGAACATGGAAAACAAAGTACATCTGCATGCAGTGCCTGTGTGCTTTGTGCCTTGGTTTCTTTGCCGATTTCCATGTAAGACATACTTGCTAAATTATGTGAAAGCCCACAAAAATGAAGAGTTGCTTCCGTATTTGAGCTGAAAAAACGTTTGCAGAGTCACAAACTAGAACATGTTCAATTTTCATGTTATGAGTCCATTTCATATTTGTTTTAGTCTAAACATTACCTCGAACATACGTCAGTGAAGCTGATGTCAGCCTTGTGTTTATTTCCCTGTGTTCCATGGCCCTATTTTCTGTATTGGACTATTTTGTTTGTTGATTTCTAATTTTCACACAATGTATAGATTTGGTCATATTTTATGTTTGGAACACATGCTGTCCACTAAAGTAGACATTTCTTTAAAAGTTACATGTTCAAAAAAGTTACGTTGAAAATGGTTTTATTCATGCCCAAAGACGAATAAGAACAATTAGTAAAAAAATATCTTGATTGAGACTTTTAGAGTTCAGAAGAGAAAGGAAGCTTAGAGACGGGCCTAAAGCGTTGTGGCTGTGAAGGGTCAAGGTTTGGCTTCTAAAGAATGGCTCTTTTAAATGAGGTAGGAATCCCACTGGTTGCAAGCAAAGTGTTAAAAATGTCTGTAGCACAGGGACCAATGAGGTGGTCCCTGGTCAAAAGTGTAATTTGAGAAAAATTTAAGAAAACTGCAACTTTAGTCAAGTGCTGCTTCAAGCTGTAAGATTTGTCCGACCCAGAGTAGAGTGAATAACATACAGACAGGAATGTGAAAGATCAGCCAGCAGATTGGGACATGTGGTTGGGGTCAAGGGTCATCTCACCCCCTTATCCACTTCCCCCGTACTGCTGCTGCACACAGGAAGTCCAAATTACAACACACACACACACTCACATCAACAAGTGTGCATGCACATGTAACAAGTAGAAAAAATCCTGATAGCTCCTCCAGGGCTGACCTGGTGACACTCCCCATGCTGCAGCACTGCTCCTGGAGCTGGTAAACTCTGGCCACCTAGAGCATGCAGAATAGAGTAGGGTGGAGGGGTAGCTGCTCTGGCCTTAAAGTCATTGGCCAGAGACAAATTTCTTTTGAATCACACGTGTAAAAATGTATCTAAACCTCAAGTAAATTTTTTGGGGGGATTTCCACAGCTGGAAGTTTAAGAAAATCCAGTGTTTTAAAATAGCGTGGCAAAAACAGAGGAAGGCTTCCAGTTAAAGGAACCTTTGGCAGTTTTGCTTGCTTTTAGCACCCCCTAGTGTCCGTTATTAATCTTCTGTGGTCAAACCGAAAATGAAACTTCTCTCCTCGCTGTGCGTTGGTCTTTTTAACACCTTAATCTAACAGCTGAAACGTCTCCTCAGCCTTCATTAGTGTCTACAGGAGCGGTTCATCACTAAATCAAACACATCAGCTGTGTTCATGATCTAAAACATGCAGGAAACATGCTGGAAGCAGACTGCAGAGCCAGGTAGGTCAGCTCCAACAGAGACCGGACCGCCACTCTGAAGTTGCAAGTGTGTTATTCTGGCCACAGAGGGCGGTGGGGGTCTGAGTGACATTTCATTAACCCTGTAAAGAGTCATTTTAGCACAAACTGGCTCAAGAACATGATTTAAAAATATGAAAAAGTTGCATAGTATGGCTTTAAGGCGGCGACATTTCATGAGTAACCCCTCAGACAGCTAGAGTGTAAACAGTCACGCAGCTCAGTATTTCTGCATTAGCAATATAGCAGACAACAATGTTTAATCAGTCAGATGTAGCTTCTGAAACCTCTGCTAGTCCGTCAGATTGTGTTTCTCTGGAATACGAGAAGAACGGATATGAAAGAGCTGGAGGAGTTCACCTGAACATGTTACAGACAGTTTGACTCCTACCGCAGCAAGCTGGCTAGCCGGAGGTGCACACGTTTCAGACTGTTTAACTCCGAAGACTCGTGTGCCGATCTGGACACCGGTGGTGAAACTATTGTGGAGGAGGATGCTGAACGTCTTCAGAACCTAAATCGGTACAGTTTGTTTAGTAGCACCAGTAGCTAAGCCTCGTGAGACGCCTTTGAGTGATGTATGCGCAGCATAGTTTTTCAGTGTTTAGAGGAGACAATTTTGATTTTCTATAATGATTTATTACAAAGGTGGAATATGGACCAAATTAATACAAAGCTATATTTTAAAAAGGATCCCTCCACTGGGCGTTTAGAGGTGTGCAGAATGAAGGTACAGCATTTCCTTTAAAAGCTATATTTTAATTAAAAAATAATCAAATATTTATTTTGACGGGCACAACACTGGGTTTATGTTTACATCTACCAGCCACTAGAGGGCACTGTTGCGGGTTTCCAAATACGGTAAACAGTCCGCGAGGCTGGCACTGTGGAAAATGGCGGACTCGGCAAGTCAAGCAGCTGCTTCTGAGCCCAGAAGATGCCGTTATCCTTCTCAGAAGAGGAGCGACTAGAAAAGATCTAAAACCAGAGTGAGTTTAGGTCGTCATGGACACGGTGCTGGCTGCTCACTTCACGTATCGGCAGAGAACCTGGCATCCCGACGGCTGGAAACCTTGTTCTGTTGTTGCAGCTACAACCTCCACACACTAGATATTGCTTTGGTGTTCGCGTTCCATATTTCACCTTTGCCAAAATGAAAAACTGAACCCAGTTTATTTTTTAGAGATGATAGCTAAACTGAATTTCTAGAATTTTCATGCAGAGTCTGGCCAGTACCTTTAAGTATTCTCCACGCCGGCCAATCGTCATATCCTGTGACTTGACCTGTCAGAATTAAAACTTCATACACACGCATGCAGAAGGAGAAGGAACCAGTTTCACAGGTCAATGAGGAAGAGATTTCATTTCAAACATACCACCAAGTTCACTGACTGATCAGTTTTTACAGGTGGCACAGATGATTGTTCCTACTTAGACCGTCATGCAAATGTTTAGTCAGGAGAAGGAGGAAGTTCACCTGTGAACTGGTTAAACCCTACTCTCCTACTTTATTTGCACATTGACCTGCATTAAATACAGCTTTTCTAAAGAAGATGTGCTCACTGTTGAGCTAGAAAAACAAAAACATATTTGATTTATTTGCACAGCATGGTGAATGTCTGAGCTAGCATTTATATTATTGTAATATTTTCTTTGTTTTAACAACATGTAGCTGAACTGGAGTTGACTGCTAGCTGCAGAGTGTAGGGAGAATGAACAACCGGTGCAGGGTGTTAATGTGTTTTAGGAAGTTTCCAGAAGAAGGACAAATATTCTTTAAGCTCCCAAAACATCTGTAAATGGCTTCTTTCAGCCAGAGTTTGCAAACAGAGGTTGCTGCTCAACAGAACATTTGTTATGTGCAGAAAGTGTTTGGTACTGAAAAGTGGTGGGGGTGTTGAATAAGTAACAGTGTGAGGACTGTTCAAAATCTCATCCCAAGCACAGAGTTTCATTAATGAGCAGAGATCTGGTCATGAACTTGTGGACTGGTCAAATAATGAATGCATTTGTGCCCCACCAAAGAAAAAAACAGGTCCCTTAACTTCTCTCACTTCACAAAGTAGCAACTGAAAGGAACTTGTTATGTTCCTGCTGATTCTGTCAGTGAGCCCTCTTTTGAGGGCTGACTTAATGTAACTTATCTCTGCCTCAGCAGAGCCTGTTGGGCTTGTGTGGAGCACCAGATGTGCAGGGCACCTGTAGCGTGCCGTCGACACTGAAGAGAGGACCCAGCCGCAAGCAGGACAGTGGACCTTGTCCGAGCAGACACAGATGCACAGGGTCACACAGGGCAGCCATTGTGTGGAGTCTCACACACACACACACACACACACACACACACACACACACACACACACACACACACACACACACACACCTGGAAGCAGAGGCTGCAGCAAAGTGCCACTGTGTTGAGCTGAGTCAGAGAGCCAGCTGCTGTCTTGCTGTTACAGATGCACCAGTTTATACCGGCTGTAAATCAGTGATGCCCAGGCAGAGACTGGCTGAACTACACTACCACTGAGGATTGCTCAGAAAGCTCATTTTCAGGAACTTTACAATCATTTTTATCCATTTCACAAACCTTTAAAAGTAAACTTAAAGAGAGTCCTGTTAGCAGTCTCCTCTTCAGGTTACTGGTGTGACTGCTAGTCCATGGTCATGAACTGATTATCTGAGCGTCATAATGCGTTTGGCACAATATGATTTTTAAAACTAAACCCCCTCTACCCTGTGGACAGCAGCTTGATTAGGGCCAATTTCAGCCTGCAGCAGGATAATAACCCAAAGCTCACCTTCACAATCTGCCAACAGTATGTTAAGAATAAGCAGTCAGCCAGAAATCGGAGTACAATCCTGTTGAGGTGTTTTTGTTCTGTCTGGTGTGTGTGTGTGTGTGCACGTGTGTGTGTGTGTGTGTGTGTGTGGGGGGGGGGGGGGGGGGGGGGGGGGGGTCCTGAAAGCATGGGGTAAGATCTCATTCAATCTCATAGAAACCAGCTAGAATATTTAACATCCAGCAGACTTGAGCTACCAGAAAAAAACAAAACAAAAATATAGTTCAAATAGGACCTAGAGTGTTCCTTGTTGTTGTTGAATAAGACAGCTTGGGTGGTCAACAGCAGCATGCCAAAAAGTAAAAGCCGTGTTTGACCTACTTTTATGTAAATTAGAAAGTTGAAAAAGGCGAGAGAAAACATCCTGTTCTGAAAAAGCCTTCCTTAACACGTCATAAGGGGGAGCCACGCCTCCTCAAACCTGCATGTGTCTGAGGCCTTCTGGGGAAACCAACCAATCAGCAAGCAGCTCATTATCATAATCATGTCCTGGCTGAGTGGGAGGAGCTAACAGCTCTTTTCACAGCAAGGCTGGTTTAGGGGGTTTAGAATGGCCTGTATCAGGGCTCCTGGGACAGATGAAAGCCTAAAGAACATTTCTGATGCTTTTTAGAGGCTCAAAGCTGTTCTAGATTGTTGATTAACTGCATTCTAGGACCTCTTTAAAGGAAATAGTCATCATTTCCATCTAAATCCCAATTTCTACTCTGATCATGTCTGCATGTCCTGTCATAGCTGCATTGACATTGATTTAATGTGTTAACTCAAGAAAACTTCCAAGTGCTCTCAAACGTTTGTGTGCTATTGTAGCTGACTGGCATTATTCAACAGAGGTAAACACACTGATATACTTTCATTAGAGGTGTCCCCTTATACGCCATGTTGTTACGGCCCGGGTCGTGGGACCGTGACATAAGGAGGAGTTCTGGACACGTGGTGGGAGCTCTAGAGTTATCATCACTTAGTGCTAACAAGCAGCAATAACTTCATATCCCAAGGAGGAGAAACAGATGAGGTTTGGATGCAAAAAGTGATAAATTGTTAAATTTTCAATTCACTGCAAAAAACAAATGATTTGTACTTGTGTTTGAACTCATCACCTTTTGTTCCAAACTTCCAAAAAGGGTCTTCCAAAACAAAAACAACCAGATCTATCCGATGTCTGCCATGTTTTTTACCAATAAGGTACATTCAGTAACATACACAAAGAAAATAAACATAACCTCAGTTTCAACTTCTAAACAACCCCTTTATCTGAGTTGACTCATCTCACATATAAAACAAATGAATGCTTGTCATGCTATGACACCCATGACTGTTGTTTAAAATGAAACATTCCTGTTACTTAGGGCGAAGGGGGCAAAGGAGTTAGTGTCCACCCCGCAATCGGAAGGTTGCAGGTCTGTCACTATCGTTGTGTCCTTGGGCAAGACACTTAACCCACATTGCCTGCTGGTGGTGGTCGGAGGGACCAGTGGCACCAGTGTACGACAGCCTCGCCTCCGTCAGTGCGTCCCAGGGCAGCTGTAGCTATGATGTAGCTCATCATCACCAGGGTGTGAATGTGTGGGTGAATGTCTGATTGTGTTGTAAAGCGCCTTGGGGGGTTCTAGGACTCTAGAAGGCGCTATATCAAATACAGGCTATTTACCATTTATTTATGAGTTTTTGAGTTCTGGTTTGAGCTGTGGTATAAGTCTTCCATTTGAAGGAGTGAAAATGATTGCTGTAAAGTGTCCTTGTGTTTCTTGAAAGGTGCTTATAAATAAAATGCATTATTACTATTATTATTACTATTATTATTATTATTATTATTATTATTATTATTATTATTATTATTATTATTATTATTATTAATGAGCAGTAGATATCTCTCCAGCTCATCCCAAGTCCAGCTGTTTCTTTAATGGCCTGCTTAGCAGATGTGAAGCAGTGGATGTCCATTAATTTTATGATATTGAACGACCTGAAGACAGAGATTGTAGTTTTTGGCAGTGGAGACCTGTTAAAGGGCGCTGTGAGCCCACTTGATTCCTTTTCAGACTTTGTAAAACCTCATGTAAAAAAACTGTTTTTTTTGTAGATGGTTTGTTTAAATTGGACAGACAGATAAGTGCTGTGGTCCAGTCTGGCTTTTATCACTTGAGGCAACTTGCTATGGTTAAGCTATGTGCCGGTATGTGTTTTTGAACATGTCATTCATTTGTTTGTCACGTGCCGATTGGACTACTGCAATTCCCTTTATTATGGCTTAGAGCATTCCTCCCTAAAACGCTTGCAACTGCTTCAAAATGCAGCAGCCCGCCTTTTAACAGGAACAAGGAAGCATGATCACATCACTCCAGTGCTTGCTTCCCTTCACTGGCTACCAGTGCATTACAGGATTCAGTTTAAATTGTTGCTTTTCGTTTATAAATCTCTTCATGGTCTGGCCCCACCCTATATAGATGAGCTATTGTCAACCTACACTCCTGCCAGGAATTTGAGGTCACACAGTCCTTGTTATCGATTCCAAAGGCTCGCCTTAAGACAAGAAGAGACAGAGCATTTTCTGTGGCGGGCCCTACACTCTGGAACAGCCTTCCTCTGCAGATTAGGACCTCTCAAAGTTTGGACGCTTTTAAGTCATTGCTTAAAAATTACTTCTTTGACCTGGCCTTTAATGTAGGATGATTGTTTATCTTTTTATTATTTTTATCGATTTAACCTTTTATTGAATTGTGTGTTGCAATGTTGTTTTTATTTCAACTTGTTGCTTATTCATGTTTTTAGTTATTTTACTGTCTTGTTATGATCATCTTGGGTGTTATACGTACAGCACTTTGGGTTGTGGAAGCAATAATTAGGGCTGTCAATCGATTACATTTTTTAATCACGATTAATCGCATGAGTGTCCATAGTTAACTCACGATTAATCGCAATTTTTTTTTCTTATTCAAATTTTTCTTATTTCAACTATGGAGTGGACAAATATACTTTTTTAAGAAAATATGTTTATTATAACTGTACCAAACAAACATGATAAATACACTCCAGTATCATCCTCACAAAAAAAATATTCAAAAGTGCAATTAGGCATTACCTCCCACACAATAACACCTTATATGGATCCACCATAAGGACTCACAAAATCAACACGTGGTACTAAAACAAGGACAAAGGGAGGAGTGTGATAAAGAACTAGGACTCTGCCTATTTAGCACATTTTAAATATATCTTATTATTTTTAACAAAAATATAAGGCAACGCTTGTTCTTTTGTTGTTATTTCTTTGCTTTCTTAATCCATTGAACTCAGACAAAAATAATGCAACAGGGCCAAACTCAAGTCAGCTGATGTTGCTGAACTGTGCCCCCNCCCCCCCCCCCCCCCCCCCCACACACACACACATACACGCACACACACAGTTATTCTGGTAAGCTATCAATTAATTTTTCCTGGATTTTTTCCAGCGGCAAAACGGGCAGCACATTTTTTTAATTTTTCTGTAGATTATTGAATTATATTGGGACAGAATGATGACGCTGTCTCATCAGCTGAGAGGTCCCGGTTGCAGCGCTTCGAACACAGGAATGAAATACTCAATAAAAGTAAACAAACTGAACCCTCCTCCTCCGTTTCGCCACCGATCATGTTCGGTTGAACTTCTCCGGTTATCCGCCTCGTCGTAATCCAGAGAAAAATACCGAGCTGCGGGTCACTTTCTACACACTGTTTACACTCGCTTTCTGAGCGGTTACGTCATCGCCGGCTTTACGCTCATACTGAAAGCCTGGTAGGCGTAGGTCCCCGCGCCATTTAAAAACACTGTTTTTATCTTAAAAATCCAGCCGTGGAAATCCTAAAAAGAAATTAACTTGAGGGTTTAATACATTTTTACACACGTGATTCAAAGGAAATTTGCCGCTGGCCAATGGCTTGTTCCTGCTTCTTATTTACGTCAGACTATGGAACGCGAGGAGGGCCAAAACAAAACTACGGAAGCCTGCTCGTTAATCGCACGTTAAAAAAATTAATGCCGTTAAGGGGGCTTTGCATTAAAGCATTAAAAACGCGCTAATTTTGACAGCCCTAGCAATAATAAATGTGCTTTAGAAATAAACTTGACCTTGACCTTAATGAAATAAATATAATTATTAAAAATAACATTAAAAATGTGTGATGTAACACATAGCTGTAATATGATGGACATTTTATCATCTTTCTTGCATTGGTTCAAGTATTTGAGTCTGCAAAAAGATTGGTTTGGGTTACTGTTGTAATGGACAACAAGTGCAATGTACTAAATAGAAACGTGGTCACTGTAGATGAGTGACAGTATGAGTGTGGAAAGAAGAGTAGATGCGATAAACAGTCAGACCGTGTTAGATGTGAATGCAGAATTCTTCAGCATCATGGCATTGAGGAGGATGGTAATGACATTCTTCAAGAGCTCAAAACCCAGTTTAAAAATGCAGATGCCAGATAGCACCCGCCGCCCTTCCACCACCCCTCACTCATTCCCTTCTCTCCTCCACTCTTGATCTCTCCACTTTGATTTATTCATTTTCTATGTTGGCCAGCCAAAGAGGACAATGGTGTCTTTCATAACTGAGGCAGTGTTCCCACTACCAGCACCCTGCAGTCCCCCAGAGTCCCTCATCAGTCACCAGGCTGATCTGATATGACCTGGTCATGAGGGACTGGATCTGCATAGGAAGTGAACACATCATACATGATCATATAGATACTGTGCTGTGCAACTGCAAAGGTTTAACATTATCACTGTAATGTGAGAAAATAAACGATCTACTCCCTACAATGTGTTACTGTGATAAAAAAGTTAAACTTCTCACTAGTCAAGAAATAATCTCAAACTACACTGATGTGTGTAATCCCTATCGGTTTGTCTGGTTTGATTTGCTTGTAAAAGAGTCAACAAGCAGCAGAAGTACTTTTCAAAACCATGAATTTCATTAAACATTTGCTGAAGCAGTTAGTGTGGGAGGAAAACACTGAATGAGCAAAGAAGAACAAGGGAAGGAGAGGGGAGTGCAGGCAAATGAGCAGGGTGGGGGAAAGACCATGGGTCATGTTGCCTCCCCCTGCGCTGGCTCTCGGAGGTGCACAGTGGTCCACTAGTCAACACTCATGCTCAGAAAGACGGCCTTTCTTTTCTCCAGGCCCTGGCTAATGTAATTCAAAGAAATTAGTATAATTATGCTCCATATTGCAGATTAAGAAGGCAATGTGGCCCATGGGATGAAGACAGGGAGGGTAAACTGGCGTGGGTATTTGCTGACGGGAATAAGTAATTCATTGGGTACTTTTGCCGTTTATGAGAGTACATTCTTGAATTTATAACATTACAGCTAATCTAATAAAAGGGTCCTGGAATGCTGCGTCTCTCTCAAAATGTGATTCTGCTAATGAAAAAATGACTCTTCCTTCCTCCGAGTCTGCAGTCCTCCTATCAACCGCATCCGTTTTGGTTACCATTGCGTTGGGTAGAAGAACCCGTCTGAGCCAACGGAGGTGTTGGGTTTACACCAATGTCTCTAGATGCCAGTGCCAAACTCAGTTCTATTGTCCTCCCTCCAGTAACAGCTGCACATATGTCCAAACACATTAGCACACTGGAGAAGATGTCTCCGATCGATGTTGCAAATGTCCCAGAATCTATAGGGATGGAAGAGAAGGGGTTCCTGAAAAATGAATAGATTGTATTCATCCAACGGAGAAACCAAAACACCTTTAACTTAAAGGGATAGTTCACACCATTTCATTTTGTGGAAAAGTTTGGACCAAATGATACTCTACATGTTGTAAATAGCTCTATGGTAGCTAAATAAATTCTTGCTAGTCTAGTTTGGTAGTTTCCTGCCATCCAATGATAAACTGCAATAAATACAGATGTAATATAATTCTCACAGCTTCCTCTAATGACAGTTTGGTTAATAGATGTTTGTTTTCCATTCCTGACCCATTATCTGGCAACATCTTAGAGCAGGAGTAGGCATCTCCGGTCCTTGAGAGGTGCTATCCAGCATGTTTTAGTTGTTTCCCTGCTTCAACACTCCTGATTTAATCACCATTACATTAACAGGCTTCTGATGCCCTTGATGAGCTGCTGAATAGGTGAATCCATTGTGTTGGAGCAGGAAAACAACTAAAACATGCTGGAAAGTGCACTAGAATTGCCCATCCCTGTCTTAGAGACTTCACTTAAACACACCTATTTTAAATGAGTGGATTATCCACCCAGTTAAACACATGGCTGCTAAGCAACCATCAATCTTGATCAGATATGTTGAAGTGGAAAAAATGTAGAGAGATAGGGTGAGAAGCTCGGTCATCCGGGAGGGGCTCAGAGTAGACCCGCTGCTCCTCCACATCGAGAGGAGCCAGTTGAGGTGGCTCAGGCATCTGGTTAGGATGCCTCCTGGACGCCTCCCTGGTGAGGTTTTCTGGGCACGTCCAACCGGGAGGAGACCCAAAGGAAGACCCAGGACACGCTGGAGGGACTATGTTTCTCAGCTGGCCAGGGAACGCCTTGGGATTCCCCCGGAGGAGCTGGCCCATGTGGCTGGGGAGAGGGAGGTCTGGGCTTCCCTCCTTAAGCTGCTGCCCCCGCGACCCGACTCCGAATAAGCAGAAGAAAATGGATGGATGGATGGATGGATGGATGGATGGATGGATGGATGGATGGATGGATGGATGGATGGATGATGGATGGATGGATGGATGGATGGATGGATGGATGGATGGATGATGGATGGATGGATGGATGGATGGATGGATGGATGGATGGATGGATGGATGATGGATGGATGGATGATGGATGGATGGATGGATGGAAGGATGGATGGATGGATGGATGATGGATGGATGGATGGATGGATGGATGGATACTGACATAAATTAACTTTTTTCCACATTCAAATGTTTTAAGTTCCACCTGTAGTTTGCACTGTGGTTAGATATAAAACAGCATTTCACTGATAAACAGAAAATCTGGGGAAATAACCTGGATGTCATCAGTGAACAAAGCTATTATAGCTGCTGATGTGACGTTCACGGATGAATCGAATCATTTGAATGGCTCTTCAAAGTGAATGATGAGAGCCGAGTCCTTCTGGAGAACCAATCATCTTCTCTTCCAGTAACACAGTAAACTTGTAAATAATATGACTGCTAATCACCGTTATAGCCCCATTGACTTGTACCCATTTTTCTTATTTCTGGGGACCCATGGTCAGGAAGTAGATGGGCGTGACTTAGGCTACCTATAGGCAGATCCCCCCCCCCCCCACACACACACACACGTGCGCACACACACGGACGTTAGCGGGACACGTTCAACACCCACGGGGATCGCTCCACTTCGTTAATAAAAGCCAGTCCTGTGAACGTCTTGTTGAGGTAAACGGCTCTCAAATGAACGGCTCCCTTCAGAGTCATGAGTCCCATCACTACTAAAATCCTTCCTTCCCAATTTTTATCTTCAAATAATAAAGGTAGATATCATCAATCGTTTGACAGGAACTGCAAATGGACTTTTCACGTCTGACTTGGATTACTCCATGTCAGATTACTCCATTACTCCGAGTAATTTCCTAGAACACAATAAAAAAAGGATTTAAAGTCTTGAAGATAGTTTCAACATGTCAACATCTTCTTGAACCAAAGAAACTTCTTCCCAGTCTCTTGCAGGCTGCCCTGGAGCTCTTCATCTGTGGTAAGAGAACGTTTAATCCGCTGAACCCAGCTACTGTTTCTTTGATCGACAGAACATGACGTCACACCCTTGTTGCTACTTAATGTTAACTTACTACACGACATGACGCTGCTTTGGCTACTGATAGTTAGCACATGTAACCAGGTCACGTTAGCTCCCGGAAGTTATGCCCATATCAGGACGTGTAGCGCAGCTGATCTAGCTCATTACTGTGCTGCTACAATAGAGCTTTCTACAGTAGCTAACAATAGATCGTGACGTAATGTAGCAAAGCACTCTGGGGCGCAGGGTCATACAAGTAAGCTAGCATTTATAATGGATTCCTATGGGTCTGAGTTGCTCCAATCTGGCTAAAAATGTTTTTTCGTCTCCTAAAGATTTTCAAACAGCAAGGAAGTAAGCGCTGCTGCTGGGGGAGGTGCTAATCGGACTCTAGACGCCCAGATCGGATGTCGGAGAGGACTTTTTATCCCTTTTCCAGAGCCGGTAACGTCCGCGACCACATGAAACAGCTGGAAAGCAACACGGGCTAAGCTAAAGACAGAAGAAGCAAAGCGGTGGTAGTTTTTATGTGAAGAGCAGATTTTAACTGTGTGAAGCCAATCAAGAAAAACACGTATATTTGTTCCTTACATCTTCCCGGAGGGAAAAGTCCTACATCCGAGAATGACCAGCCGCTGGTGAACTTATTTTTATATTTCCCCATAAGGAGCCGTGATGGGAATAATGGCGTTTAAAACTACAGCGCTACTAACGGGAGTTAGTTTTTACTTTCACCGTGACATTTGAGCTAGCGCTTCAGTTCTGGTGATCGATAATTAGCAGGGTCAGCATCAAGAAAAGCTCTCTGGTATGTTTTTCTCTATCAACACAACTTCCTCCATTTTATGCCTTCACATCAATGTCCAAGCACTCTGAAACTGTATATTTCCTGTTGTCAATTGCGGCTTGTATGTATGACCCTACCCAGAAGCCCTTGCATGGTGACAAACTGTAGAAAACCCTATTAGGAGAGGAGAGCCTCAGCAGGCAAAAGCTCTGTGTGGGTGAGCATATGTGTGAAGCTGAGACCGTAGTGAGGTAGTTTGATGACGTTTCACAAGGACATGAGTACACAAGTACGCATATTGAGAATCGGTCCCACATAAAAAGATCTGAAATAATGATTTTACATTGTCTCAAAGCCTGATTGTACCACAGTCAGCCATCATTTCTGTAGCAGAAGTTAAAGACTGATTTAATCGAGTTGAACTTTGAAAAGCAAAAGTGACAAAACTGATTCCACAGATATATCAGTATGTTACTATAGCTGGCTTACAGAATAGCTTTCTGAGGCTGTGTGTGAGACAATATGACCTTGAACATTTCAGGAGAACTTCCTTTTCCGTGAGCCATCCATCGGGCCCCACCCTGCAGAGCTGTAGGGAGCAGTGGGGGGTGGAAGAACACCATTTGATCCCTGCTCCTGAGAGCCCAGGCCTACACATCATCTATATCCTGTTTAGGAGAGCCTTTTGAAACTCATCTCACAAATCCCAATGGCATCATCAAAGACTCGTATGAGACAAGAGCAGAGAAGCAGAAGAGTCCGGAAACCAGTGACTCCTTTTATAATCGGAGAAGCAGAATTTGTAATTAGGACGTTAAGGAACAAAGCTTCGGAAAAAGATGAAAAGCTCTGCTTTTCAAAATATATCATCACCAAAAACAAAGTAAATAAATGAGAGGAAGTTCTCAGAAGCCATAAACGCTTATATCCTCCCACACAGACATCCACTGATCAGATATTCAGACTGTTCTTTTAGGGTCAAAAACCAGATGATGCCTGGATTTGGCTCGCTATGCTTTCATTGTGTGTGACAAACCCCAACCAGCAGGACACACACACACACACACACACACACACACACACACACACACACACACACACACACACACACACACACACACACACACACACACACACACACACACAGAAGACGACTGGTCCGGGTAATAGGCAGAGGTCATATTTACAGCCAACATAGAAAAAATGAAACAATCTAACTGAACAAAAGTAAAGTGTGAGTTTGTTTTTCATTTTTTAACTTTGTCTGATATTTGAACAATATTACTTTCATTGAGATGGCTAAAAAACTTTTTCTGTGGTGCAGTGTTAATTTCGTTGATGAAATATTTTAGTGTTTTTGTGACGAATGAATTTTTGCAAACGAAATGAAAACTTAAATTTGTGCTTTGTTTAGAGACTTAAATTATGACGTATATGATCAACATTCGACAGTAACAAAAATCCAATCAGAAAACGGAAAAGATGGGAGAACGGAAAACGAACCAATCTGCAAATAGAACAGGCGGGACTCGACGAGAAGAGAACCAATCACAGTCTGGAGGAAAAGCACTAAATGTGACAATCTGAAAAGTTTTTGCTTGTGAATAAACATCAGGGGTTTCCCCTGGTTTTAAAAGTTATGGTGGTAGCAGCCATAGACATGTATATAAACACTAGATGGCGAAAGAGGGAGTCGAGGGCGTGGCTAAGCAGCGGCCATCTTACTTCAGACAGCAGACGCTCCGCTCTCAATGGTAGCAGATGGAAGGTGAGTGAACAACTTAAACAAAAACACTCTTAACACGATGAAATATTAACGGATTTACAAGCGGGTTGCATTATTACAACCCTCATAGCACACAGGCTTGATAGGACATATTGTAACATTTTTAAATTAACGGGCCAAATCCGTCATATTTCACAGCCACATCTCTGGCGTTTATAACAAATCAAACCGGTTGAAAATTGATCAAGTTAGAGTTATTTAAATAGTACATGCACCATTGACACCAATGTTACGAGGTAAGATGGCCGCCGCGTTGCTACGTCGCACTCCATTGGCGAACAGCGCGTGTGAGCCACCTAGTGTTTATATACATGTCTACGGTAGCAGCAAGTAGGGAACCGAACACGAGGAGTAGCGCATCTGGTTGTTTACAGTTTTTGTGGCGCTGCTACAGACGTAGAATATCAGCGTTCTAGGTTCTAGTGGTGTTTTTGTGATACTGAGCAAGCATGTAGCGACAGTGGGAAGGAAAACTCCCTTTTAACAGGAAGAAAACCTCCAGAGGATCCTGGCTCAGTATGAGCAGCCATCCACCATGACTGACTGGAGGTTGAGAAGACAGAGCAGGCACACACACACGCACACACACACACACGCAAGCACACACACACGCACGCACGCAAGCATTCACGCACGCACACACACACGCACCATATATATCAAGTAGTGTTTCTATGGCTACACTGTGATTTCTTAGTAGAAGTTCTATTTAGTAAGAGAAACTTTATTGTCTTTATCTGAGTGAATCTATAATTAATTCAATAGGTGAACTAATAGTAGCACATTCTATGTTAAAGAAAGTGAGATGTAATATCATGAGAGGGAGAATGTTAGGTGGTTGGCAGCAGTGTGCCAGCCGATGGCCCCCTCCTTTACAGAGGTTGAAATTGATTGCATCAGAAGAAAAGACATATATTTTAGTTGACTTCAATAAGATGAAAATTAAAAGAAATTGGACAACTAATTTAGTCAAAAGACTAAAACTAAATTAAAATTCCTTGTCAAAATGAACACTGTTGTGGTGACATGGGCCATGTTAAATTTATGCAAAAAAACAAGTGATTGCATCATTTGTAGTTAAACATTATCTATAACAATCATTAAGTTCTGTTAATGTGGAATAATTAAATGATAAATGACCTCCACTTGTATAGCCTTTCAGAGTCAGAGGACTCTTTACACACACACACACACACACACACACACACACACGTTCAACTAACCTTACCTTTGTGTGTCGTGTAATAGCTTCACAATAAATAAATAGTTTGAAGGAACATTTACGCTGGAGATTTGTGGCAGTGCAGAGTAATAAAAAGTTTTGTGACCAAAATGAAAAAAAAAGAAAAGAATTGTCAAGGTTGTCGAGACATATGATGCTGACCGTTAATCAGTCATGAAGTGGAGGGAGTTGGCTCCCTCAGGAAGCAATTAGCCGTGTAGGACCAGTCGCTAATAAAACACTTGGGTTACAAGCTACCACAGCCCAGCCAGTACTGTGTGTGTGTGTGTGTGTGTGTGTGTGTGTGTGTGTGTGTGTGTGTGTGTTGTGTTCTACCATCATCTGGTGCAGCAACAGTCAGATTCAGACACTGTTACGTCCTTTCAAGAAATCGTTTCAGACTTTCTGGGAGCTGTTAGTGTGCTACCTCTACACAAATGACCAATGACAAGCTAAGCCTGTTTGTTTCTGCTCCAGAACCGTCCACAGCTGTTTGATGGTAAGTGAAAAGTGGAAGGAGCTTGAACAACTAAAGCCGATCTTCAGTGAAACAGTTATTTGTGTTTCAAGAGCTGCTTGTAAAAGTGCAATGCATGAAAAAATCATAACCACACTGAACTTTGACTAGGATCCATGGTGATGTGAACACACAGCCGGGGCCTGGAACAAGATATTAGATGCAAAACACCCACCACCACCACACACACACATATACACACGTGCACACACGCTGTGCTCCACCTCAGCAGCGATGGCGCACAGTTCAACAAACCCACCTCGTTCAAAAAGGAAAGTGTTTTTTACTTTGCCTTCAGAAAGTCAAGCGGGTGTGACTACAGGACAGAAAAGGACAATTAATCCACATCTTTGCTAAGGGTGGGACGAAACACCGATTTGGCTGAATATCGCGATATTTCAACCCACGAACGAGCCCCAGTACGCTCTTTCCCTAAATTGGTTTTTTGAACGCTACCGCAAAAGTCCATTAGGGGCGCTCCTCATGAGAATGACGGTAAAGTGAACACCAGGCGAAGAAGAAGAACATGAGGGACAAAATGGCGGAGTCGAGCAGGGTGAAAGAAACAAATTAAAAGATGCAGCAGCAAGTTACAAGTCCAAAGTTTAGGCTCACTTTGGATTTAGTAGTCTGCAGTGGTGGGAGTAACAAGTTACAAAAGTAATTAATTACTGTAATGCATTGCTTTTGTCTGTAACGCAGTAATGTAAAGCATTACAGAAAAAAAATCAGTAATATTTTACTCGGTACAAACGTCAGTAACGCGTGCATTACAACGCATTTTAATCAGGAATCAATAAGTGAGTTTTCTTCAGGGTTGTAATGACGGGGAGTCTGAATAAAGGTCCAGTTTCGATATGACATTATTTATATGAACTCCAGCGCACCAGGACTTCTATTGAGCAGAGAGGACAGAGACCGCTGATCAGATGCGCTCCAGCTGCGCACGCTGCGACCACAGTAACATTCTCAAAGTCACGCCACCAAAAAAAAATAAACATTTAACACGCGTCGTTCATGTCCGCTTTCTGGCACTTTCTCTTTTACTCATGCCTGGCGCGCTCTACCTCAGCGGAGCTCATCTGTACCCAGGTGACATCACCACACCTGCGGCGTGCAGCGCACATTTCACTATTTTTGCGGTGCAGATCCCAGAGCTGCTTAGTTTAAAAGTAGGCTAGCTCATTATGTGGATAAAGTAGGAAATCCAGGAAGCAGTTTTTCTGGAGAATTGAGAGGAGATACAAGATAAGAGAGAGGACAGGAAAATAGTCAAATGAAAAACAAGAAAACTAAATAAAGTTCTTGAAAAGGAAAAAGTAGGTAGATTTTTACCCACTACAAATGTTTAACAACATAAAGCAATAATTTATAAGCATGTAATATTTATTTATTTCATAAAACTCAGATCACTTTCAAAACTCAGGTCCGCACCCAGGGCCGTATCCAGATATTTGGGAACCGAGGCAAAATACACCCCCCCCCCCCCCCCACACACACACACCGTTTACATGCTCAGTGAATTTAAGATGGCAGCGTGCTAAGCGTACAATTTGTTGTTGCATTTATTCATACAAATTCATTTTCTGGGGGTCCTGGCCAGCTTTGGACACTTTCATGCCCAGGGACAGTCATCCTCCAGCCCTGATGGAGGTGATCAGAAGGACCTGCAGAGCAAAATCTTTCTGCTTCTGCTACGGTGTGTCTAGATTTCTAAGCTACACAAGATCAGCAGAAGAGAAACGTCCACGCAAAATGTTTCACTTCCTGTAGTCAGACAGAGCAGAGATGAGTGAACCTGCAGCTGATCTAACGTTAGATAGAACATTCTCCAGATGGGCATACGCCCGTTACTTTAAGTTTGTGAAGAATAAGAATATGAAGAACATCGTAGTCAAATGCTCTTTACACCTAAAGGACTGTTGTTATATCTGACTGTTTTAACCACAACCCCTAGCCCAGTTAGATACCACATCACCTTCCACTGGATGTGTGATGAGCTACTTGAGCGTCATGAGCTACATTTAGATTCCCAAATCCATATTATTTTGGTGAGAGTAACTTAAAGTAATGCAAAAGTAATGTAATGCCTTACATTTTAAAATCAGTAATATTGTAATGTTACAAATTACTTTAAAATGTGAGTAACAAGTAATAAATAATGCATTACAGTTTTGAAGTAACTTGCCCAACACTGGTAGTCTGGATGGGTTGATGTTGGATAAAGATTATGCAGTATGCAAGAACTGCCTCAAAAAAGTACGTTACACAGGTGGAACAACGGACATGCACAGCCACCTCCTTCGGCACCATCCAGAGCTAACAGAAAAGGCTGTGGCTGTTAGCTCGCCTGCACAGCCCGGAGTTGATCCTTTATTAAGGCAAAGCTCCTTTTTAATTCTACTCGGGCTACATTGATAACACGTGCCATCACCGTGTACATTTGTAAAGATCCTCGTCCATACAGCACTGTTGAGAACGACGGACTTATGACACACATCCTTGAACCCAGATACGTCATTCCCAGCCGCTGACATTTCACAGACAAAACGATTCCAGTCATGTACGACGAGACCAGAGCTAAAGCAGAGAATGCATTATTAAAGCGTGGGGCTAAGTTGTGATGGGTGGTCACAGTGCACTTTGTAAACAACGAGTGAGAATGAAAATCTTATGTCCTACAGACCAGAGCGATGTCTGAAAGTCACACCGGAGCAAATATAGCTGAAGCGCTTCAGAGGGTAGTGAATGAATGGAAACTTGAAAACAAGAAGCCAGCGGTTGTCACCGACAATGCCTCAAACATGAGCTTAGCGATTGAGCTAACTGGCTACCAGCATGTACGGTGTTTCGCTCACCTTGCATCACAGCGTGCTCTGAAAGTTCCTGCTGTCGCCAGGCTGCTTGCAAGAGTGAAGAGAATCACCACCTTCTTCCACAGAAGCACAGTCTGGGGGCAGAATCACTCATGAAAAACCAGCGCCTCCTCGGGCTTTCCCCTCACAAGCTCTTGGTAGACATGCCAGTTCGTTGGAACAGTGCCTACAAGATGGTCTCCAGGTTCCTAGAACAACAACCAGCAATCTGTGCATCACTCTTATCACCTGAAGTAAGTTCTGCCTCTAAAGGTGTGCTGGTCCCCTCAGAAATATACTAGTACCAGCTCCGGTGGCCTAGTGGTAGAGTGTCCGCCCCGGGACTGGGAAATCAGGGTTCGATTCCCGGTCGGGTCATACCAAAGACTTTGAAAAAATGGGACCCAATGCCTCCTCGCTTGACACTCAGCACTAAGGGGTTGGATTGGGGGTTGAACCACCAAATAGTTCCCGAGCGCGGCCACAGCTGCAGCTCACCGCTCCCCACCATGGGGATGGGTCAGATGCAGAGATGTAATTTCACCAGTGTGTGCTGATGACTTGGGACACATGTTTATGATGCTTCTGTAAGTGGCAAATATTAAGCTACTTAGCCTTAAAGCACTCCTTAAAAGTGTTGTTTATTGTAGCTGTATTCTGTAATAGTATAAAAAACAAAAAATATCAATATCAGCAATTTTATGTTCTGTGTAAGCAGTTATTGATGTGAAAAAAATTACAGTTTAATAATTTTTATTTCACAATTATTTTGCTTATGTTATAAATTGTTTTTTCTCCCTTCTGTTTTCTTCTTTCTTTCTTCAAGGTAAGGAAGAAAGTGAGATTGTGCTCTATCAGAGACTGACGTTACACATGCAGAGGAGATGGTTGCAGGCAGCCCTCAAACCCATGCTTGTAGCAACAAACATCATGTGTGAGGAGAAGTGTCCCACCATTACCATGATTGCCCCACTTCATACCCAACTGCTGCCTAACACCCTCAGCACTGGAGAAGACTCGTCTAGTTCAGGATCTTAAGGGAGCTTCACCAAGACCTTTCTACGAGACATCAGTCTGTGGAGCAGAAAGATCTTCTACACATTTCATCAGCTCTTGACCCAAGATTTAAATCTCTGCTCGTTGTCACCAAAACCAAAGCAAGACACATGTTCCAAACTAGCAGCAAAAGCTGCAGCTTTGAAGGATGTTGCAGATGCAGAAGTGCCTCTGGAGGACTCACAGGAGAATGCCCAGGAGATACTGACAACAATGATACGACAATAAAGATAAAGACAATAAAGTTTCTCTTACTCTTACTAAATAGAACTTCTACTAAGAAATCACAGTGTAGCCATAGAAACACTACTTGATATATGTGGTGTGTGTGTGTGTGTTTGTGTGTGTGTGTGTGTGTGTGTGTGTGGGTGTGGGTGTGGGTGTGGGGTGTGCGTGTGCCTGCTCTGTCTTCTCAACCCCCAGTGAGTCGTAGCGGATGGCTGCTCATACTGAGCCAGGATCCTCTGGAGGTTTCTTCCTGTTAAAAGGGAGTTTTCCTTCCCACTGTCGCTAAATGCTTGCTTAGTATGAGGATTGTACCAACACAATGACACTAGTCAGTGTCTTGATGCAATCTGCTGGGTCCCTTATATAGGAAACTTTTTTACTGATTGGCTTAATGAACTGAACTGTATTGAAATGTTTACTTTGTGAAGTGCCTTGAGACGACTCTTGTCGTGATTTGGCGCTATAGAAATAAACTGAATTGAATTGAATTGAATTGAATTGACTGCTCCCAACCCAAAAAAAGGAAGTCTGCTCTTGTTGACCTGCTGGGACAGACTTTTGGGAACAGTGCCACACCAAAACGCATCAAAGTAAAACAATACGAAGACGCTCCATCTTTGCCTCTTACAGAGGACCCTCTGGTATGGTGGAAACCACAGGCTCATGTATTTCCACTCCTTGCAAGACTTGCCCAACAACATACATGCATTCCAGGAACAAGCGTCCCAGCTGAAAGAATCTTTTCAACTGCTGGAGGCATTACCACCATTCACAGGAGCTCACTTACATCTGATCATGCCGATCAGCTGATCTTCCTCAAGAAAAACATGGACATTTGAAAATGGCATGTGCACATTAACCAGGTTTGCCATTTATCACAACTCTGCTTTGTTTTTAAAGTTATTCTTTTGAAAATCTCAAATTGTTTTGTTTCCTGGGTTTTGCAGTAACAGTGTAACGATAAGGCACTTATTTTTGTTTACATGTTTCACAATGAAAAGCTGTTGATTTGCTGTATTTCAGTCATTTTATTTCTAAATAAAGTTAAACTGAAAATATGTATTTATTTTTTTATTTAAAAGGGCTGGGTTATTTTGCTAACCCAACTGCTGGGTTGAGGCTGAAAATCTTACGGTTGGGTCAGTTTAACCCACCATTGGGTCCAACTATGTGACCCAGCTTATTGGGTTAAAACTGGAGGGAAAAAGAATGATTCTTATTGTTCAGTGAACCAGCTCTGCCATTTTACACCAGAGGATGACGAGGGCTTTAGAGGACCACCTTCTCACCAGCAAGGACTAAGAAGAAGGTAAGATGTTGATGCTGAACCTGCGACCGCACCACGAACAGCTAAACTGATTTAACTTATCACTTGAGACAACCACATTATAGCTCAGGTTAGCTAACTAGTTAGCTTGCTAGCACCAATGTATTTAGCTAAATATTAGTTCATTTAAATGGTAAAATAATCCTATACTGGCAGTCAAATGTCTGTTTTGGGAGGTGTCATCCTTTGCCAGTGTGTTCTGACTTTACAATCTGTGCTGTTTATATTTTATGGTTTTTTTTTTCTAAGTTAGATAATCTGGAGACATTTGACACATTTCCATTTTACAGACCAACAGGGAGACGCTGCTTTGCTGTTGCTGCCAGTGATTCTTCTCTAACTGCACATTACTGGAAGGAGAGGTTTTCAAGGCAGAAGCTTGAAGATTCACAAGGCCCTCCATGGCATCAGAATAGAATAGAATAGACTTTATTGATCCCACAGTGGGGAAATTCACTTGTCACAGCAGCACCATCACTCAAAAGGATAATTAGAACAGAAATAAAGCCTGTGAGTTCATTTACTTTTTACAGCCTGCTCCAAAAATGTTTCCACAACAATTTTTAAAACATTTTTTAAGGCTCAACTTTCCTTGTTTCTTTCTCTTTTTTCTCCTTCTCCTCAGACTGTAACAAACATGGTGGAATATCTGAATGGAGCCACAACAGAGTACGTCCTTTTGCTGGGAGATGACCATCAACGCTCCCAAGCATGTGTTATTGTCAATTTGAACATTTTGTGTTTTAACATTTTTAAGTGCCTTGAAAAATGTATGAGATGAGCATTCTTTTGTCAAACTTTAATTATACATAAGAAAAATGATTGTGTGTGTTTTAAATCTCCTATGCAGCTTTTTAAATGTTTTCCTTTGTATTTTAGCTTCCCCTGAAGCTAAGACGGAGCTCCGGGACTCCCGGGACAGCGAATTAAGCGGTTGTCTGGCTTCCATGCAAGGCTGCAGCAGCGTTGGTCGTCTGTGGAGCTGTAATATGGACTGTAAAAATACAAGCAGAGCCTCAGACCGCTGCCATCGGAGCCGGGCGCCCTGGCTGCTTAAGTGAGCTCACGCTCCACTCCACCACGGGGGAGATCAACGGGACATTAGCTACATGCTAACCTGAAGCTAGTGGAGATTTTTGGGCGCTTTTAGTGATAGAAACGCGGTTGAGCGACTCCGGAGTTCAGCAACATCAGGTCCAAGAGCTGCAGTGTTTCTGTAGTCTCCATCAGAGAGCTCCACAGGCAACCAGCACAACGAAAGCCTCGGACAGTAGCCAGGTAGCCGTGTGTCCCTCGGGAGAAGGGAGCGTGCGGCTGCCTGTGTGTAGCAGCTTTTCCCGGACATGAGACAGGAGAGGCACGTTGCCGAAACTCGGTAAACCTCCATTCTGCAGCAGCGACCTCACAGGTCTTTGACCGTTGTGGACCAGCAAAGCCCCTGCTAGCTAGTCTCGGTTAGCTTACCTAGCTCAAGTTTCGGGACCCAGCCAGCCTCACCAACACATTATATTTCAACCCATCTTTGACCAAGCAGCATTATGTTAAACACACAGCATCTTCCGTCATTCAACCACTGAAATAAAGTACAGAAATATAATTTTACTTACTGATAAAAATGAAGCAGAGACTTCTTGGATGGTCTCTTGGTGCAATCAATACCACAGCTTTCCCTCTTTGTCCAAATAATTCCATGATTAACATCCAAACACACAGAGAACACAACTAAAGTTCAGAGAGTCAAAATGGCCGAACATCTATTAACGTGAGGCTGAGGCCTTCCCCGGAGCTAGTCACTTATGCTAGCTCTGACGTTAGCTCTGACGCTCATGCTAGCTGTCAATCAAATCTAAGTATTCATAATTTCAAGCATTTAATTACACCTAAACAGAAGAGTTACAAAACATGCACCCCCCTCAGAGTTGTCATGACTGTAAACTAGACCTATTAAACCTAGAATGGATGTTTGAACCAGGCTGTAAACATGTTTATTTATGCTGCTCACTTCTGGTGCCGGCCCCTGGTGGATGAGGGTGGAACTGCACTTTTTGGCACTTCCTGGTTTGATTCATGAGATCCAGCCAATTGTTCCCCCTTGGCTGCAACGCTCTGATCTCACCTACCAAGAGAAGCATCCATGGATTCTGCCCAACGACCACAAGTACACAGAAATGATTTTTTGATATCAAAATGAAAAGATACTGCATGCAGGAGTGAGAGACACGAGTGAGAGATAGTGGGTTCTAAGATCAAGTCAACTAGTACGCCAAGTTGTATCAGGATGTACACTTTGCAAAAAATTCAAGGCAAAGGCTGGAAGGCAGACCACTGCCCCACTCTCAAGAGACAGGATAACTGAGTCACCACCATTTGAAATTACAGGGGAGGACTTTGCTGGACCACTCTATGTTAAAGAACAGTCCTCCATGAAGAAAGCCTTTAAAGCTTTGTTTACCTGTGCAGTAACAAGAGCTGTTCATTTGGAGCTCGTCTCTGATGAACTTCCTGCTGGCCCTAAAAAGATTCATCTCAACAAGGGGATTGTGTAAGGTGATCTACTCTGATAATGCCAGAACCGAGCTGATCAGGATCTGAAGGAGCTGTGGAAAAGCAGCTACAAGAGTTCTTTTCAAAAAAGGGCATCTCTTGGCGATTTATAGCAGAAAGAGCAGCCTGGTGGGGTGGATTCTGGGAGCATCTTGTGCACACTGTGTCAAAAATATCCTGAGGAGAGTGCTGGGAAGAGCGAAGCTTAAATTTGAAGAGATGTGCATTATTCTGACTGAAGCTGAAGCTGTAATACACTCTCAACCTCTCACTTCTGTGCACAATGACGTCAGTGAGCCACAGCCATTGACACCTGCTCACTTCCTGGTGGGCCGGAGACTCACCTGTTTACCACCCAAATCATTTCCAGCAGATGCTGTTCCACCAATGGTCAGCAAGGAGGAAATGACGCGGGGATGGAGATACAGACAGAGATTAATGACTGTGTTCTGGAACAGCTGGCGACAAGAATACCTTTTGGATTTAAAGTCAGCTCATTGCTGTGCGACACCGTGGCCTTCTGTAACGCAGGCGGGGGGTGTGGTGCTCATAGACAGGGACAACGTACCAAGACAGTCCTGGAAACTTGGAAGAGTCGAGGATCTGTTCCCAGGCCGTGATGTGCGTTCATGTTCTGTCAGCACCAGCACCGGGACTGTCTGCTGTATCTGTTGGAACTACAGATGGACTACAGTTCATCAGCGGGGAGGGTGTTGGGAATTATTAGAAGAAGGCAGGGGTTCATATTAATGCTAGTAATAAATAGACATTACTATTGTTAGTTCATGGAAATGTTGAATTTGAAATGTTTAACAAGGGCAGATTATTTATCTGATCATTATTTAGCGAAATGAGAAGTTATTTTAGATTTGAGATTAGTTAAGATGCTCAGTATTGCGTAAGCAATATAAACTTCACTACCCATGATGCTTAGCTAGCTATCCATGAGGCTTAGCAAGGAAGCTGGGAAGTAGTTCGAGTCAAAATGGCGCTGAGTGCAGACATGTTATTTTTTTCTGTAATGTGTTCCCAAAATATTCACTAAAGTTAGAGCATTCCAAGGTCTCGTCTCTTTCTTTTTCTGAAGAAGCTCAGTTGATCTACAATACACTTTACACCTTGGTGCTCATGAGAAAAAAATGCTGCCAACTTCAAGGTGTATTTCTCAAAATTTCAAGGGACAAATTTGCAATTTTCCTTTCAAATAAACACGCATGGAATAGTCCACCATCACAGATCATATTCACACAAATCACTGTATACGTTTAAGGTGGGTGCAGAAGTTGCATGCTCAGAGTCTGCAGACACAAACATGGAAAATGAAACGGTCGTTTTCAACGAGAAACAGTCAAGCTAGAAATCCTTCATACTCTGGACCTGGGAAGGCTGTACCCTCAGAATGGAGTCACCAGAATCCAGTGGCCAGAAGCCACCAAGAAAATCCCAAAACACTGCTCTAGTGGTGTGTGGTGAGTGTAACATTAGATTTCAGTTAGCATCAAGGGCCTGGCAAAGCTCAGACACTAGACACAACAGACCTAGCCAGTTTAGGACACAAAGCATGAATCCACTTCAAATTCTTCCCCAGAGAGAAAAATGGGGTCAGAAGAAAAAGTGGGAGAGGAAAAGGAGACAAAGGGGTAGGTAGATGTAAGTGGAAGCACATTGACAAGCTGTAGACAGGAGGCACTTCTCTGCATGTGTAATGCCCAGAAGAGCTTCATCTGCTGTGGAGGCCTCTGGTGAAACAGACTCTGTTATTATTCATCTGGGATCTGAAATCCCACTCCATGCTCTGTTGGTCAAGAGCTGGGACCATTGAAGATAACAGTTTTAAGAGTAGGAGAAGGGCAATAAACTGTAAATGATTATTGATGATTATTACAATGACCCAAAAACTCATTATGAGTAGTTTATTTAATTTTTGGAAGCACTCATTTATGTTTTAATAACTGCAGTATTTAAATCCACCAATGTTTGATCAGGACTGGTAAGCAGTCCTTAAATGTATTTATTTATTTCCCCGTTGTCCTGTCTGGCTGTAAAGCAAACAGAATTGATGTCTGAGTGCCGAAAACAAGCCTAACAGTTTTACTCTCACAGGTGGATCGTTATAGATTTAGTTATAATGCCCGCCTGATATCAGAACTTATTAGGAATGCTTTTGGTAGTTTTTAATCCCAACGGACACGAATATATATATATATATATATATATATATATATATATATATATATATATATATATATATATATATATATATATATATAAGTGGCTGGATAGCTCAACGAGTAAAGCACCGGACTTACAAGCGGGTTCAAATCCAGGTGAGGGCAAAAATACCAACATCCGGTGTGGACCCTTAGGCAAGAGCCTTGGTGCTATCTGCCTACCTCATACCATGATAAGAGCAACCGAAATGAATGAGATGCCGGCTCAGACGTCGCCCAGCCAAACGTGAGTCAGGTGCTGGGGAACCAGAGCACCCTGATGAAAAGTGGGCTACTGGAACAAGACGGAAATGGGCGAGATGCGAGAATCAGGATCAGTTTGAATGCTACCACTCCAGTAACCCTAGTCAGAGGGGTTACGTAGGAAGAATGGTTACTTCGAAACCTGCACTCAACAGTAACAGCCAAACAACTAGTAGCTCAGTGTTCCAACATCCACAAACGACAACTGCTATCACAACTTGAGATTGACGAGATACAACACAAATGCTACGCTACGGAAAGGGGGAGCCAGGACACAAAGTCAGAGGGGAGTTAACATCAACACCCCATCCAGAGATTGGGTACGAAGCCCCAATGCTGAACGAGGCAGCAACTGACCTGAAAAGATAGAAATAAACACCAGGCAACACGACGCCAACTACAATGGCTAAGTGAAGCACCATCAGAAATCCTTAGACCGGTTGTACAGTTAGAGTTGTACATTTCCAGTAGCTTTATTTTGCAGTCAATCAAACAGAAAGATCGCATTAGGTTACAACGAGCAGAGGGTGACCCCTGAAGCAGATGTTTTCATAAAAATATCAAATGATCAATTCTGGCGTTTGAAGAGTGTAGATCGATTGGTTGTTTACATCTTCCAACACAGAAGCAGAACTACATTACAAAACGAGAAGACACACCATCTACATTCAGAAGCACATCTCTGTAGTGACAGTTCCTATGCCTTAAACAGCATTCAAACTACAGGTGAACATCAGTCAAAGCCAGATGTTTCCCCTGCTACACACAGACTTGCTAGTGCAGTACACACCTACACATGTCAACAAACTATGAAAAAAAGCCACAGGATGTAAAAACTAAATGAATGTTCCGCTGGTCTCTATATACTAGAATTTACGAAGGGTATGTTGTGACGTCAAAGTTATACAAATACTGAGAGAAATAAAAATGGAATCCTTTCTCTCTTTTGCTGTAAGGCGCGGGGGAAACATCGACGAGTTGATGAACATCTACAGACATATGCGGTCAATGCCCCAGACATCTTGAGAAATGTAAATCGCTGCTTGATTCATCCGTTTGGTTGACGTTTTTTTGAAAACCCGACCGTAAACAAGGCGAGACTATCACGCCGGAAACGAAGCGCTCTACAGGAGTTTTCCCCCGGAGGTAGCTTATGCTATAAAGTGCACATAGTCTATCTTTTTGAAAATTGATGTTGACCACAAGGACAAAGTGAATTAAAGAGATGTGAGCATGCTAAGAAATCAACACACATTGCTGTTACAGAGAAATCCTTTATTTGTTTGCAGTTATTTACAGGAAACACAATTCCTGTCCATTCTATTGGCTTTCTGTTTCATTAGTAATCCACAGATCAGCTAAAACCTGATTTATGTTAAAAAAATCAAGTATGGATCGTTTTGAATTCCCCAATCATACTGTGAAGTCATTTGTAGCAAGAAAATATTTTGTGGTGCTTGGAAACAGAGGTGTGTCTGTCAGGCAGATTTTCACACACTGTGTGGTCCTGCCTCAAGAGGTGAGAAGAAGAACCTCACCCTTTGTAAACAGAGCTGGAGAGAGTTCTCTGGAA
Organism: Aphyosemion australe; assembly: GCA_006937985.1. NCBI lineage: Eukaryota > Metazoa > Chordata > Actinopteri > Cyprinodontiformes > Nothobranchiidae > Aphyosemion > Aphyosemion australe. The sequence goes on from SSNS01000350.1 coordinate 350,789, forward strand.
ACTCTGTGGAGAGCTAATTTGCTTCTTCCCAGAGAATGACTCACCGTGGATACCACTGAAATACTCTATCACACCTGAGGGAGCTGATGATGGGACAGATAGTCCCAATAAGGAGGGTTTACAGAGGAGATGAGTCAGCAGAAAGGTTCGCTTTGGTATTGGATGGATGATTTAACAAAGAAAACAGAGACTCAACAATCTGGATGTAACAGGAGTGTCGGAGAAAGGGTAAGACCCAATGGAACATGGAGATCACAGGAAAGTGGGAAAATGATAGAGGGAATTCTTCTCCTTCCTCTTATTTTGTGAAACAGTTCAGGTCAAATTTAACCTTGATCCCCTTCTCTACATGTTATTATTGCTCCAAGCTCCCATTTATTAGCCAGGTCTTATTATCTGACAGGTGCATCGTCACGCTCTGAAAATACAGGCGAAACAAGCTCTTAAACAAGCTGAATCGCCC
>SSNS01000350.1:351360-356360 GCA_006937985.1 Aphyosemion australe
CCCCCCCCCCCCCCCCCCCCTACAGAAATAAACTGTGCACTCAACCAGTCATTAGAATAATAACGCTTACTGGGCCTTTCCAGTGGACACATAGGTGTCGCAAAACATCCGCGAAGCGTAGTACGCAGCAATTAGCTGCTGTTATAGTGGATGGGTGTGTTTCCACCGCCCACAAAGTGTTACATTTTGCAAGCGTCCCAGAAGTGTAGTGATGTGTCGCTCTGCTAAATTTACACTTCAAGTCTATTTTTTTATGCGACACTCTTCCAGAACGCGTCAAGCTCACCAGTTCTGATTGGGCCAGACAGGAAGTCAAGCATGAAAGCTGTGTAAAACATTGCATCCAGTGTAAAGCTGGGGTTAGATGCAACTTTCAAGGAAGTTTTTTTAAAATTGAGCGCTTCAAAAATATGCTCTCTCTATTAAAACTCCAAATTGTACAATAACATGTTTATGTTATGATATTCCACAAACTACTTTAAAGGTGCGGTTCACTCTGTGGGGGGGCTCAGATGCAGTTGTTTCAGGAGGTACGAGTCAGCTAGAGGAGAAAGTAGCTTCAGACGGCAGGATCTGGAGTCTTACTTCCTGATATGTGGACATCTGTCCTCTGATTGGCTAACAGCAACACGACTCTACCACTGACTCAGTTTGCTCTGCAACGTTGATGTTTTATCTCCACAAGTAACACAAGCCTGGAGGAGTTCTGCTGTGTGGTGGAGTTGCTAATGCTAACGGTTAGCTTCTACTAGCCCAGACGTTCTCTGCTGTTTCCTGGACGCTAAACCAACAACAGCCTTCCCCGTCGTGAGTCAAGATGGGTGAGTCCATGAATGTTAAGTGACAGTGTGACGTAGATCTGTCAGGATTTTCTAATCCTAGAGTTTCACCTAGAGTCTATTTTCTATCAGAAGCTGATGCAGGAGATAGGTGTAGGAGACTATTTTCATGTTCAGCCTGCAGGAAACACTCAGAGTGACCCATTAGAATCATAACATTTCAGTGAACCACACCTTTAAGTTGCTCTTGATGTCTAGCAGCAACTCTCAGTCATATAAATACATGAAACTGCTGCATTTCTGTTAACCTACAGAATTCCACTAGCTTTCATCAAGCCTCTGGTTTGATAGTTTTGGTTCATTTTACTGAATTAAAAAATATATCTTCTAAAGCAAATTTGTCAAACAATAGATGTGCGTTCAGACTTCAGACAAGCCTGAGTTTGTTATTTAGGACAGAGACATTATAGGAAAAGTTTAGCTTAAGTTTTTTGGTTTTGATATGAAAGCCAAACTTCCAAATGTCTTGGTTTTTACGAGAGAGAAACTACTGAGATAACAAAAATAGTGTACAACCGGCACGATGTTTCAGGATTATTTCCAAAAACTGAAGAAAATTCAGCTTTTCCTTTTCCCCTCCCCTTCTCCTAGTGGTCTGTAATTACAGCCAGTCCCAGAGAATTAGCTCTGATTTTTTACAGTTGTTACAATTTACGGAAAATTATATTCCTGGCACTCGCTGCACATGCCCTGGTCCACACGGGTCTGATTGAAAAAACACAGCAGCTCCTCAAGTGTTTGGTAGGCTACAAGCAGGCGGCCAGAGCACAGAAACTGCAAGACTCATTAAATACAAGGAAAAGAAGGAAAAGCAGACATTCCACTTGTCTGGTTTGCTTTTTGTATTTGAGAGGCACTGTTCAGTGTGATAATGATTAGTGGTGAGACAATGTAGAAAAGGATGTAAAAGCTGCCCTCTACAAAACTCATTGTATCCAGATGGAGCGGTGAATGCATGGAAATGAATAAACTTGATCTCTAGAAAAAAAACTGAAAAGTAGTTAATAACAAATATCTTTAACATGTTTTATTTTGTTGTCATATGTCCACAAGAAGAGTCTCATGTTAACTGGTTTAAAGTAACTGAACAGCTAGTTAAACAGTCAACAGTTTTCAAATGTTAAATAATGCCCGGGTCTGACTGGCGAACCTTAGAACCTGTGTACTGAAACTGTACTGTGATGCAAATGCTCAGCTTTGCATCTTATTTTGCATTCAAAACTTCCCCAGTTTGCTGCTGCAGCAGCAGGATGCACGTGCACGGTGGTGCAGGAGAGAAAAGAGAGAGTGACAGCTTTGAATAACCAAATAAGTTCAGTTTACCTCTTCACATTTTCCATATTGCTCAGGCCTTTTTTTAATGCAAATCGGCCCAATTGGAGTGATGCTTATCACTACACGTGTTTCTGTGGCTGCTGAAAAATAGGGAAATGAACGGCGTGAGAATGACAGTTAACTGGCCTCAGAGTGGATCCTTTACTTCCTTGTTTTGCTGTGGTTCAGTTTGGTTGTTCACAAGTTTGTTTTCTCAAACAAAACTCGAGTATACATTAAGGGTGGACATTGGTTTGGCAGGAGCAACACTTCATATCCAAGATTCAACAATTATTTTCCCATTTTGGGACACGCTTGACTAAACACAAAATCCTTGCAGACTCCATCCCTCTGCTCCTAACCCCTCAGCTGTGTCCCAGGGAGGTGAAACCCAAACCAGAGAGCAGAGAGCTCCCTCAACTTCTCAACCTCTCAACACGTCCTCAGCACTACTCTTTGAAAATAAACCACGCCGGCAAGCCCCCGTCTCATGCTCTCGCCTCATCTGCGAGCACACATGCAGCACACTCCACTGGGAGCTCTTTGGAGACTTCCCCGCTGCTGTTCCAGGAAGCAGATGTGAGAATGGCGGCACCCAGGTGTGATGCTTCACAGGGCAATATGGAGAGCATTACTCTCACTGTGGAGATATTGAGATGAGAAATGGTGCATCTTGTCTAGAATCAGTTGACATGACACAGGGCAAAGCTAAAAGCATCTGACAAGAACCAGCATATGGTTTCATTTTATCAGACGTCAGAAACATGGGCTGGGGCATTCACAGGGCTTAAATACATTTATTTTCACAAATGAATGGATGTCAATGACAGTAAGTGACAGTGATGGGGTGATAATTGGTCATAAAAACAATAACTTTAACACGCCCACGAATGAGCACAGAGTTGATGAAATATTTAGTGATTTGATATAAACCAGTGACAAGTTTTTGCAGCTTCCCACACCCTAAAAACATATGGAGCTGTGTGCTTCCAGATGGCTGAACGTCTGCAATTTTAGACATCCACCTTCTTATAATGATCGCTCTCCCAAAGAAACAATTATCTGAGCAACTAAGACTCCCAGAATAATCTAGAGTGAGTTGTTCCTTCAATGCCCCATGAAGCAGAGTGACAGATAAGAGCATGAATAATAACCTGGATCTCTGCAGGAAGACCTGGAGTTATTCTTTCCCCTGCGGTGAGAGAGGGAACTAGGAGCCTGCAGGGTGCCTGAGCTGGCGCCATGATGGAGCTGATATGGGACTGATAAAACTATACATGTATGATGGAAGACAGCTGACTTAGGAAAAGAGCTGGAGTCATTCATGAAGTCAGAAATGTTTTTTGATGCTGTGACATGCAAAAGTCTTGGTTTTCTAAATGCAAATAAAGCACAAGTCTCTGTGACCTATTGGGACCCTGGATAATTTAAACTGAATAAAAAGTAATCATCCAACAATTTTCCAAAATCAGGTACTGAAGGTAGCAGGTCATCTGGATCATGGACCTCCTTGGCTGATTTCTTTTAAAACATCAATGAAATTTGATTTTAGCACAATGTGTAATGCATTAATTAAGTTTGTGAGGAATGTTACGGTTTTAAAAAGGGGCTAAAAGGTTCAAATTAGCTCAATATGTTATAGAAATATAGCTAAAATCATATTTCATTGATGTTGTGAAATGTTACAAAACTTCTAAAGGTACCTTTTATAATGTATATGTATGTATAAATTAGAAGCCACAACAATGTAAAATACTTTTTCTGTATTTTATTTTGGTTTTATTTTGGAGAGCAGAAGGAAGTGTTAGCATGCTACCTCTGAGAGACACTGCACAGAATGTTGCGTTTAGGGACCGTTAACTGCATGTCTCGGGGGTTTTGAACTGCGTGGACATTTTAAAGTCTCATGACCTACGGAAACAGCATGGAAACAAAACCATAACTTTAGTGTTAGTCGAGTGTGTGTGTGTGTGTGAGTGTGTGTGTGCGTGTGAGTGTGTGTGTGTGCGTGTGTGTGTGTGCGTGTGTGTGAGTGTGTGTGTGCGTGTGTGAGAGTGTGTGTGTTTGTGCGTGCATGTGTGTGTGTGTGTGAGTGTGTGAGTCAGCAGAAATAATGAGACACAAAAGGGAGACAGACACACTCTGATTCTCTATCTCTGGTTTTTATGATAGTTTTTTATATTTTTTCTCTAAACTGGAACTCTAAAAGTCGAATATAGAAATTGGTGAAACACGTTAAAATGAACTGCTTTAGTTGGCTTTAGTTCAGTAACAAAATCCCTGAAGAGTCTCACAGATGGATGAAACCATCAGACAGAGGGCTCTGTCCACCATGTGATGTCACAGATCTGATATCAACACAGGGCAAACATTCAGGTAGTTTAGAGAACTATCAAAGTGTCAAAGACTTGATCATTTCCTTGCATCACACACTGGATTGGTACAGGGCAACTTTTCCACTCAGCAGTAGGGATTGGTGGAAATCCCTCACATAATAAAAAACAATAAAGATTTTCTTTTCATGAAATCTTACAAATGATCACATGTCATAAAAATGCAGTCCTTGTGTGCCTAATTTTCAAAATAAAATACCCTGTAATGCAATATAAACTGCTAATACATTGGTTAAACTCTTTCTATCTAATACCAACTTCTTCTTGACCAGTACCAGCTCTCCGTAAACCACAGCTAGATGTTTGTGGCGTTTGAGCCCTCTGGAAGCTGACCAGTAAAGCTGCATGGACACTAAAACAAGCTGCTACTGCATCCAGACATGGAGGAGGTGTCAGATGTTTAGGAAAAATAAACTTTGAGTTCCACGTGTCAACGATGAGACGAAAACAACCT
>SSNS01000350.1:361360-364443 GCA_006937985.1 Aphyosemion australe
GAAAAATATATTGACAAGAAAAAAATCTAACACCAAGAAATGCAAGCAACCAAACAATTTCTTTGTGAATGAAATGGTTAAAGTTGGACTCTGTTTCCACTCCGCTGCTTTGATACTTCCATTATTTTGTCTCTTCAGTATCTCTAAAAATGAACTAGAGTCAGTTTAGTGCAACATTCAAATAAAGTCAACTAAAAAAACAGGAAATGAGCATCATAACATCCAAGTTCAAAAGGCTAATATGTTTGCAATGAGGGTCTGCTAGGGCACTGCATCTGAAAAAGTTGTATAAAAAAACATAAAACTCTTCACCCTATTTAATTGTTGCTTTGCATGTCAGGTTAACAGTTAGAAATAGTGAAGTAGTTACCAGGAAATACCCTGCACCTTTAACCAGTGGAAACGGTTTGCAGTTGCTTCCTTTTTTTCCTGCCTAAGGCAAGAAATGTCCGTGTGACAGTTACTAGGATAGCATACAGAATACCACGACCAAAGGATGCCCACACACACCAGGAAAAGTCGTGTATCTGGTCATGGCAATCAATCAAACCTACAATCCTCCAGGTACTTTGCTGTAGTGTGTACGTTAGCTTCACTTGTGTCTAATTCATAACCAGACTGTTTCTGTGAGTTGCAGGAATTAATCACACAAGTATTGCAGTATTTCAGATGCTGTTTTTTTAAACAGGGTAAAAAATGACACATTTTTGACCTTACACTGAGTTGGTTGAAACTGCTAGCTAAATGCTGTCACACGTGCTTGAAAAAGGCCTCCTACTTCCATTTGAGTCTTTTTCAGCCCAGATGAAAGTCTGTACTATAGCATGGTGCTAATCTATTATGGATCTTTTTCAGCCTGTAACACAGACACACCCGGCCCGGGTGATTGTACCAAAGGAATCAGATTTGAGAGACAAAAACAGAACATGTAAAATGACACGTGTAAACACCAATGAGATTCATTTTAAAAGCTTCAGACAATAATAAATCATCAAAGAATTGTCTGATTTCATGAAGAGTACGTCTAATTTACAATAGAACCAACCTAACTTTTTCCTATGAAGATGATTGCAACGTGGCAAGGTGGACAAACGAGGGCCTGGGCGGGATTTGAACCTCAGACCCCCGGGTGAAAGTCATGCGCGCTAACCAGTCAGCCAAAGGGATATCCCCACGGCCAAGTAGCCAGGGCGCATGATTAATCGGGATACAGTGACAGGACACTCACTGTCACAGCAATATCAAATTCAGAGGTGGGACAAAAATTGCTGAAACCCTGCTGTTAAAAAAAACAATTGTTACTGAAAAAACTGAAACTGACACAAACATATTTTTTTCTTAAATTATTGTGGTTTAAAGCAACATTCCACAACTTTTACACCTTAAAATTATGCTTTTTTGTAAAGTTTTTGCATCATACTATCATCTATTATGTTCATTTTCATACCTGTGATAGTGTTGGGGGGTCCCACGTCTGTTTACCGCACTATACAGTTTTTGTGCTTCGGGTAGCAGCAGGAAGTACTGACTGGGTGTCGTTTTACAGCAAAATATGGCAAGCCAAAGGGATAAAAAAAGCACGTGTTCTATACGGCGTTATGTTCGCCAAAATGCACGTCTTGAACGAGCGTTTAGGCGGACATAATGCGAGTTTGGAACGCACATTTTTTTAATCCCTTTGGCTTGCCATAATTGTATAACGTAGACTCGCTGTAGCAGCGGCAGATCCACCAAAGAAAGCTAGAAATCCCTTATCAGAGGAATCTAGGAAAAGAAAAGGAGAACGTGATAGAGCAAGAGCAAAGACCAGAGTTATTATTGGGCCGTCTTTTCCTCGCTGGAGAGCTCTTTTAGAAAGAACAGCATGAACTACGGACTCTGACCTAGCCATGCTGCTAATGGCTAGGTAAGTAATAAATGATTTCACCAGGGTTATTGTGTTTGGTCGGGCATAAAGTTGTTATACAGTCCTGATAAAACTATTTATTCAATGTGTGGAGGTGGAAAAGTTTGTTTTTGTTGTTTTGCCTGACATTAGGAATGTAAACATGCCTCTTATGCCCCAGAGAGAGACGTCAGGCGTTGCAACAGAAAAAAAATCAGACATGGAGAAGCTAAGTGGCAGCGCGAAGTGAAAATTAAAAAAGGAAAAGGACATCAGAAACACAGAAAATTTAAAGTTTGTACCTAAAATAAGTAACTTCTCCACTCCTGTTAATGTTGGCAATAGTTCTGTTAAGTCTGCTTCCATCAACGACGAGGACAACTCAGCTAGCCTAAGCCAGGACTTCTCTACACCGCCGCCAGCGCCAGCTTACGTTTAGAGCCCAGAGCGTGGAGAGCCCGCAGCAACTTCAAGCAACAAACCAGAGGCGGCGAGTCTGATCGTTGAGGGAAGTGGTGATGGCGGGTCTACAGTCTCACCGCCACCTGAGCCGCTTGTCGAGTCTGGGAGCAGCCCCTGCATTTCAACGCCTCAACTCCCTGGGGATCCTGCTCTGTGGCGGGGCCGTTACAGAGCGGCTCCGGGAAGAAGCGATTTACTGAGGGCCTGCAGCTTTCCAGAACCAGGCCGCCAAGTATCCTGCATCGGTAAGGGAGTCCGGACTTGGAAGTAGGACACGCTCCCTCACCAATGATTTGCTTCACTTGTGCCAAGGGAATGGCTTCTTTACTCACCATCAACTGGATCAGTTTATTGTTATGCCTGCAAACTTCTGTCATCTCAAAAGCATGCATTTATCAGCGGAATCTGTGATTGGAAACATCCAGAGAGGGTTAGTGATCATGAAAAGAGTGCAGAACATAGACAGAACATGCTGTCTTTATTGCACAGATCTAAATATGCATGCAGAGTGGACGCTTCTCTTGCCCGACAGTGTGAGTCAGAACAGCAGTACTGGAAAGAAGTCCTCAGACGTGTGGTGACTGTTGTTACGTTTTTGGGAGCGAGAGGACTGCCGTTTCGAGGTGACAGCGAACTGCTGGGCTCCGCCCACAATGGGAATTATTTGGGACTGTTGAACTGATAGCGGAGTTTGACCCCTTTTTAAAGGAGCACCTTGAGAAACACGGCAATAAGG
>SSNS01000350.1:368852-391352 GCA_006937985.1 Aphyosemion australe
GATCACTGGACTCAATGACTACAGACCTGTGGCTCTGACATCTGTGGTCATGAAGTCATTTGAGCACCTGGTCCTCCCCCACCTCAAGACCCTCACAGCCCCCCTCCTGGACCCCCTGCAGTTTGCCTACAGAGCCAACAGGTCTGTAGATGATGCCATCAACATGGCTCTACACTTCATCCTGCAGCATCTGGACTCCCCGGGTACCTACGCCAGGATCCTGGTCGTGGACTTCAGCTCCGCCTTCAACACAATCCTGCCAGACCTCCTTCAAGACAAACTGTCCCAGATGAACGTGCCTGACCCAACCTGCAGGTGGATCACTGACTTCCTGACAGACAGGAAGCAGCAAGTCAGGCTGAGGAAGAATGTCTGGGACCTGCGGACCATCAGCACCGGTTCCCCTCAGGGGTGTGTTCTCTCCCCTCTGCTCTTCTCCCTGTAGACCAACGGCTGCACCTCCAACCATGTCGAGCTAATCAAGTTTGCAGACGACACCATCATCGGACTCATCTTGGACGGGGATGAGTCTGCCTACAGAATGGAGGTGGAACGGCTGGTGTCCTGGTGCAGCCACAACAGCCTGGTGCTACCTGGTGACACTCCCATCTCCATGGTGGACTCATGTCGCTTCCTGGACACCACCATCATCTAAGACCTCAAGTGAGAGCCCACCATCACCTCAGTCATAAAAAAGGACTAATGTTGTGATTTCTCGCACATATGGTAATTAAACCCTTCTGATTCTGGTTCTCTGTCTCCTGCATTAGCTTCTGATAGAAGATAGATGGTGAAACAGGATTTGAAAAGCCTGACAGGTCCACGTCACACTGTCACTTGAGGCATACAATGCAACTTTTTCATATGTTTAAATCATGTTCTTGAGCCAGTTTGTGCTAAAATGACCCTTTACAGGGTTAATGAAATGTCACTCAGACCCCACCACCCTCTGTGGCCAGAATACCACACTTGCAACTTCAGAGTGGCGGTCCGGTCCCTGTTAGTCTTAGTAAAATGGAGCTGACGTGCCTGGTGCTGCAGTCTGCTTCCAGCATGTTTCCTGCATGTTTTAGATCATGAACACAGCTGATGTGTTTGATTTAGTGATGAACCGCTCCTGTAGACACTAATGAAGGCTGAGGAGACGTTTCAGCTGTTAGATTAAGGTGTTAAAAATACCAACGCACAGCGAGGAGATAAGTTTCACTTTCGGTTTTACAACAGGGAATAAAAACATACTCTAGGGGGCGCTAAAAGAAAGTAAAACTGCATAGTTTCCCCATGGACTCACCCATCTTGACTCACGACGGGGAAGGCTGTTGTTGGTTTAGCGTCCAGGAAACAGCAGAGAACGTCTGGGCTAGTAGAAGCTAACCGTTAGCATTAGCAACTCCACCACATAGCAGAACTCCTCCAGGCTTGTGTTATTGGTGGAGATAAAACATCAACGTTGCAGAGCAAACAGAGTCAGTGGTAGAGTCGTGTTGCTGTTAGCCAATCAGAGGAGAGATGTCCACATATCAGGAAGTAAGTCTCCAAATCCTGCTGTCTGAAGCTACTTTCTCCTCCAGCTGACTTGTACTTCCTGATTCAGGCGCATCTGAGCATTTTTCCTATGAAAACTACAAGACATGCGTTCCTACTAGAGACCACTGCAAATGTATTAATTAAACGAGTTCCACATCCTTAATGGGCTAGCCTGGTCATGGGTACTCCTGAAGTCTATATCTTTTGTTTTTTTCTATGTTCACTTTCAGATGATGCTCCTCATGCCATTCAGCCAAATAGTCGATTACAGGGTCATGTTGGGTTTCGTCTACCATCAGCAGACGGACTGAACCGTATCGTGCTGTTAGCTATCAGGGTGTGACCCACACTGAACATGGACCACAGAGAGCTAAGGACAGAGTCGTCTCAGGAGACTAGAAAGACTATTATTGATCAGCATGTTAAAAGTAAAGATTAGAAGACTGTCTCCATGCAACTTGCTCTGACTACAGTTGAAGATGTTATCCAGACTTTTAAGGTCCAGAGGACTGTAGACAACCTCCTGAATCTTTTCAGGTCCTATCACAACCTAAAGACTACAACTTTTGGAACTAAATGTGCTGTCTAGCATCAGAACGTTTTGTCTCAGTCACAGCTCATGGGTCCTCCAACAGGAAAATTACTCAAAACACAGTTAGAAACACCCAAGGATGGATCAGAAGGATCTCTTATGAGCCCTGATCTGGATCCTGTAGAACCTCTGTAGAAGGAGCTGGGACAAGAAGGAACCTGAGACCGCTGGAGCACTGCTCATGAGGAGTGGACCAGAAGAGTTGTGGCCCAGTTGCTGAACTCTCATTAGTTTGTAAAATCATTCAGCAAAGTTATTTCATTAAAATTAATTTCTGATTTGTCAATTTTCAGTAAAACTTTCAGTGTAATTTTTGTCAGTTCCAGTTCATTTTAATAAGTGCTTGGATTATTTATTTAGTATTTTTGTTCCTTTTAAAATGGAGGACTACCAACAATGTTATCTATATCCNGTAGAGGTAAGCCGTCTTACCTTTCATCAAACTAAGCAAGTGATTGCAGAGGAAATCAAACATGCTTAATATTTCTCTGTAACTGTTGATTCAACACCAGATTTAGCACATGTAGATCAGCTCACGTTTGTTTTTCGTTTTGTCAGTGCAGACGGCAGAGTAGTGGAAAGATTCCTCGGGTTCGAGCCCATCCACAGCCACACAGGTGTCAGCCTAGCTGAATCTGTGATTGAAATGGTGCGTTGCTTGGGGTTAGACTTGTCAAACTGTCGTGGCCAAAGTTATGATAATGCTAGCAACATGGCTGGCAAATACAGCGGGCTCCAGGCGCACTTGAAAAAACAAAACCCGCTAATTCATTATACACCATGTGCAGCCCATTCTCTGAACCTCGTAGGTGTTAACTGCGTTGATAATTGTTGTGAGGAGGTTGACTTTTTTTGAACTGCTGCAGTCCCTGTATAGATTTTGTAGTGCATCAACACATCGCTGGAACACAGTTTTCAATCACAGCGAACATAACATTAAATACACTTTTAAATCCCTCAGCACCACCCGATGGAGTTGCAGAGCAGACTCCACAAAAGCTCTCAAAGTAAATTATGGGGCAATTAGAGATATATTAGCCAAAATATCTTCAGACTGTGATGAGAAAACAAACTAAACTCGAAGCTGCTGCATTGGTCACAAAACTTGATAAGCTGGAGACGGTAATACTGACTATGCTGTGGGACCAGGTACTGCATAGATTTAAGGCAACAAGTCACCAACTCCAAAAGAGTGATATGGATTTAGCTACTGCTCTTGGCCTTTTGCGCTCACTGCTTTCATATGTTGGCACGCTACGAGAACAGTTTTCAGAGTTCGAAGAATCAGCACGCGCGGTCAGTGACACAAAACTACCAGTTTGACTCAACGTGTGAGAAAAAGAAAGAGATTTGCAGATGAGTCTGCTGATGACAGTGAAGTAGCCTATAATGATGGCAGTCAGAAATAGTTGAAACATATTACGTCATCATTGACAGACTTTGTTCATGCCTATCTAAGCGCATAGACACACGTGCGTGTGTGACCTCTTTGGGGTTTTATTTGAGAGGGACTGTGATGATTGTGATGACCCATGTGTAAGAGCTGCTAGGCTGAGCTCCACTTATCCAACAGATCTGGATAGCTCCTTGTCAGATGAACTTATTCAGTTCAAGCACTTTGTGCAGCACGAGACTTCACCTGTACAGCTGCTGAGCTCTTGACAGACATGGACTTAAGACAACATTTCCAAATGTTTATGTTGCACTAAGACTGTTTTAACCTTACCTGTGACTAACTGTGAGGGCGAGAGGTCATTTTCTGTTTTGAAACGGGTTAAAAATGAGCTGAGGACCACAATGTCACAGGCACTTTCTCTCTTAGCCATTGAACATGAACTTGTTAGTGGCCTTGATTTTGAAGATATTATACATCAGTTTGCACAAAGTCCAGAAAAAAGCCATTGTAAGATGTGTTTGCCAAATGAAGGCATTTCAAATTCAGACATGCACTTCACTATTTAGGGTTATTTCTGTCTTTTCTTCAGACAAATTGGCAGATTTCTAAATGTTTAACTGGTTAATGGTGCTGTGACATGTTGTTGTTCTAATTTAAAACAAGTTAAAATGAGCTGAGTATCAAAATGTTTATGAGCAGATAACAGTGATACTGCATTTTATTTATTTATTTTTTCCTTGAGGTGCCAGCTTTATGAAAATGCTGTAAACTGTGGTGGAAGGATAACTGGCAGATTTCAAATAGTTTGTGCTGGACTAATAACTTGATTGCCTTGTTGAATTCTGAGGAGACAGGGTCACCCTGTCAGGGTGATTTCTGCCTAAAATGAGCTGAGGACCAAAATGTTTCTTGATGTGTTGTCTGTGCTCTTCTGAGATAGCTCTATCAATTCAATACATTCCTATTGGGAATAAGAGTTGTTAAATAAACGATGGTTTGAAAGTGGTTGCTTATTTATTCATTTTTGTGAAAATGGAGGATACGTCCCTCCCTCCCAATGTAGTGGGTCAATTTTACCAGATTATACAGATGCTGATGATGTTTTCATAGCATCATATAACGTGAGTGAATGTCTTTGATAGGGGACATAGTAGTGCAATTTACTGTATATTACAGTAATATTTTCTGTATATCACCATATTAAGGCGATCCTGGGGTTGTGATGATGGGGCCCTTGAATATTGTTGCCCAGGGTACAACAAAGTGTTAATCTGGCTCTGCCTACGCCCCCTAATCACGTGGGTCCGCCATATTGGTTGACAAAATCATGTAAACAGTCAGCACCATGAGCACTAAATAAAGGGAAAAGTAGCACCTGAAATTGTTTTTGTTGTTGTCGTTGTTTTTTGCGATGTTTAGCCTGGCTTCAACTACTGAAGCTCAAGCCCAGTTCACTTGTGGGAAGGTTTAGAACACCAAGGCGCGGCTCATAGAGAGCAGTATTTACAAACGTTACGTGTTAGCTAGCTTATGAATGCTAGCTTACGTTCTCCCTGCTGCTGTTCACTCACACACAGGATGACACAAGATATCTCATAACAGTGATGCAAATCATACTAAATAAATACCGCAATTTTAACACGTAATCCTACATTGAAACAATATTATTGTAAATAATTATCTCGCATTTCACAGCAGTAGCTCAGGAGGTAGAGCGGGTTGTCCAGTAACCGGAAGGTTGCAGGTTCGATCCCGGCTCCCCCCATAGAATGCTGTGTCCTTGGGCAAGACACATAACCCACCTTGCCTGCTGGTGGTGGTCAGAGGGACCGGTGGCGCCAGTGTACGGCAGGCCCCGCCTCTGTCAGTGCGCCCCAGGGCAGCTGTAGCTACGATGTAGCTCATCCCCACCAGCGTGTGAATGTGTGGATGACTGATTGTGTTGTGAAGCGCCTTGGGGGGTTGTAGAACCCTGAGAAGGTGCTATACAAATACAGACCACTTACCATTTACAGTGGACGGTACCGCGTGTCCTACATGGTGAAACATCCATCCATCCATTAGGATGATCAATAAGTATAAACACATCACATTTATCCCAGTCCCTGTCTTCCCCATATATAAACGTTAGTCTTACCCAGTAAAACATGTTCGCTGCAAATTCGAAAATACTTTAAGGGCTGCTAGTCCATTTGATTGATCTCTGCGGTTCATCTCCGTCCTCAGTCTCCATCAGTTATTTAAATAAAACAACACTGTTAAATGTGATTAGTTCAGCTTACTTAAAATGCATGCAAACCGCTTACACTTAAAATAATACGTACACGGGACTAGGTCATTATGTGTTGGAGCTACTAATACTTACAAGTAACATGAACTTAATTACAAGTTACTCTAAGTCAAACTAGTACAAAGTACTTGGAAATTTGTTTACTGAACTAGTTTTTCTGCGTTGTATATACTTAAGCTTTAGTAAACTGCAAGCAAAATTTTCAGTACACTGTCCTAGTTTGTCTTAGTAATAGTTACTTGTATTTAAGTTTGTTTTACTTTGTATACAGTAGGAGCTTCAAAACATAATTACCTACTGGCGTGAACTTATTATTTTAAGTGCAATCAGTTTGCATGCATTCAAGAAAGTACAACTATCAGAAATTAGTCCCGCCTACTTGAAAAAAAGTAGCTTAAGCTGAGTTTGCTGTGTAACAACCCTAACCTAACAGCCACACTGAAAAACACCAGCTAACTCTTGCCTTGAACCCCTCATGACTGCAGACAGCCAGTGAGACAGGAACACAAGGAGCAGAGTCCTGAGCGTTTAGTGTGAACCATGCTCCTCTTTTTTATTGTGACAGTGGAACGGCGCAGCGGTCCCATTCCTTTGGCCAACCTTCTCACTTACAGTACCAACGTGACACAACAAGTAACACCACATTTGCAACAGTGAGCTAAAATAACTATGAACAACACAACCCCCCCACCCCCACCCCGGTGAGCTGCAGCAGTGGCTGCACTCGGGAACTATTTGGTGGTTTAAAGGGCTTGTATCATGCTGTTATACACCTCCCAGTCCAAAGATAGACACAATATATGATAAAATATTACCGTGACACGATTGAGACGTCATTTTTTATGAAATATACGTTATTTTCATGAGCCATTAGTTCAACACAGAAATAAGATGTGTGGATTCGATGAAACTACGCTTCCCCGTGTGAATTCCACAATAGTATACGGCTGCAGACCCAGAGACCACACATTCACGCTTTCTGCAGATGCTCCCACATGTCCCACTCAGCCCTTTAGAACCCTGACTATAACATACAGGGCTCTACATGGCCACGCTCCTCCTTATGTTACTGAACTGTTAAAGCCTTATGCTCCAACCCGAGCCCTCAGGTCCACAAACCAGAAGCTTTTAGAAGAATCTTCTAAACGTTCTTTCCAGGTTTTTGTACTTTGACTTTTAATTAAACTTCCTTTATTTTTACATTGTTTAGACAGTCTGGACACCTTTAAACAGCTAATATTCTGTCTCCGTGTAGTCCTATAATATGAGAATAGGATATAATAAAACTATTGGATCATTTCAGTTACTAATTTAACTACCTTGACCGTAGTTGAATTTAAATTTTAAACTTGACTTTTTCTCTCATTCATTCAATCATTTTTGTTTTGATTGCTTTTGTAATAATTTATTTGTTGTTGTTGAGTAAAATAAAGAAACAGGCTGAATCATCACGTCTTTGTCATCAACAACTGACGTCATACACACAGCAGGGATGGTGCACAAGATGTTTACAATTGAATTGGCTCCAGTATTAAGTGCTGATTTGCACAAACAAGATGTTTAACTCTCAGAGACTGAAGTTCTCCTGTTGTATGAGCAAAGCGCGCTGGGAGTCAGCTTGTAATGAGCGTGCAGGTGTTTTGCTGCTCTGGCAGTGCGGCGCCATTAGGGAAACGCATTTCAAAGACTGAACCGGCTATCGAACCGAGTGGAATACTGACGTAACACCAGTGCACAAAGGTGCTGGTTTCAATGAGCAACAGAAGAGGGGGGGAGGGGGTAAACAGCGAGTACATCACAGGGACCGGACTGATGATAACGGTTTTGAACAAAACTGCAGAAAAAGTGTGGGTGTCATAAAAAGTGTACACCCACCTCCCCCATGGGTGAGACGCGGCACCCATGCAGGTGTCTCTCACTCTGGTCCGACGCTGCAAAGTGCAATACTTTTAATTTATTAGACCTATAAATGTATTTTTTTACTCAGTAACAGACATGATTAAAAATGTAACAAAGTACAATACTTAAAAAAACATACTTAAGTAAAAAGTACAGACTTTAAAAACGACTTTAAAAGTATAAATACACAAATAAAACTACTCATTTACAGTAACGCAAGTAAATGTAATTTGTTACTTTCCATCTGTCCTGCAGATGTGAGGAAGCAGCTCAAGACTCTAAATGCTGGAAAAGCCCCGGGCCCTGATGGAGTGTCTCCTGCCACTCTGAAGCACTGTGCTGAAGAGCTGGCCCCAGTGTTTACGGGCATTTTCAACTCCTCACTGGAGGCATGTCATGTGCCTGCCTGCTTCAAGATCTCCACCATAGTCCCTGTCCCCAAGAAGCCAAGGATCACTGGACTCAATGACTACAGACCTGTGGCTCTGACATCTGTGGTCATGAAGTCATTTGAGCACCTGGTCCTCCCCCACCTCAAGACCCTCACAGCCCCCCTCCTGGACCCCCTGCAGTTTGCCTACAGAGCCAACAGGTCTGTAGATGATGCCATCAACATGGCTCTACACTTCATCCTGCAGCATCTGGACTCCCCGGGTACCTACGCCAGGATCCTGTTGGTGGACTTCAGCTCTGCCTTCAACACAATCCTGCCAGACCTCCTTCAAGACAAACTGTCCCAGATGAACGTGCCTGACCCAACCTGCAGGTGGATCACTGACTTCCTGACAGACAGGAAGCAGCAAGTCAGGCTGAGGAAGAATGTCTGGGACCTGCGGACCATCAGCACCGGTTCCCCTCAGGGGTGTGTTCTCTCCCCTCTGCTCTTCTCCCTGTAGACCAACGGCTGCACCTCCAACCATGTCGAGCTAATCAAGTTTGCAGACGACACCATCATCGGACTCATCTTGGACGGGGATGAGTCTGCCTACAGAATGGAGGTGGAACGGCTGGTGTCCTGGTGCAGCCACAACAGCCTGGTGCTACCTGGTGACACTCCCATCTCCATGGTGGACTCATGTCGCTTCCTGGACACCACCATCATCTAAGACCTCAAGTGAGAGCCCACCATCACCTCAGTCATAAAAAAGGACTAATGTTGTGATTTCTCGCACATATGGTAATTAAACCCTTCTGATTCTGGTTCTCTGTCTCCTGCATTAGCTTCTGATAGAAGATAGATGGTGAAACAGGATTTGAAAAGCCTGACAGGTCCACGTCACACTGTCACTTGAGGCATACAATGCAACTTTTTCATATGTTTAAATCATGTTCTTGAGCCAGTTTGTGCTAAAATGACCCTTTACAGGGTTAATGAAATGTCACTCAGACCCCACCACCCTCTGTGGCCAGAATACCACACTTGCAACTTCAGAGTGGCGGTCCGGTCCCTGTTAGTCTTAGTAAAATGGAGCTGACGTGCCTGGTGCTGCAGTCTGCTTCCAGCATGTTTCCTGCATGTTTTAGATCATGAACACAGCTGATGTGTTTGATTTAGTGATGAACCGCTCCTGTAGACACTAATGAAGGCTGAGGAGACGTTTCAGCTGTTAGATTAAGGTGTTAAAAATACCAACGCACAGCGAGGAGATAAGTTTCACTTTCGGTTTTACAACAGGGAATAAAAACATACTCTAGGGGGCGCTAAAAGAAAGTAAAACTGCATAGTTTCCCCATGGACTCACCCATCTTGACTCACGACGGGGAAGGCTGTTGTTGGTTTAGCGTCCAGGAAACAGCAGAGAACGTCTGGGCTAGTAGAAGCTAACCGTTAGCATTAGCAACTCCACCACATAGCAGAACTCCTCCAGGCTTGTGTTATTGGTGGAGATAAAACATCAACGTTGCAGAGCAAACAGAGTCAGTGGTAGAGTCGTGTTGCTGTTAGCCAATCAGAGGAGAGATGTCCACATATCAGGAAGTAAGTCTCCAAATCCTGCTGTCTGAAGCTACTTTCTCCTCCAGCTGACTTGTACTTCCTGATTCAGGCGCATCTGAGCATTTTTCCTATGAAAACTACAAGACATGCGTTCCTACTAGAGACCACTGCAAATGTATTAATTAAACGAGTTCCACATCCTTAATGGGCTAGCCTGGTCATGGGTACTCCTGAAGTCTATATCTTTTGTTTTTTTCTATGTTCACTTTCAGATGATGCTCCTCATGCCATTCAGCCAAATAGTCGATTACAGGGTCATGTTGGGTTTCGTCTACCATCAGCAGACGGACTGAACCGTATCGTGCTGTTAGCTATCAGGGTGTGACCCACACTGAACATGGACCACAGAGAGCTAAGGACAGAGTCGTCTCAGGAGACTAGAAAGACTATTATTGATCAGCATGTTAAAAGTAAAGATTAGAAGACTGTCTCCATGCAACTTGCTCTGACTACAGTTGAAGATGTTATCCAGACTTTTAAGGTCCAGAGGACTGTAGACAACCTCCTGAATCTTTTCAGGTCCTATCACAACCTAAAGACTACAACTTTTGGAACTAAATGTGCTGTCTAGCATCAGAACGTTTTGTCTCAGTCACAGCTCATGGGTCCTCCAACAGGAAAATTACTCAAAACACAGTTAGAAACACCCAAGGATGGATCAGAAGGATCTCTTATGAGCCCTGATCTGGATCCTGTAGAACCTCTGTAGAAGGAGCTGGGACAAGAAGGAACCTGAGACCGCTGGAGCACTGCTCATGAGGAGTGGACCAGAAGAGTTGTGGCCCAGTTGCTGAACTCTCATTAGTTTGTAAAATCATTCAGCAAAGTTATTTCATTAAAATTAATTTCTGATTTGTCAATTTTCAGTAAAACTTTCAGTGTAATTTTTGTCAGTTCCAGTTCATTTTAATAAGTGCTTGGATTATTTATTTAGTATTTTTGTTCCTTTTAAAATGGAGGACTACCAACAATGTTATCTATATCCATCACAATCAAAGTTTTCCTCTCCACTGTCGCTACATGCTTGCTTAGTATGAGGATTGTATCAACACACAGTCAGTGTCTTGATGCAATCTGCTGGGTTCCTTATAAAGGAAACTTTTTTACTGATTGGCTTAATGAACTGAACTGTATTGGAATGTTTACTTTGTGAAGTGCCTTGAGACGACTCTTGTCGTGATTTGGCGCTATATAAATAAACTGAATTGAATTGAATTAAAAAACACATTGTCTTCATCTGTATATCAGCAGGTGTTTTTGTCTTTTTTAGCCCCTCAACAGTTACTGTCTGACTGTAAAGACTACAAGTGTCTGATGTGCTGAAAGCTTGATTGTTGAATTTGACCCGCTTTACTAAGAATCACTTTGATGGCTTAGGAATGATCTGGTAAGATGTGAATGACATGAGAGAGTCAGGTTTCCTGTTGCACTAGCCAGCGTTCACAGCACTCACTTCATATATGTGCAAATGTGCACAAGCACATTTTTTCTGTTTTGTATTTTCACAAGCAACTCTAAATGTATCCATACAAGGTGTGTGTCATTCCTATTTTAATTCTCTGTAAATATTTTAGTGCTGTGTGGCAAAGTTTTCACAGACACAAAACTGCCCTGGTGTTGGGGGCGACCTCCCAGTTTCCACTGGGTGGGCTCCCAGTCCTCGAGCCTGCTACATGTCCCACGTTGTCTCACTCACAGGGACATTAGAGAGATCATTTATGCTAATCAGAGATGATGATGTGGAATATTTTGCAGACCACAAGCTGTAATCCCAACCTTTTTCTTGCAACTAAAAGGACAAAAAGAGGAGGATGTAAATAATAAACTACATAAAATAGAGGTTTTCATTGTCTTTGAAATTAGGGGTGGGTGCAATTCATCGATGTGGCGATGCATCTTACAGCTTCACGTGAGGATTCAGAATTGATTAGAATAGAATAGAATAGAATAGAATAGAATAGAATAGACTTTATTGATCCCTCAGTGGGGAAATTCACTTGTCACAGCAGCACCATCACTCAAAGGGTAATTAGAAGAAGATAAAAACAAGGATACATGTATATACACATAGGCAGTAATCTAGTATTGTAATCCTAGATCACTAAAAAACCACAAATAAAAGATAAAAACAGACTTGGTACCAACACTATGCAGCATACTGTAAGAGACACAGACAACAATGTGAATCCGGTATTGCACAAGTATAGAACACATGAATATTGCATTGGTGTTATTGTGTACCAGGATGATACCAGTACAGCTTAAACTGAGGAGTTATACACTCTTACAGCAGAGGGGATGAAAGATCTACGATAGCGCTCAGTTTTACATCTGGGATGTCTCAGTCTACCTCTGGAGGAGCTGTCCATGACCTCCACAGTGGAGTGCAGTGGGTGGGAGGGGTTTCTTAAGATGGAGGTCATCTTCCCCAGCATCCTCCTTATGAACGTGTAATGAACGTTGATGCTTAAAAAAATGAAAAAAGACATAACTTGAAAGCTTTGATTCCCTGTGTTGTTGTTGCCTTCTGTAATTCTGTACATAACATGTCTGTGTAACTGGAAATATATATATATGTTGAAACTGTAACTTTTGCTGCCTCTTGGCCAGGACTCCCTTGAAAATGAGGTTTTTAATCTCAATGGGACCTTCCTGGTTAGATAAAGAATAAATTAAAAAAAAATAAATTTGTTGAGAAGCCAGTACTAAAAAAAACAAAAACACGTAACCGGAGCCTTAACAAATGTAAGTTATTTGATTTTGTGTAAGGAAGATGCTTTTTACTGGCGCACAATGTGGTAATCTAGACGCTGTGGAGGAAAATAGAGGAACCAGCAGAAACGGTCCAAAGTTTGGGATCAAACGCATCCAGATTGGCTAATGCTAACTAAGCTAGCGGATAGCTCACTCACGCCGTGGGTTCCAAAAAAACACGATGATCATGAAACTAAGAATGACTAAACTTTACAAGAGGAAGAAAAGTCCCACCATCCTGTTTATTCTTAGCTGTCCGCAGCGCTATGGAGCAGAGCCACAGCAGCTACCGGGAGCCACGTTGTTGCTACGAGTCTGCGCAACACCGCTCCAGGGCTATGGCAAGCTGTTGTAGTATGTAATTCACAAACGCTTCTATCTGTGAACGTAATTTAAACTGGATTATTGCCAACCCGTACAATATAGACATGCCACCATTACATTGTTACCAGTAGAAATGAAATGTTATTCAATATCTCAAAAGCTGTAAGACAGTTGAGGTGATAGCATGTTGTTTTGCATGTTATTGAACTGTTTTCTAATAATGTTCTGTTGTTAACTAAAGTAAAGGAAGGAGAGAAAAATGTTTCCCTAGCAGGTTTTAAATGTTCCCGTTTAATCCGATTAATCGAGTCGAGACCCCATCCGATTCATCGATGATCCAAATAATCGTTTGTTGCAGTCCTATTTCTGACAATGGAGGGGACACTAGTGCAAGTAAAGCTTTCGCTGATCGAAGTTAAGTTGGTCAAAGTGCAAATATTTACACAAGTCATACAGTCATAAAATAAGATTTTGTCTTTGAAAAACAGTTAAATGTTAAAAACATGTATATATTTACTTACCGAGAGTAGTTTTAGAGGACCTGAGTTAGTTGAA
Organism: Aphyosemion australe; assembly: GCA_006937985.1. NCBI lineage: Eukaryota > Metazoa > Chordata > Actinopteri > Cyprinodontiformes > Nothobranchiidae > Aphyosemion > Aphyosemion australe. Next base: position 382,186 of record SSNS01000350.1, read on the forward strand.
GCATTAAAAATGTCAATAAATGAAGAATCGTGGCACCAGTAATCGAATCGAACCAACAACCATTATAATCGAAGAATCGACGCATTGAAGCTCCCATAATCGAGATCGAAAGGTGAAGTACCCTTTTTGGAACACCCCTATTTGAAATGTTACTCTGCTCTTTAGTGACCAATAGAAATGAGTTAAAAACAACTTTTTGTACCTTTAAAAGAACTGCTTCGTAAAATACAACCTGAAAACTTGGCTTTTTAAAATCAGTTTTTCTCAAATAAAGATTAACAATCTCATAATAAGTTTCAATCTTTTAAACCAAATACTGAACCCCGAAAGGGACGTGGGGAAAAATACAAATAAAAGGCATTTCTGAGTGCACTAGACTCTCTCCTGCACACTGGACACTGTTTCGGGCTGCACCAGAGAGTATTGTGTGAGCTCAAGATACTAACTTGTGCACAAGATCATATCTAGTGTGCACGAGAAACCTCTTGAAAAAATCTTTTCTCACGTGTCCAGGGGCTCTGCCTGTACTATAAAAATCCCTCATTTAAATTGTTAAAATAACTTTTTCACTTGTCACACATCAAGGAAGAAAACAAGTAATCTGGAAACACTTGAGATATTTTTACCTCTGACATTAAAATCCAAGTGGCTGATGGCCAAACACACCCAGAGATATTTTGGAAGAATTACTTCCTTCTATTTCAAACATTGTCCTCTCCTCTGCACCTTGGTAATCTACTAATGGGACTGAATGAAACCTGCCTTTGGTCCAGGAAAGCCCTCATTATGGTGTTTTAATAGAATTAATCTGGGAAACCCTGGAGTCAAATGTCAGTGTGAGGTCCTGACACACAGCAGCTGCCACAGGGGTCAGACAGTGATTAGAACCAGAGTCAAACATCGTCAGGTCCTCGACCTCTCTAAGTGGACAACCTGGAAAATGCATCTGGCACCAAACCAAAGTGGGAAACATCCATCTGTCAGAGGAGGAGGGATGAGCTGAGGGTTTGCTCCTGCCTCTTTAATGTGATTGTGAACTTGGACGAGTCATCTTAAAGGGGAAAAAGTCCCGTATCCTATCCCATGACTCCCCCCATGGCTGTGTGAGGTGTGAGCTTTCAGGATGAGGAAAAATGCATCTTTTTAAACCCAGAATCTAATCCTTCCACTTGTGTTTACTGCAACTGTAAATTCTGCCCTAATTACATTCTTTCTCAGTGTGTGAAACCAAAGCTAGAAGTGGCCTGGTTGATGTGGCGTGAGGGTGAAACATGGTTTGTTAGCAGCCCGGGAGCTCGCTCTACATGTGGTTACGCAGCGGCTGAGCTGTCTGGGTGAGGAGGAGGGCATGCCACTCTTTGCAGTTCACCAAGTTTATGCAGACTCAAAGTGTACAATCAGAGAGATTATTTAACCAAATGAAGGCCTGCTGTTTGGGTTATGGCTGGGTTAGGCTGTTGTGGTCACCATGGAGACAGCTGTTGTCCGTGTGGGAAATTGTATAGAAATTCTGTCGAGCTTCTTGTGGTGCAGATTCTAAAAATTACACCCCGCCCAAAAATGCAAACTAGAATACTTTTTGTGAAAGAGGCAGCACACTTAGCAAACATCCACTGCATCTCTTATCCGTATGAGTTTGATATCCTGATGAACGTCTCATCAGATCCACTTCATTGCTGCACATCTGGAGCTCCGTTCAGGAGAAAACGCTGGTGCTGCTCCACATACTTTGTCCAATAACTTGGCAAGAGTAAAGAAATGTGCCTAACCATATTAGAACACAGAAGCAAAGACCAAAGCGAGCAAGATTCTTGTGGGTGAGTGTATAATTTAATTTACTATGCACATTAGAAGCCAGGGAGTATAATTTACATGCAAGCTAGAAGTGACTTGGGCCCTGGAGAAATGGACTAACATGCTCTGCTCAAGAGTCCCTTGAAAAAGATCTGAAAAGCTTTACCACCATCTTCCTTTTTAGATGTCTCTCACCGAAAATAGGAAAATTAAAACCTTCCTTGGGTCCTAGGGACACTTAAAGTTCATGTGCGGTTACCTCAGATTTGCTGCTCCTTCCTATTCTAATCTAGAGCCCTGCAGAGCCCACTAATCCTAGCCAGAGATTATTCCCCACAACACAAGGAGGCATGAAGTGGGGAGGCTGGAGTCTGCTGTTGTTTTGGTGTCTCTTCCTGTTCGACCCCAAACCAAAATAGATCCTGAGCTCCTACAGGACCTGCATGTCTAAGAAACAACGCAGTAAAACTGCTGAGGAGTTTGTGTTTAACTGCAGCAACGATCGTGCTGTCAGAATGTCAGAAATATCACAAAATCTTTATTTGTATAGCGCCTTCAAACAAAGCACTGCACAGCGAGGAACAACAGACAGAATTCAAAATGCATGCCATAAGATAAGCAGAAAGGATTAATAACAAAAATCTGGAAAAGAGAACAAAAAGGATCAGAAGTTAAAGATAATTCCTGTTATTCCATGTTTCTGTGCCATAAATGCTCTCACACATGTGCACACTTTCAATTTCCAGAATGAAGCCAGAAACGTTCATGCTGGACAATCAGCTCTTGTCCTGACTGCAAGCGTGCACACACCCTGAACTTGACCTCAGCGCTTTGACAGCAGCTGCTAAAGGAAGAGAGCGTCTAGCGCTGACCAAGCAAGCAGGTTTTGTCTTTCCTGGTTACAAATAAAATATTTAAAATCATTGAGCCTCCAGAAACATTGAACTGAACTTTAGTCCATGCAAAGATGCTGTTTGTGTGAGTTTGTATTATTTTAACAAAAGCGTAAGCACTAGCAGCGTTTTACCTGAGCATGCGTTCCATCACCTCTCCTGCAGAAACTCCAACAGCAGTTTATTTTATCTCCACATGGTCTTCTTCCCTCAGACACCTGCAGCGTGCACGGAGCAAGGCTAACTGCCACCCAGCACAAACATACCTTGTCTTTTCACAGGGAGGCAAGTGATAAAAATCATCCCACAATATGTGAACAAAGACAGCAGTAACAAGGACCGTGATTCAATCTACCTACTTATCTCCTCTTTTCTGTGAGTTAGCGGTCAGGAGTGCTTCTCTGGAGCTGGAAACCCACAGACTTCCTGACCAATTCATCCTAAACGTTGAGTTGGGAATATTTTGTAAGTTTTGATAGAATAAAGCTCGAACTAAAGTTTGAACTAAACTTGTTTTCCCATATGTCCAATATAAGACTGAGTTTTAAAGTTACAAATATTTGTTTAAATTTTAATTTTGCTTCTAACTAAACTGTATTAACAGGGAAATATTAAAATGAGGTTAACACTGAAAACAGTTCAGCAGCAATTGACCAGGTTACGGTGTGAAGAGAGAACCACTGCCTCCATGCTTGTCAGACTGGATAGGCACAAGGTCAGTTTGTTTTAAATATGTTAATGCATCTAAAATTCTCTAGTCTGACTGATTTATTCTTCACATACAACACAATGTCTCTGTTTTCAGTCCAGAACTTTCTGAGTTTGCATGACCTTTTTCCTGCATAAAGGAAATGATCCGTTTGGTTAATCAGAAGTTAGTTTAGCATCAAATCAAATCCACTCAGATAAATACAGATAAATACCTAAATGGATAATATTATTTATTCTCCACTAACAGCAACAAGATGAAAGCCTGCATCCAGAGTCTGGAAACACATTTCTGATCACTAAGTCAGTATTTTATTATTTTTGTTTCTGCTCCAAACGAATAAAACAATTAAGATGATTTTTGTTCATCGTGTATCTCTTTGCTCGTGCGTAATAACACTGAGACAGCAGCTTCCAGAGAACAGCAGCGAAACGACATGCAAAAGAAACTCATTATAACCAACCCCACGTAAAGCCCTCGGCCAATGAGGAGCGGGTGGTGATCTTCCTCAGCCAATCACAGGCGGAAGGCGGGGAGACTAATTTTAAAGTCCAACTCAAGTTGCAGTAACGTGTAGCTGCTCAGCTCATATTGTGAACCACAACTTATGCCGCCGCTCCTCTCGTGGCAGCTCAGACCAAACAAGACAAACAAACAGGAAAACAGCGAACCGAACCGGCTCAAGGAGGGTTTTTCCCGTGGCGCACCGTGCGTAAAAGGCGCAGTGGCTCTTCTGCTGCGCGCTCGATTCTACTCAGGACTTTTCGTTGTTTAAAGTAAAACCCGGATATTGGTCTCTGCGGGGCTGAATAAATAATGTTAAAAATGACCGAGGAGCACGAGAAGTGTGTGACCGAGCAGCCGTGCAGCCCATCAGGCACCAACAGCTCCATGTCCCAGGACGAGTCTGACTCCGACGCGCCGTCCTCACCGACGGGCTCCGACGGTCATGGATCTCTACTCGCCAGTTTGAGTAAGAAACTGGACTCCGAGGATGATGAGCGGTTTCCAGCCTGCATTCGGGACGCGGTCTCGCAGGTCCTCAAGGGGTATGACTGGTCTTTGGTCCCCATGCCGGTGAGAGGGAATGGATCTATGAAGAATAAACCTCACGTGAAGAGACCCATGAATGCGTTCATGGTGTGGGCGCAGGCGGCCCGCAGAAAGCTGGCCGATCAGTACCCGCACCTGCACAACGCAGAGCTGAGCAAAACACTGGGCAAACTCTGGCGGTAAGAACATTTAAATAAAAACAAAAGACAGGCACGTGCAGTGAGCTCTTTAGGCATCACAGAAAAATAACATTTAAAAAACGCAGAAAGAAGCTGCTCTTTACTTTTGACTCCATGAAAAATAACAAAAAATAAAAGATTTTTAATTGTTGCACACCTGAAGGAGGAGATTTTAAACTCTACATTTCTCCCACAACAGTTTGCTTTCAGAGAGTGAGAAGAGGCCGTTTGTAGATGAAGCAGAGCGACTCCGCGTTCAGCACAAAAAAGATCATCCAGACTACAAGTACCAGCCCCGCAGACGCAAGAATGTGAAGCCAGGCCAGAGCGACTCCGACTCGGGGGCCGAGCTGGCGCATCATATGTATAAAGCAGAACCAGGAATGGGAGGACTGGCAGGGATGTCTGATGGACATCACCACCCTGATCATGCAGGTAGCTTAACCCCCTCCCCCCATAAACAGGCTGAAACAGCTTTGGAAGTTTCAGTTGGCTCTGTTACATTTTAGGTTAGCACTAACTCTGTTTCTATGGCTTCCTTTGCAGGGCAGCCACACGGACCACCTACACCCCCCACAACCCCCAAAACTGACCTGCACCACGGAGTGAAGCAGGATCTGAAGCACGAAGGTCGCCGTCTCCTTGACAGCAGCAGGCAAAACATTGACTTCAGCAACGTTGACATCTCTGAACTCAGCACGGATGTCATCAGCAACATGGAGACCTTCGACGTCCACGAGTTTGATCAGTATCTGCCACTGAATGGCCACGCCTCGGCCTCCTCTGACCACAGTCACGGGACGGCTCCCGGGCCCAGTGGCTCCTACGCTTCGTCCTACAGCCACGTGGGCAGCAACGGATCATCCTGGAGCAGAAAGTGCGCCGTGTCCTCGTCCTCTTCCTCCTCCAGCGAGGTCAGCCAGCACCGTCTCCATATAAAAACGGAGCAGCTGAGCCCCAGCCACTACAGCGAGCACTCTCACGGGTCACCATCACACTCTGATTACAGCTCCTACAGCAGTCAGGCCTGTCCCACCTCAGTCGCCTCGGCCTCCTTCTCCAGCTCCCAGTGTGACTATACTGACCTCCAGAGCTCTAACTATTACAACCCTTACTCGGGCTACCCCTCCAGCCTCTACCAGTACCCCTACTTCCACTCATCCAGGCGGCCCTATAGCAGCCCCATCCTCAACAGTCTGTCCATGGCTCCGGCCCACAGCCCCACCGCCTCCAGCTGGGACCAGCCCGTCTACACCACTCTGTCTCGACCTTAATGGGGACCAGTTTGCACCAGAGACTCATTCAGTTTGATGCACTACTAATGAAGGACACGAAGCCAATGGAGGGGGGCTAGTAGGCTACCTGTTACCATTCTGAAACACACACAAGAAAAAGTGCCTGCTGATTTTATACATAGTTCTATTATTGATGCGCTTTTACAGACTTTTTACACAAAGACTAATTTTGTTGTTAAGTGAGCCAAACTCCTCCATGAGGACATGTCGCCGACGTCCCGTACATCCATTTGATTTCTTTTCCGTTTTAACTTGTTTATGCACAACAGAGGAGAAAGATCCACTACTGACTTGTGCAGGATTTAAGGTTTGGCCAAAAACAGATACACATGCATGCATGAACGCATGCACTCACACACACACACACACACTCACACACACACACACACAGGATCCGTCATGTGAACCTGCAGCAGAATTACTGGCTGGAGAAATATTGCAGCACAATGGTTTCGGCTCTGATTCTAGTGTCATTTTTGCATAAAAGTCTTATTATGTATTTATGTTGATGCATTATGAAGTTTTCTTTTCCTGTAGATTAAACATGTGGGTTTTGGTTATTTTAGAGTACTGTTTTATTGAACTGATGAGAGAAAGAGGATAAATGAAGTAGAGCACAGTTCAGTGCGGGTTTTTTCCAATATTCCAGTTTTCAGAAACATCTCCATTCCAAGTTTCTATCAAACAGACAGGACCAACAGACTTGCAGAGGACAGAACAGGTGTCTGAAATCCACGCTTGGCAAATCGCGATTAGTCATGATCCAGGCTTAAAGGAAATGGGGTAAAATAACACCACATGCTGAGTGACACGTCAGCTGGACCTCCTGTACATGTCCATGAAAAACACAAGAACATGTGACCGCGTGTGCATCCGTGTGTGTTGGAGAGGTAGCGTGCATGAGATGTTGACATATCTGATGGCACGATGCTCGCCAAAAGATGCCGAATTTCTTCAGTTTTATTTCCTTTACACTTCGTATTTATTTTCCCAACCATCAAAGTGCCAACTCACTGCTGCCGTCTTATCAGAAACAAGATTTTGTGCCTTCTAATGTTTATTGTCAGTATTTGAAAATGGATTCTTGACTAACTAGCCGTGCACAATCCAGACCCTGACAGTTAACTCGTGTCCTAATCTGACATCATTCCTGCCTGACAGCGTTGCTCTGTAACACGTTTCAAACACCAATGCTCCACAAACCTGGGTTTTGTATATCATGTTGGTGTATGATTTAAGAAATAGGAAAAGGCTGTGAAAATTGTTGTTTTCTTCATTTGTTTCACGTGCACAGCTAACTCACCCGCTGGCCATTCTTTTTAAATAAAAAATACTTGTCTTGAATTTTTGTTTTCCATCCTTGTTTGATTCTCTGAGAAACGCTCAAACCAGAATGCAGTCAACAGCTTTCGTCTCTATTAGGTTTGCTTTCTGAGTCTATTCAGCATTTATCGCTCACATTTGGCGTTTACTACCAGCTTGTCAGCATTTCTATTAAACTTGTCAATTTGAGATTTTCTTGAAAAACCCAACATAAAAGAAATGAGGAGAGATCCTCTCTCCCCTGGTCCAGAATGCCCATGCTGGCTCCGGTATGCATGCCAATCCACCGTCCCAAACCAGTCCAGGGAGAAGCCAAGTGCCAGGGCCGCGCTGCTGAATTTTAATGATTCATTATGCGGTGGAGGGGCCCTATTGTGTCCCTTTATCCGGAGAGCCAGAAAGGAATTAATTGGACAGAAAATGGAAGGGCAAGGGGAACTGACGAGCCATTAAGAGGGTTCTGAATGGATGATTAGATGCACATAGAGGGGGGAGGACACCCCCCAACACACACACACACACACACATCCCCGTCGCTGTCTCATATCACAGCAATCCACAAAGCAAGAAAAAATCAACAGAAAACAAGAACAACAACCACAATGACCACAAACCCAAATGCAGAAATAATAGCAGCGCTCATAATCTGAAGATAATAAAAGAAGATAATACCACAGCAGATGGGGTGTGGGTGGCTCAAGAACGACTTGTTGTTTTTCTTCCCTCAAACTCTTTTTTTTCCACGACTGTTTGCCAAATACTTTCAGGAGGAACTCTTTCGAAAGAACAGGAGTGAATAAAAGTGATGCAGAAAGGCTCTTCAGGGTGCTTGGGTCCTGTTTGTTTGGAGCTCATCCACAGTTTGTGATTTGGACTCAGTGATAGGAAGGCACAGCACAAAGAAATGAATATCAGAGATGTTTTTAATGAATGTGCAACACGTGAGAGGAAAATGTGTGGAGGGACGGTTTCTACCTTTCCTTTAGAATTTCTCAGGAGAATAAAATTAAATTTTACTGTGAGTTGATCTGATTCGGCTGTTCTGAGGCCGTGCCACCATCTAGCTGTCAAATATTGGAGAATGTTATTGAAAAAAGAAATGAATCCAGCTGACCACATCCCATCGTTGGAGTTGGATAAGTAACCTGGTAGGAGTCTCATCCCGGCTAATGAGTCAGGGCAGGATTTGTTGAAAAGCGGGGAATCTGGGATCTGCAAAAGTGGAAGAATGCAAGGCTGATCTGCAAGTGAAATGAAGACATAAACCGTAGCCATCGCCCGCCGCCGAGTCCATCTCAGCTCTTTCAGCTTGATGCTTGGAGCTTTTTATACTGACAAGACTGTCTGCGCCTGTAAAAAATGAAAAGAAAGTAATCTAATCTGGGCTGTTTTGCAGATTCATTTGCATATTTTATCACTCGTTTGTCCTCTGCAGCATGACTTGAAACAAATCGATTCTACATCAGAACATTTCAGTGTTTTGGGACAAAGTGGAAATGTCTTGCAGAAGCAGCATCTGAAAGAAACCGCCCTTTACCCTTTTGTTTGCTACAGTAAACATGTCCAGAGACTTTTTCACCAGCTAAATTTGACTTCCTGGAGCCTGTTTTGTCCTGTTTTCCTCGGTTCTTCTGTGTAAATTAGGAATAAGTCAGACAAAACAAGGAGCAGACAGCACAAACTCCACAGGATCGGTCCATTTGAATGTTTCTAATCAACCAATGCACAAAGGCCACAGAAAACCGCTTCACCCGCCGTCTCCTGCGAGGACAGAAGGAAGGTTTACCTGATGTTATAAATCCTGAATGTTGTGAAGAAGCCATCTGTTTGTTCTTAAAGGCTTTATTTGTGTTTTCAGGAAATTCAACAGGATCAACAGTTAAAGCTCTTTGGAAACTGAGTTTTTAATAAAACTTTCAAT
>SSNS01000350.1:396352-501432 GCA_006937985.1 Aphyosemion australe
GAACCTGCAACCTTCCAGTTGCAATGCAGTCACTTAACGCCTCTGCCACCATCGCCCACAATTTCATCAGTTTAATTGTTGACGGTTTCAGTACCTTCCAGCAGGGGCGTAGCACCAAATTCTGGGCCCTAGGTACAAGCCAACTAGGTGGGCCCCCACACTCACTTGTTTAATATCTCTTGTGCACATTTTTTGTCACGTTAATAAACATGATCTTAGTTTCACCTCTATATTGAGCAAATACAAATGCCAGCATAATAAAAGTGAAATCTCAGTGCTATCTGGAGAGAATGAGGGCCCTGCTGCTGCTGCTGCTGCTGCTGCTGCTGCTGCTGCTGCTGCATCTAAAGGGCCATGTGGTTCATGATGTTAAGCTTTGCTAATACTGATCTATATTGTTACAATAATGAAAGGTCAAATACATATGAAATGAAATAAACCAGGTTCTGTCTGTGAATGTAATGTACTCTAAATTTTATAGTCCCTGCATTATCAACAAAATTATAAGGTTGTCCGTTTTCAATATCAAATATAAAGAAATGAAATATGATTCAACTGGAGCGGCAAAAGTGGCACAATTCAATAAATAGATAAAGCCCAAAATTATGCTTAAATAATTAAATATAAAATTAATGGATTGTGTCAATAAAAATATTTAATTCATTAAAAAACATATAATTATTTCATGATTTAATTTATTGTTTCATGGTCTGTTCATCAATATTTTTTCTGTCAACCTCACCCATCAAAGTCAGTGGGTGGAGCTAATCCTGATAACAAACATGGCAGCTCGCTTTATGAAAGATTCCAAGTTGGTGAGATATTTTAAACCTAACAGATAAAACAGAAGTTGCTGACCCAGAATCTGGTAAAACAGAGGAATTTCCACACTGATCAAGATGTTGACAGCAGTGCTTCATACAGGGTGTTATGTAGAAATGTGTAACACCATTAAAACTGTCCCCACTTCTCTAAATCATACTACAGTTACAGCCATCAGGGTGTTCTCCCTAATAAATCATAAAAATATCAACGTACAATAATAAAAATCTCTTCCAGTGAACCCAGGAGAAATAGTTAATAGTGATATTGAGCCATCCAGATGCATTTACCTGCTACAGTGTACTTAAAAACAAGATCTTCTTTTTAGTAATTTTATTAAAACACTACACCTTCAACTACAGAAAAAATAAAAAAGATTTTTTTAATGTCCACTGGGCAGCACATCTGTACATAACACCCATATTGATGAAGTACCAGGAGTACTTCCACAGATATTCTATAGTCAGTATCTCTATCAGTGAGGAAATTCCTCCTGAAATTCCTCTTGTACTGTTTTACCACTGATTCTGAGTCAGCAACTGTTTTACTTGTAAGGCTTAAAATATCTCTGACCAGCTCAATAAAAACCCTCTAACATATAAGCTGCCATGTTTGTTATCAACCTGAGCCTTGCTCACTGATGTTGATGGGCAAGGTTGACAGATAAAACAAAATCATGATAAACAAACCATGAAATAACGAAATAAATTATTAAATATCTATAAATTAATTTTAACAAATTAAATACTTTTATGGTTCATGTAATTAAATATTTAAAATATTTAATGATACATTTATCAAATTAATTAATGCTTTAGCTATTTATTGAATTGTGTCACATTTGGCTCTCCATACCTTGCAACTAGAACTCATGTAATAATTAGACTATGTCTTTTTCCAGCTTTCATTATGGGCCATCATTTATGGCCTAAAGTCAGTTACCTCCACTGTGAGTTAAAGTAGATCATCTGGGATTAACAAGACAGTTTTTGAGCTCTGGTGCATTCAGGTTTTCGTATAGCACGATGACACTGGCAGCTTCACATTCCTGAGATTACCAGGAATCCATCGATACCAAGTTTGTCCTGATCCATGAGTGGGAAGGAGCTGAAATATCCACACAGAGAGAACCTGTTTTTACTGCGAGGTCCGCAAATTTATTGGCGGCGGCCGCGGTAATAATTCTAATATTACTAATGGATTTATAACTGATCTTGATGGTGAAACTAAAGGCGTTTAACACTGAACACTGAACAAGAATGCAGCTTTCAGTCTGAGAGCTAATGTCAGCTCAAACTGGGTTCTGCTGCTGCTGCTCACCTTGAAAATCCTATTCCTGCTTCTGTTCAATTAACTTTTTCTCCTTCTTTTCTGTTCTGTTCTGTTCTGGAAGCCAGGTTTCCCTTTCTTGGGGAAACACATCACTTTCTCCTGCCTCCAGCTCTGGCTGTCCGAGATATCAATAGCTGTAGATGCGGGGTGCAGCCCCTGGCAGCAGGTGTGGACTAAACCACTTTGCACATTTTTATTCAAGGCTGTCTCAGGGTCCCTCCCGGCAGTGGGCCCTGGGTAAACGGTACCCTTTCCCCCCAGTCTGACGCCCCTGCCTTCCAGAATGAGCCATTTCGGGACTCTTGTCACTTTAAGAAAACTAAGCTGGAGTTGGCAACGCCCACCCATCCCCCGCTCAGGCTGCTTTATGCTGAGAAACTCTGATGTCCAAGAGGGCTCTGAGTAGAGCCGCTGCCCCGTCAGCATTAACATTTGAGAGGTGGTTCTATTCTACTTCCCCAGTTTGTGATGTCACAAACAGGGACTTTTTGAATCGTCTTGTTTTAGGCACATAGTTCCAAAAACCAAACACAGAGAAAACAGATGGATGGATTTCTTTCATGTTTGGAGTGTATATAGAGGCAGTAGATACCCACATGTCAGCACCAAAGGACGCAAAAGGTGAGTTTTGCATAATTTGTCTCCTTTAAAGTTTTTTAAAAGTGTAAATGAAGACTTTAACATGTATTGACTACACTAAGTATGCATGGCAGATTTCCCTATTTTAATCTTTACAGATATAAGAAAACATTTCAGATTATTTTCAAATCTCCAGACTTTTCCTATCTCTGTGTTTTTGACCTTTCAGGTCCAGATGTTCACAACATTCTTTTGAATTTGAATAAACATTATGGAGATCTAAGAAGTTGTTATAAACTTCCATTTAAAATGTTTATCTTTGTTTAGTGAAGCTGTCAGTCATTTCATCTGTTTTATGTTGAAATTGCATCAGATTCCTGGCAGTTTTCTAGATATGTTTGTAGATAATTGCAGTTGCATCATTGATAGTCTGAAATGATGTTTTAACTCGTCATAATTTGGATAATAGATATTATGAAAAGTTCCATTGTTTGATTTATTTTAACTTAGACATTTAAAATTCAATTTGAGACATTTGGAATAGTTTTTCAGTTTGGAAATCTAATATGCCAACACTGAAAATTAAAATGTTCACCTTGACTAAAATAAATTAGAATTGTAAAAATCTGTAATGAAGATCCTTTCAACCTATTTTATGATATATTGGGTTGCCATAACCCCGGTGGAGTTAATGTGGAAATTAAAGACTTTTCTACCTTCTTTTTTCTATTTTTTTTTTTTTTTTTGCATCATGGAGGTTTATGCCCAGGCTGCATTGCTTGCACATGAGGGTGAAGAAGTATTTATTCAGTATTTTGATCTGTTTGCAAAATTTTAATATATTTAACATATTTAACAGCACATATCTAAAATGTAAAATTTCTACTGCAAGTTTTTAGATATTTTATGAGATCCTCAGAAACATGACGCCTATTTTCAACTCTGGAGTTTTGGTGAATATAATGGTGCCTTCAGCCTGACACTGACTACTGAGTGGCATCTGAGATGAGAAGAGAAGGCACATACAGGCTCTGATCCCAGTCTGATTACTTCACCTCCGTGCAGGGTATCAGTGTTATTTGAATGCCGCAGCAAAATAGCTTCAAATGCAAATCCACTAAGAGCTATATTTTGTCTAGCTGAGCGTGATGGTGATTTGAATGAATGAAAATGAGATTAGCATGTTTGCTGTTTGAGGGCAAGATATTTGAGAGTATAAGACAACTTATAGTCATACCAGCTCTTTGACACCGGGCATAGCTTGCTATATTCAAAATGTCAAAGGTTAAAATAGCACTAAGCATTTTCTAGCTTCTTTGTCCTACTGGTTGAAAGTGGAATTACAACTGCCATAAACAACAGCGCAGCAGGCTGCTGTGCTAACAATGAGCTAAAATCAACTGATACTGAATGAGCTATGAATTAAAAAGAGCCACACTATTGGACAAAAAAAAGATATATATATTTATATACACAGTATATAAATATATATATATATTTATATTAGAATAGAATAAAATAGACTTTAATAATTAAAGGGACACAGACATACTAATGTACATCCTGGTATAGAACACGTAGTGAATCTAGCACTGATGTTAGCGTGTAACAGGATAATACCAGTAACAGTTCAACTGGGGAGTTCTACACTCTTACTGCAGTGGGAATGAATGACCTACGGTAGCGTTCTGGTTTACATCTGGGATGTCTGTCTGCCACTAAAGGAGCTGTCCATGATCTCCACAGTGGAATACTTTTCCAAGATGGAGGTCAGCATCCCCAGCATCCTCCTTTCACACGTCTCCTCAACAGAATCCAGCGGGCAGCCCAGAACCGAGCTAGCTTTGGTAGCTAGCTTGTTCAGTCTCTTCCTGTCTCGGTCAGAGCTGCCTACACCCCAGCAGACCACAGCAGAATGAATAACAGAGCCAACAACAGAGTGATAAAAGGATTTTAGCAGCTGGGAATTAACTCTGAAGGACCTCAGCCTCCTCATGAGATGGAGGCGGCTTTGGCCCTTCTTCATCTGTGTTGTGGGACCAGTTCAGTTTACTGTTGAGGTGAACACCCAGGTACTTAAAGGTGTCCACCACCTCAATGTCTGCTCCCTGGATGTTTACTGGTGAGTGAGGAGGAGTGTTTCTCTGGAAGTCAATCACCATTTCCTTTGTTTTACAGACAGACAGATGATAGATAGACAGACAGACAGACAGACAGACAGACAGACAGACAGACAGACAGACTGACTGACTGACTGACTGACTGACTGACGGACGGACGGACGGACGGACGGACGGACGGACGGACAGACAGACAGACAGACAGACAGACAGACAGACAGACAGACAGACTGACTGACTGACTGACTGACTGACTGACTGACGGACGGACGGACGGACGGACAGACAGATAGATGATTTTCTGGTTTTAACAAGTTCTTCTAAAAAAATCTTCCTCAAGAAAAGAAAACTTGTTTTGAACGAGGGTCAGTTCCCTCTGTAAAGTCAGATGAATGAGTAGAAAATAATAAATAACATGTAGTGAACAAACAGTATCATTCAGTACTTTAAAGGATGAGTTCTAGTTACACTTCCTTAACTCATTCACTGCCAGCCGTTTTCTGATCAGAAAGCCCCTGACTGCCAGTGTTTTTGAGCGTTTTTACTGTTTTTTGAAGAGTCACAGAACATTGTGCTCTATGATCATGTAAACGCCAAAACTACCAAAAGAAAGAGTAGACTCACTTCTTACATCAGGAAGAATCACCGTATTTCTAGCGTTATCCGTTCGTTCTCAATCTGGTGCCCAAGCGCTGCTGCAGAGGCATTTCCGGTTGGCGCATCGTTTTTTTTACAGCAGCGTCCCAAAACAAACTCCTAATCCATTGATTTTCTGCATCCTGATCACGTGATGTGTGACATACATGGATGAAGATCCGCTTTAGACACGTGATGTTTGTTCTCACGGTGCGGGGGCTCGCTCCGAGGCCCGCCCCGTAAAAAAAGGGAAATGACGACTAAAGTCGTCTTTGCAGCGAGCGGTTGGATTTGAAATGACGACTTTAGTGGTCAATGGCAGGGAATGAGTTAATATTAAGCCAAACCTAATATTTGAATACCTTATACGGTTTTAATTTTCAGTCCCTCTCCAATCATTTCATAGATCTTTTTATAATAATAGTGGTGGTTTAATTTTAACTTATTTCTTTAATGGTGTGGTGCTGTTGCTGAGGCTAAATTAGTTTGTTATATTAAGATTTCAATCCATCATTTTAAACTTAAATTAAAAAAAGAGGCGATTTTGGAAATAAAGAGAGATGCACTGACACTGTTTTATTTTAGTTTGGGGGGGCACCACAGAGCGTTTGTGCTTAGGGCATCCAAATGGCTAGCACCAGCCCTGAACCTTCCTTCCAACATGATTGAGGATATTAGACGTTTTGGAATTATTTCACTGTAGAATTCTGACAGATTGCACCTTTAATGATAATGTTTAGCTTGGTCCTGTTTCTCAGTTTTTCTCCAGCAACCATGACAACAGCCAGGCCTCACAGACATTTACAGCATAGTTACAAAGTTTTACAGAGAAGCTGTCATGATCCAGTCATGTTACCATACCATACCATACCATACCAATTTATTTATAAAGCACTATTTAAAAATAGCATGGCAGCTAACCAAAGTGCTGTACATAAAAGAGCCAAATGCTCGAACATAAACACAATGAAAGCATGGAAATCAGGTAAAAGACAAAAACAGCACCAATTCACAGATAAAAATTCCTACTAAAAACTAACAGACTAAAAGAACAAGTAAAAAGTAACAGCACTATTGAGAGTAAAAATAATGCAGTAACTGATAAAAACAAATTAAAAAGTCACATATAAAATCAAAAGAACTGCAAGATAGTGCAAGGTGTTAAAAAGTGAGCTACTGAATCATAAAAACCTAAATTAAGTAAATACCATACCATACCATACCATACCAATTTATTTATAAAGCACTATTTAAAAATAGCATGGCAGCTAACCAAAGTGCTGTACATAAAAGAGCCAAATGCTCGAACATAAACACAATGAAAGCATGGAAATCAGGTAAAAGACAAAAACAGCACCAATTCACAGATAAAAATTCCTACTAAAAACTAACAGACTAAAAGAACAAGTAAAAAGTAACAGCACTATTGAGAGTAAAAATAATGCAGTAACTGATAAAAACAAATTAAAAAGTCACATATAAAATCAAAAGAACTGCAAGATAGTGCAAGGTGTTAAAAAGTGAGCTACTGAATCATAAAAACCTAAATTAAGTAAAAATGTTCTGCTCTTGTCGTACCTGTCTGCCTCGAGGCTCCTCATCCACACTTAACTGATCATCGGGTCCAACCCTATTTAGACTCCATGTCCTCTCATGTCTGGTGCCAGATTCTGTGTTGATGATCCCTGCATGTGTTTTTCATCACAGACTTTCATTTAACCACCGTACAGAGTCTCTCAGATCTGCTGCTGCTGGGCCGCTGTTGACACTACCTCTGTGGTGTTGGTCTCTGTGAAAAACCCTGAAAACCACCTTCAGAAGATATATTCACCACATTTTGGTCAGCCACCTGTTCTGAACTCTGCTGTGTCCTGTCTGTTTCAGATTAGCAAATGTTCTGAGGACAACCACCTGTATTAAGCTTTTTAAACTGTCTCATGCCTCGGTCCCACTGCGGGGTTCGAGACGGGACGGGGTGTGTCATCGACGGCCGCCGTGGACCAGTATGGGTCTGCAGTTTCAGTAGAGCGTTTTTATTGCAGTTTGGGCTCTCATGTTGGTGGGTGGGGTTAAACACACCATCATGCGTCGTGAGCCATTTCATAAATAAGTATTTCATAAATACTGCTGTAATGAATGGTCTGTAGAGCTGAAGACAAAAAAGAAATGCTTACCAACAAGCTCCACATGTGACTCCAGAGTCCAGGCCTGCCTGCCTCGGTTTGCCGGTCTGTGGCTATAAATAGCATCCAGCGCGTTGTAGCACCTCCATCTATTTCTCCCATTTGCACTCCGGCTGTTTCTGTCCTTAACTTTTCTTTATTGAGCTTTAATTTCTTCAGCTTGGCCCGACATCGTTCCGACGTCCACACAAATCCTTCGTCTGCCATCCACTGGGAAACTTCTGTAAAAGCTTCTGCTCGTCCTGAGTTTAGACTCTCACAATGATGGTGAGGAGTGTTGGGAGCTCTGAAGCTGACCAGACCTTGCTGCTACTTGCTAGCATTTTCTCACATTCATGTACAACTAACGAAAATACAAACAACTGAACTCCAAGGTTTGTTTTGCTTGTTGGAATTCGTGACGTATTTCTGTCCCCCAATCAGTGGACTGTGTTGTTGCTCCGCCCTAACCGTACCGCTCCACAAAGATATGGACCTACAACTGAAGGGGGCCACGAAAGTGCCATCAGTGGTGCGGTCCGGGTCAGTTGTTTGGACTGGTTTTACAATCGGGACAGAAAAAATAGCGACCCGCCCCGTTCCAAACCCCGCAGTGGAACCGAGCTATTAGGTTGGAGAAATGGTGATTAGTTCTGAGCAGATGAGTGAACATCTGCTCCAAAAGCTGTGGATGCACCAGGTAATTGATCTTAATCTTTCCACCAAAACACACTTCATATCAAACATCTGTTTAATGACAACAATCAGAAGTAGCATTAGTGTTCCTGGTGTGGATTCATTCAAATAAAACTCATGTCTGTCTGAGAGCTGATTGTGTAGCTTATAACTGAAAACATTAAGCTACTGAAGCACTGCATCATGCTGTTTTACACCTTCCAGAGCAACAATAAAATATTAGCACTGGCACTATTGAGATGCCCTTTGTTCCAAAATACTAGAAGTTATTTTCATGAGCCATTGCTGGCCTGGTTTTCAGAGCTCCTGAAGATAAAATCCAACCATGTCTGCTGATTGAACTCTTCTTCAGAAAGACTGGACAGGGATCCTGTTCCTTCTACAAAAATGCATTTTTGGGTTCTAGGTATTATTTAAAGTACAGACTAGATAAAAAAAATTACTTCTTCACAACTGTGGAGATTAAACTTCCCGCTAGCTACACAAAGAGAATGGGTGTTAGTGTTTACAGTCCAGGAGAAGACGGATCCAAATTCAAGACTACATGGATGGGGAGGAGCAGAGCATGATAAAACTATAATACCCCGGCCGTTTGCAACAATGTCCAGCAGTGAAGGCAAAAACCATGTAACACGGTCAAAAGCTCCAAAGTGTGGATTCTGCATGATATAGTCCCTTTAAAATTTTTACATCTGTTACTATATCAGGATCAGATGTCTCCCTCAAGTATTTCCAAAATAAACATTTATAAGTCATTTCATGCCACCTGTCACAACAAAGTCAGCTGCATTTATTAAAATGAGAAAAATAGTTGAGATGATGAAGTTATGGTCAGATTTCAATAAAGCACACATGAAGGACAGAAGCTAAATAAAGGAGCTGCTTTTACTTCAGATTCCATATTTATTGTTGCCTAAATGAAAATACTAAGAAACTGAAAAATATATATACTTATTTGCATAATTCTCAATAAACAATGATAATCATGACAAATTTTCAAGATTTAGAAATTGCATAAAAATATCTGAGCCAAAACACACTCAGTAGGTAGCTCTACACGCTCTGTTGTGTTGCTTTGGTGTAGAATCCCGTGTTATCTCAAAGGATTACATTTTTTATCTTTTAATAAAACAGATCCTTGACAGGATTGCGCACTGATATCCCTGAGAAGAGGTGTTCCTGTTGTTGCAACAAGAGGTTATTGAAGGTGAGAAATTCACACATATAGGATGAAACCACCAGAATATGTCACTTATTTTTGGAATTACACTTTTAGAACAGCTCATCCAGTCATGTCAGCTTATTGGCATCAAATGTTCTAAAGAATCCGGGCAGATTTGTGATTTCTACTGTATTTTAGCTTTACATTTGTTTTAATATTATTTGAATGACCACATTTCTGTAATCTAATATCAACTCAGTGTCTTTTCTGTTCATGTAAGAAAACTAAACATTTGAAATATGAGCAAATCTTTTTTCCTGCACCTTTTCCTTTATTAACACTGGTACTCATGCTTTTTCTTTTCCAGTTGTAGAGCTCATATGTATGAACGTCTGCACACTTGTGAGCAGAGCTGGTCTCTTGGGCAGGACAGGACTAATCCCAGGGTGGCAGGAGATGAGGGAGAGTCTGCACATGTGCACGTCTCTCATCTGCGACCTGTGATGTTTAGTCTTGCTTCATCAGCACTTCTTGAATCTGGTCCAGAAAAGCTTTTAATCACCCATAATTCCAAAGATGGATCACTTTCTCTGCAACAGCACAATGTGAAAATAGAAAACCAGAATCTCATCAAAATATAAACCTTGTGGGCAGCAGCACTGTGCCGTTTGACACTGTTACCTCACACAGCAGACTGAATGTCACTTGTGTTTTGGTTTTAGTGTGTGTGTGTGTGTGGGGGGGGGGGGGGCCAATTACAGCGGAGATGATTTTCTCCTTGAACTGAACAAATCAAGTTTGGAAAACAGATAAATGATCATGATTTGCTCCAAGGTCAAAAGGACAACTCCGTTTTGCGTCATGAGTTTGGTCATTCAGGGGCTTTCCACATACCAGGCATGATCTTTCATCTGGTCATCAATATGAGAGTGTATCACTGACTCCCCCCCCCCGACACCTGATTTGGCTGCAGAGCAAACTGCTTTTCGCCTGGAAATTTGCGGGGATTTCCTTGAATTTTGTGGGCTCCAGCAGTTCGTCTCAGCTAAAATACGGTCATATAATCTCATCAAGCTGCATCAAAGACAACCGGAGGATGGATGCATATCACATGCTTTTCTAAATTGAATATATAGTTAATACATTTAGCTATTACAAATCTAATTTTGAAAAGGCTGCATTATTCTCCTGCTGTCTATATAAAGCATATAAAACAGATTTTCTCATCCATTTTCTTGCTCGTTGGACTACTCTTTTTCGTAACTTATTGTGGTCCAGAATGGGACAACTGCTCAGCACAGTAATAACTTTTGCTTTCTTGGCTCTTGCAGCTGTCCGGTGAGTGAGGTCCTTTGGTTCATAACAACAGCTGAGGCTCAGCCTTTTGACATGCAGCAACCTCCAAGTGCAAACTCAACATCAGGCACGGGCCGTTTAATAATGCTGTTTCACTCTTGGAGGTTTAATCTGAGTCAGGCTTTGCTTCATCCCGACTCCAGAGACTTTAGAGTACCTGCTTTTGTCTTCTCTCTGTTGGGAAACCAGAACCATCATATTGACATAAATACAAGGCAGCCATTTTCTTCTTGTCTGAACCCTTCTGTAAAGAATCCAAGGGGTTCAAATGAAGGCAACTGGACTTCTTTGGTTTCTTGAAGACGTTTCGCTTCTCATCCGAGGAGCTTTGTCAGTTCTGACTGGAATATGGGAGGGTGGATCTTATAAACTGTAGCTGTCTATTGTTGCTCAATGACCTGGATGACTGAGAACCTTCACCAGCACCAAAATAACGGTCCACCTGTCATCAATTAAAATTACGGTCCTCATAAAAAGATGTGTATCATAATTTTGCACATGTTTTGGCCCTAATAAAAAACATCTTTCCAGAGTTTCACCACAAGATGACAGTGTAGCTTTTTAAATGATCACATGTAGATGCAGCAGTCTTTTGCTCCACCAAGTGTTAGGGAAACCACATTGCACATGAAATATTTCCTTTTATGAACTGCTGCAGTCTTAAGCCTAATTTATGCTTCTCCGTCAGCTCCCCGAGGCAGAGACACGCATTGACGGAACCGTTTTGCTCTCGAACTTCTCCGTCACCTGGAGAGTGCTGCAAAGCAGTTCCCTGCCCGCCAGGACAACAGAGGGCGTAGCGCTTTTCTGGTGTATGCTGTCATGTATCCGGTCCAAAACAGTGCATTTACAGTTTATATTTGCAGTTTATATTGTGCTTTTTTGTATTTAAGAGACTTTTTAACATGGACAAACTTGTCCCTCATTCTCCTCCACCTCTTCATGCGCTTGTCACCTCTACACCACGTTTCCCGTCATTTCCGTCCACGAATAAAACGCTTGCTGCGCGTCTTTATACTCCTCCAGTCACGAGTAAATAAACGTTCATATTTTTCAGAGTTTTACCGAGAGGTATTCTTCAAGCTGCTCTGTGTTTGCCGCTAGATATCGTCGACTCTCTTTTTATTTTTCGAGGTGGCGATGGCGGAGCTGGTGACGTATTTAAAGAAGCGGCGTTCTGACCAATCACAAGCTTGCGTTCTCCGTCTCGTTGGACGGATGTTTAGAAAAGAGAGCTCGACTCCGTCCGACCTTGCAGGCCTGCTGCAGAGCTCTTGCAACGACGGATCATGGTGGTCCGTCCGTCCGTAGCCTGGTGAAGAACACAAGGTCAGACCAGATACAAACTAACAAAGTACTCTAAATACATCTGGAGTCTTAGCAGTAGTGTGGATTTCAAAAGGATTATAAAGAGAAATCTTTCAACCAGGTGTGCTGGAATACACAACAAAATCAAAAGTCTTTACTTTCCATCCATCTATAGTGCCACCTTATCGTTTGTCGACCATGGGGGCGTTCAGCCGCTCTGCCCTTACCTCTGGAATTCTCTTCCACAAGAGATTTTCAACATTGACTCCATTTCACTTTTCAAATCACATCTCAAATCTTACTTGCTCAAAACTGCTTTCTGTTTGTGAATCTCATTTGTCATTTTTAACGTTTTTTATTGCTTTTATTGTTGTATAATTGTTTTATTGATTTACTTAGGGGATCTTACTTTGTTTTACTATGTTGTGATCTTTCCTGTCCTAATGTAAGGTGACCTTGAGTACCATGAAAGACGCCTATAAATAAAATGAATTATTATTATTACTACTACTAGAGCACCAGAACTTATCTGAACCTGAGTGCAATAAACAACTGAAGCAGACACGTTTCTAGTGACACAAAGGAAAACAAAACTAACACTTTTCAGTCATTACAGTGCTCACATACATCATATTTCACAATACTCACTGGGTTAAAGATCTGTTTACAACTCAGAACTACTGGCTGCAGCTGGCTGCTCACTCCAAGCAGAACTGCACAATAAAATAAAAACAATGAATTTAATAAACACAAACACTAGGGCTGCAGCTATCGATTATTTTAGTAATCGATTAATTTGCCACAGTAATCGATCGATTAATCGAATAATCGGATAAGACTATATTTCCTTATCTTTGATAATACTGTAAAACATGTAAACAGAGCAATACTAGCTGTGGAAAACAAGTCAGCCAGTATATTTCTATAACAACATTTATTTTTATTCAGCTCCTTTTCATTTGCTGTCTTTGACTCAGTAGCATGTTCAGCTGAGAAGGATGGATTTGCCCGGGCCAGTCTGTCAGTTGAAGCTGATGAAAGATGGAGAAAAGAAATGTAGTTTACCAGCTAACAATGGTGATTATTTTAATATAATGAAACTCCAAAACAGTTAATATCCATTTAAATGTTTTTCCTTTCTGCACTAAAGATAACACTGCAATGTTACAAATAACTACAACTGAAAATTATAAACATGCATGCAAAAAGAAAGCTGAAAAGCAAACATTTTAGTCTCATGCTGACTTGGGACTTTTAGGAGTGGTGGCTAAATATTTCTCAGTCTGTTAGCATATCTGGTGATACTCAGTTTATCTTCGTTTAAACTTTAAAGCACAAACCTTGTCTTAGATCTGCAGCTGATGCCTAAAGCACCTAGCCTGGCAAGTCATCCTATATATGTGTATATATAGTCTGGCCACGAACCATTGATGGCTCTCAGTCGTGAGGCGGGATCTACGGTTGTCTTTCAAAATGTCTGCAGGCATAAAGTTGTTATACAGTCCTGATAAAACTATGTATTCAATGTGTGGAGGTGGAAAAGTTTGTTTTCGTTGTTTTGCCTGACATTAGGAATGTAAACATGCCACTAAAGGCTGGTTTATACTCTGTGAGCTCCGCAACAGAGAGACGCACACGGAGCTTCAGAAAGGTTTTCACATTCGAACTTCTGTTCAGGCAGCGGAGTGCTGCAAAGCAATTCCCCGCCAGGACAACAGAGGGCGTAGCGCTATTCTGTGATATCCTGCCACCATGACACTCATGTATCCAGTTCACGATAGTGTCTTTACTCATGTTTTTACATTGTTTTAATGTATTTCAGAGACTTTTTAACACGGACTAATTTGTCCTTCATTCTCCTCCACCTCTTCATCCAGTCGCCACCTCTAAACCCATGTTTCCGTCACCCGTCGCGAGCCAGTCAGAGAGCCCTTGCGCCGATGCAAAATGGCGGTGCGTGCGTCCGTTTCACGCAGACGGACCGAGTATAAACCAGCCTTTACGCCCCAGAGAGAGATTTAATGTTACGACAGTGACGTTACACAGCAAGCCTCTAGAGGGCGACAGAGACCATATAACTGCAAAGTTGCGGAATGCTGCTTTAACATCTTAGTGTTTTATATATTACTGTAATGTTTTGATCTTGTTCTATTTTATCCTCGTTGTAAATTGTCCTTGTGTGACGTGAAAGGTGCTTTTAAATAAAATGTATTATTGTTATTATTATTATTATTAATAATAATAATAATAATAATAATAATAATAATAACATTTCACCACTATGAACTTACACCACCTCTACCTGTCTTATACATCTTCTTGAGACATTTCAAGTGGTAATTTATGTACAAAGAATCAAACATTCTGCATATTTATCCTCCTTCAAACTGCAGGAAAATTGTTGCATGCCTCGGCCCCACTTGGTGCTACCATCTTTGCTCACAGCGCCATCTGGTGGACGCTCAGAGACAAAATCTTTCACCTGGTTACACTGATATTTTCTGCACATCACAGAGTGAATGTTCAAGTAAAAATGTCTTTTCTTTCTGCAAATTATTCAAAACAAATTCATAAAATGAAAAGAAAAAAAAAACTTTACCCAATGAGTTCTCAAAGCAAAGATTCTCAAATACAATCCTAGGGAGTAAATGAAGACATTAAATAATTATTTATAGTCTATTATAATTAGGTTTTATTATAAAATTACATTTCCATTAATTTCCTGGTTTGGTAAATTATAGCAGCCATGTTAAATGATGCCTCATTAACTTTTATCTTGGCAAACTGCTTCCTCATGAGCAGCTGGAAACCAACCTTGTTTGCACATTGCTGCTTAATTTAGCAACTCATGGAGAGTTTTATTCCAAAACATCATAAAACTACAATGAGTTTAAAAGCATCGCTGCAGAGAGGAGGGACTTCTGAGTGGAGAAATAAAAGTGACAGACAGACATAGAAAGCTGTTAATAAGGTCCAGTGAGACAATCAATCCAACTTCAAACATAACGTCAGACACTAGATAAATAGATTTATGCATAATAAAATCAGTAAATGCTCAGCCATTAAAATGCACCTTGCAGAAAAAGGTTTCAATATGGGATATATTACTGGGGTGTCACAATTAAGATGAGCCATTGAACAGGAAATATTCTAACTTTGTATTTTTCTCCCAGTGTACAGTACAGTATAAAAATGTTTTGGTTGCTGGGTGGTACAGCTGTCTGGTGGTGTGGCTTCTACCTACAGATGGATGTAGAAGCCACACTTGTCAAGTGTTTATTTGTAAAACCTTCCTGGATAGTGCTCCCTCTTATTTATTCTATTTTATAACAAGGTAACATGGAAGTTAAAATCTCACAACTATGAATGTTCTACAACTTAAGAGTAAGTACTGATGGAAGAGATAACTGAACTGGGTTTTTAGCTCCTCCTCAAGCCTGGAATAACTTGCAATCAAAGCTTCAACATCAAATAGTTACAGTGGTTTAAAACCTTGGTAACATCCTTACAGTTGTATGTTTTCTGTATGGAAGAGGATTAGGGCCAGTGAAAAGGAAAAAAAAGGAAAGAAAGAGAATTCTGACTTTAATCTCAGAATTCTGAGAATAAAGTCAGAATTCTCTTTCTTTTCTGTTTTCTTTTCAGTGGCCCTAATCCTCTGTGAGTAGAATTGTATTTGTTTTTATTGTTTTGTTTTTATTGTACTGATGCTGCAGCTATCTTGCCCATGTCTCCCTTGTAAAAGACATCCTTGATCTCAGTGGGACTAACCTGATTAAATAAAGGTTAACAAATAAAAGGTAGTCCTGTGATGAACTGTGACCTGTGCATGTGGAGTCCTGTTTCTCGTCCTATCTCCTTGCTGTGTTGAACAGGAACAAGAAAATATAGGAATGGAAGACATTTTGACACTAATAGTTCGTATACACCTATGATGTTAAAGACCCATTTATACAAAAAACACGTTATAATTCTCACTTGACTTCTAATAAACACACATGCACTGACAACTGGAGTACACATAACCCACACTTATGCTGGGTTCACACCGGCCATAAAGTATGCGTCGCCAGCGTCAAGTTTCAATGTTAAGTCTATGGTAAGGCGCGTCAGAGCTGTGTCAACGTCCCTGCGTCGCTTTGTGAGCGTTGGGCACGTCAAAGCTTGATACTTTTCACGCTTTTCAAGCTTTGACGCAAGCGTCAAAGCTTGCAACACTTGCAACGCAAACGTCAAGCAAGTTCAGCTAGCTGAACTTTCTGCGTCGTTTTACAAGCGTCAACCAATCAGAGCGCCAGTTGATACGTCACAGCAGAGCGAGGGAAGAAGACAAATTCATTCAGCAATGGAGGAGAAACTTATCATTGCCGTTTGCAACTATCGGGAACTGTATGACCCGTCTTGCTACGCTTTCCGAGATCGGAATAGAAAGGACCTTGCTTGGAGGAAGATTGCTAGAGAACTCGGCGTGTCGGGTGAGTGTTTTTTCAACGTTTATGCCGACATTGTCTCGATAGGATCCGCCATTGTTACAAACATCTGGCAACAGAGAGCCGCGCACGCACTCTTTCCTCCCTTCCCCTCCCCGTGGGGCCGACGCAACCATCAAAGCAAGCTGCGTCAACGCAAGCTGCGTCAACGCAAGCTGCGTCAATGTCAAAAATATATAGGCGTCAAAAACGGCATGAAGTATGCGTTGTTTGACGCATACGTCAAGGCCGGTGTGAACGCGCCATTAGACACGGCTCTTCTCTTGATGTTACTGAATATTTACTCTTTCTGCGATTATTCTCTTTAAAGGAACACTTGGCAGTTTTGGCTTGTTTTTAGCACCCTCTAGTGTTCGTTAGCATAGGTGAAAGTGAAACTTCTCTCCTTGCTGTGCGTTCGTCTTTTTAACACCTTAATCTAACTACTGAAACGTCTCCTCAGCCTTCATTAGTGTCTACAGGAGCGGTTCATCACTAAATCAAACAAATCAGCTGTGTTCATGATCTAAAACATGCAGGAAACATGCTGGAAGCAGACTGCAGCGCCAGGTATGTCAGCTCCCTTTTTTAAGTCCAACAGAGACCGGACCGCCACTCTGAAGTTGTAAGTGTGGTATTCTGGCCACAGAGGGCGGTGGGGGTCTGAGTGACATTTCATGAACCCTGTAAAGGGTCATTTTAGCACACTCTGGCTCAAGAACATGATTTAAAGATACGAAAAAGTTGCATAGTGTGCTTTTAATTTTCGAGCAGATTAGAAACACAGGTAATGCTAAACTATAATAAAAGCCAGATCAACAAGCAAATGTGTTTTCTGATGTATTCACAACAAATGTTAAATTACTTTTTTCATCACAGAAGACCAGATGACATTAGTTCTACCTGAGCAGCACTGTTTATGTACAACACTACTGACCAAAGCAAGAAATGCAAGCTGGTCTGAAAAGTATCCAGGCTCTGAGCTAAATCACACACTCGGTGTGTTGCCAGATTGTACAGGATGTGTTCTGACTTTCATTGTTGGTGAAAAGACAAGATCAGAGGGGGAGCGGACAAGAAGTGTATGCAGGAGGATGAAGAGTGAAAAAACAGACACACAGGGAACAAAGACAGTTCCATCGGCTCATTTGACTACTGTAAAAGCAATGCACAGCAACAACTCCCATCCAAGGCCCTGTTGTCATGGAGATGCAGTAGAAAACATGATCAAAAAGACGACTCAGAAGTCAAAATTTGCAACAACAGAAATAGAAAATTAAAAGCATACTATGCAACTTTTTCATATTTTAAATTATGTTCTTGAGCCAGTTTGTGCTAAAATGACCTTTACAGGGTTAATGAAATGTCACTCAGACCCCCACCTCCCTCTGTGGCCTGAAAACCACACTTGCAACTTCAGAGTGTTGGGTGTTTCTCAATCTCAAGGAACCTCGCCTTGATGCCTTGGTTCCGCCCCGGTTGCCTAGGAGATACGTCATCAGGAACCGCCAAGGCGTGTTCCAATCGGTTCCAAAGTTCATGTGCTTCCAAGGCATCTGTCCTCCGTTTATTAGCCTTTTAGCTAATTGAGCAAGGATACACCAGAGGTGCCTTGGTGCCTTCTCTTGGTCAAAGATTTTTCATTTTGTTAAAGCAGCATTCCGCAACTTTGCAGTTATGCGGTCTCTGACGCCCTCTCAAGGCTTGCTGCGTAACGTCACTGTCGTAACATTAAATCTCTCTCTCTGGGGCATAAGAGGCATGTTTACATTCCTAATGTCAGGCAAAACAATAAAAACAAACTTTTCCACCTCCACACATTGAATAAATAGTTTTATCAGGACTGTATAACAACTTTATGCCCGACCAAACACAATAACCCTGGTGAAATCATTTATTACTTACCTAGCCATTAGCAGCACGACTAGGTCAGAGTCCGTAGTTCATGCTGTTCTTTCTAAAAGAGCTCTCCAGCGAGGAAAAGACGGCCCAATAATAACTCTGGTCTTTGCTCTTGCTCTATCACGTTCTTCTTTTCTTTTCCTATATTCCTCTGATAAGGGATTTCTAGCTTTCTTTGGTGAATCTGCCACTGCTACAGCGAGTCTACGTTATACAATTATGGCAAGCCGAAGCATTCTAAACTCGCATTATGTCCGCCAAAATGCGTGTTCAGGATGCACATTTTGGCGGACATAACACGCGTTTAGAACACGCGCTTTTTTTATCCCTTTGGCTTGCCACATGTTGCCGTAACACACCCAGTCGGTACTTCCAGTGGCTACCCGAAGCTCAAAAACTGTATAGTGCAGTAAACAGACGTGGGACCCCCAACACTATCACAGGTATGAAAATGAACATAATAGATAATAGTATGACGCAAAAACTTTACAAAAAAGCATAATTGTAAGGTGTAAAAGTTGCAGAATGTTGCTTTACGTAATTTTGTCAAATTATAGAAAATCTAAATTCTCTCCTCTAAACTTTCAAAAGGGCCACACCTTTGAAGATGACAAAGTCCACATTCTGGACAGAGAAGATAGATGGTTTGAGAGAGGAGTGAATGAAGCTATCTATGTCAAACACGAAAACACTAAATATTCAATTCAGTTTAGTTTATTTATATAGCGCCAAATCACGACAAGAGTCGTCTCAAGGCTCTTCACAAAGTAAACATTCCAATACAGTTCAGTTCATTAAGCCAATCAGTAAAAAAGTTTCCTATATAAGGAACCCAGCAGATTGCATCAAGACACTGACTGTGTGTTGATACAATCCTCATACTAAGCAAGCATGTAGCGACAGTGGGAAGGAAAACTCCCTTTTAACAGAAAGAAACCTCCAGAGGATCCTGGCTCAGTATGAGCAGCCATCCACTACGACTCACTGGGGGTTGAGAAGACAGAGCAGGCACACGTACCTGCTCATGTCTCAAAGAAACACCTAAGCCTACATCGTCCTAAGTTGATGCCCAAGCCCTTTCTAAGGAGCCCTGTTCCCAATGACTGTACATATAAGATGGACTAACCTTCAGTGACATCACCCGAAGGTTTCTGAAGAAACAAATTGAAGCCCAGTGGGCAGTTCCCACCACTGCCATATTGGATATGTCACACCTCTTGTCACCCTCAGACAACACAAAAATGGGCAAAGAGGTGGAGCTGAGAGCAGGGCTGTGGGCAGATTATTGACACCCATCAAACTTTGAGCCAATGTTGCTACGAGCTAACTGAGCTAACTAAAGCCGACTCAAGTTTGCAGGTGCTTTTAGCCAGAAAGAAGTGGTTGAGCGACGCTAACGTGAAGCATGTATCAACTCATAGAGCTGCAGTGTTTCTGTGGTCTCCCTTAGAGAGCTCCACAAGCGACCAGCACATGTATTGTTTGTCAAATTTATCTGGTGTGAGTGAGTCACCAATCATAACTTTTGCTACCCAGCCCACACGTCATATTGCAACCCATTGTTTTTCAACCTATTTTTTACCAAAAATGAAGCAGAGACTTCTTGAATGGTTAGTGCAATAAATACCACAGCTTGCCATCAAGAATTGCACAATTAACATCCAAACACAAATACAAAGAGGACGCAACTGATGGTCAAGTTCAGAGAATCAAAATGGCCGAATACTTTTGACATGAGGTGGAGGCTGGTAGAACAAGTTCCAGGCAACTCCTGGTTGACAAGCTCTTCAGCTCTTTTCGCTATTTTGTTGCGAATTGAGTGACAGCAAGGATGGCCAATCACACGTTAGCGTGACGAGGCAGAGTCAATCGATGAGCTTGTGGGCGGGTCTAAAGGAAAACAGGCTTCAGCTTGAGGCGGCTGTTTTCCGCTTGGTCCTATTGCCGACCTGTATCCATGTATTATAGTTTTGGATGATAAACTGATGGAAGACAAGAAAATGGGCACTTTGGACAAAAGGGACAGGTGTTCAGGCACCCTTCGCTCCCCCTTCTGAAAGTGCCTGGTCTGAACTAAACATTTGACAAGCATATGTATTAAGTTCATATGTTTTCCTCAAAAAATCTCATTTTAAAAAGTACTGAGTTGAAGGTAGAGCTGACAAAACTTGAGATAATTATAAGTTTGTTCTGCACTTGTTGCTGCAGAGGGGTTGAGAGCCTAACTTCACACCGAACACGAGAATTCACAGCCTTAATCTGGTGGTGTGAGTGAGTCGCCAATCATAAATAAAAAACGTGATCTTTAGCAGGAAACCATCATTACATAACAGAAAGGTTACATTAAGGTTCACAAAACAAAAACTATTCTTATCAAGAGGACAGTGAGTGTCTCCTTAATTGCAATATTCTGTTGTTGAAAACTCAGCGACTGAAAATGCTTGGACCATCATTTAAAATTCTCACTTTGTGGTGTCTTCTCTTGTAAGAATGATCTTGACTGAATAAGGAGGACGTGAGTGACCCACACGCTAATGTCAAGAGAAACCAAGAGACTCGTGAGCTGCTAATTGACACGTGACGGTTGTGTGCTGCAGTGTGACTGCTGGGCACGTGCACAAACACACACAATCTGTGAAAGCATTACCTTCATGTTTGGCTTTAAAAAGAGCAAAATGTTATTGTCTAATATGAACTCTTCAAAAATAAGCAAGTGATGTTCTCTGATGTCCAATGCATCAGGTTTCATTCTTTATCTTCTTTATATCTTTTTAGGTGCAAGATTTCTGCCAACAAGCCTTGGTTTATGTTGCAGTTTGGTGTTACAGCAGTCTGTTGACATGTTCCAAACTGTAAAGCACACATGGGTCTCAATCCACCCAGGATGGGGTAGATAGAAGTTAGAAAGTATTTTGCATATAAATAAAGCTGACTTGTCTAAATCCAAAAACCCAGCTTTAATTTTGAAACTACCTCTAATTTTAGTTCACAGAGACACATGGTAGCTTTTCGTCTATTTAATTATTATTTGAGCAAATGTAAAATGAAAATATCAAGCATGTATGTAATTCAGGAAGCAACAAGAGCAAAGAAAGGGTGGCATAAGATTAAGTTGTACAGTGATTTCTAAGAAAGTAAAAAAGCTTAATTTCTAGACATTTTATCTCATTTTCAGTCTTACAGTAAAAGAAAACAAGCTTCTCTAGAAAAATAGCATTACTTAAAATAAGGTAAATACTCTGAAATATGATCCAAATGTTCTTGTTTTGAATCTGCCAATGGGGTAAGCAAAGGTTGCTTAGCTAGAATTCTTAAAAATAGCAAAATAATCTAAATTAAAATTTATTAGCTATAGTTTTAACAATTCAGAGCAGCGTTTGCTTACCCCATTGGCCGTTTTTTTACTCAAAAAACGAACATTTGGATGATATTTAGGAATATGTACCTTATAGTAATACTACTAGAGATGATTTTTTAGACTAAAGATAAGATAAAATGTCTAAAAACCAGTAGTGAAAGCTTTTGAGCCACACCTGCCAAACTGGCAGATGTGAGCGTCTCATGCAGGACATTTTTGAACCATGTAGGACAATGTCCTCCCGGGCTTCAGATTTGTAACTATTTAAAATTGGGTTTTGTAGTGACCTCTGACCTTTACATATTATACATATTTTTATTGTGACGATCTGTTTAAATAATTTGAAAAAAGAACCATCAATGTGATTTTTCAGAAAACGAGGATTAGACAGTCCCTCTGCTTAGAAAATAAACCAACAGAATGTATCAGGAAATTATTAGACTTTATTAGGAATTATTACGAAACACCAGAAACAGCAGAAAACATTTCTAAATGTTCTAATGGTTCATAACTGGTTGAGCTGCTGCCCGTCTTGGCCTGGGCACTCTTGTAAATGAGATTTTTAATCTCAAGGGTTTTCTTTCCTAGCTAAATAAAGGTTACATACATAACTGTGAGTGATGTTGTAGCTGGTGGCGCCGGTTGCCACATGAGGGCGCTCTGGAGTGGCTCTCAGCCAAAAAAAGGTAACTCAATCAAGGAGACAGGTGAGATTTGTTTGAGAGGCAGACAGTTTTGACCGTGCTGCATGGTAAAATTAAAAGACAGAGGGTCTGTAAGATATTTTTGGATATTTTTTGGTTTGTACATTATTTTCCTTCCATATGTTTTTTGTAATAAATAACTCAAAGCTTCAGAAAGATGTTTGGAACCTCTTTTTGGATTATATAACAACAATAGACACATTTTTTCTAAATTCACCATGCCCTTAAAGCACGTTATCCACCCTCAAAACATCACACAACAGTAGCCTAATGTTGCTGTTTCTCTAAGAGAGGCAGTGGCTGACTGAAGAGTGAAACTAAAAGCTGGAGATGTGGGTTTTATCTCAGCTGTTTGTTAAACTACTGTTGAGGACAAAATGTCTTTCTGTCTGGCTTTTTAGTTCAGCACAAATATCACAATAATAAAACATGACCTTAAGTTACCTCGCAGTTATAATACAGCTGCTTAAAGCTTCCGGTGCATCGTGCGCAGATCAGTTCAAATGCTTGGAAGAAGCGCTCCTGCTGCTGCAGAGACCAGAGATTTCCAATCTCTGATGAATATTTGAAAAAAACGTCTGTGTCACAGAATTGAAGCAAATTATCGAAAGTCTGCAATTTGTGGTTTTCAGAAAGATTTTTTTTGTCAAGTTAAGAGAAGAGGCACGTCAGTCATGACGTCCAGCGATTTAAAGTTCTTTGTCGGACAATATTAAAACGCGTCGGTAATGTTCGACATGTTTTCTCAAACACTGCTAAAAACAAGTCTTTTTTAAAACTTTATTAGGAATCAGTTTTTGCAGTGTGCTTCTTTCCACCTCTTTTTGAAAATGTGAAAAAAATTCTGACGTGTTTCTGTTTTTAATTTTAAAATAATATAACATTTTTTACTTTTGCACTGTTGATTTTGAGCTACAGAAAAAATGGATTTGCATGTTCGACATAGATCAAGTTGTCTGCACACATCACGTTGAGACACAACTTCATTATATTTAAAACATTCAAAAATCAAAAAATGTAAACCAACATTTGCTTTCAACACTAAGAAAAACCACTAGATGGTGTTTTAACACAACCATGTCTTTAAATGCCTAAATGTGAACGTAAGGAGGCCAGACAGCCATAATGGCTAAACATTATTGTTGTTATTTATTTTTTTTATCATTTGCTTTCGAAATATCTTCTTAGTTTGACACTTTGTACAGCTGGTTTGCCTTACTGAAACGTCTAAGAGAAAAGACACTTGTTAGAGAGGAATGACTCATCTTCTTTCGATTTGTGCTCCTGCAGGTGTAGCTAGATTGAGCTCTGAGTAAAGTGAGTCACAGTGACAGATGTCTGACACTCAACCACAAACAAGGAACCTACTGGGATCCTTTCAATAAATGACCTCTTCTGAATGGACAGGAGGTGTGGGAAAGGTGTTAACAATAACAAACTGGACTGTTTATTTTCCGTCTGCAATGGTGGTGTGCTCAGAAAGCTCCACTAAGGCTGTGGAAAGCTAGAAAAAAAAATACAACTCAGTAGTTTTAGCAATGAGAGAATAAAAAAAATCTAGTCATGCATAAAGGCACATAGGTGTCAGACAAAAAGAGATGATTTCAAATTTGCAGGACCTAAAAAGCAGGTGGGAAAATGCATGCATGGTACAATCAGAACAAATGGGATTTGTCTAACACAAATTAGAGAACAGCACAATTAGACGCAATCGAGCTGGGAAACAAAATCAAAGAGCATTAAAAAAAGTGTGATGAAGCAACACACACAAAACCCACAATTAACCAGAGCGTGCACAGGAATCAAGAGCAAATACATGAAAGGAATATTCCTTTTTCTGTTCATGTTGGAGCAATGTGTGCTGGATGTACTCAGACAACATAAAGTTAACTACACCATATACACACATGGACAAACTTGCTGGTACCCTTTGGTCAATGAAAGAAAAACCCACAATGGTCACAAAAATAAACTGAATGTGACAAAAGTAATAATAAATAAAAATTCTATGAAATTTTACCAATGAAAGTCAGACATTGCTTTTCAACCATGCGTCATGGTTGTACCATGCATGCATTTTCCCACCTGCTTTTTAGGTCCTGCAAATTTGAAATCATCTCTTTTTGTCTGACACCTATGTGCCTTTATGCATGACTAGATTTTTTTATTCTCTCATTGCTAAAACTACTGAGTTGTATTTTTTTTCTAGCTTTCCACAGCCTTAGTGGAGCTTTCTGAGCACACAAACATTGCAGACGGAAAATAAACAGTCCAGTTTGTTATTGTTAACACCTTTCCCACACCTCCTGTCCATTCAGAAGAGGTCATTTATTGAAATGATCCCAGTAGGTTCCTTGTTTGTGGTTGAGTGTCACTGTGCTACACCTGCAGGATCACAAGATGAGTCATTCCTCTCTAACAAGTGTCTTTTCTCTTAGACGTTTCAGTAAGGCAAACCAGCTGTACAAAGTGTCAAACTAAGAAGATATTTCAAAAGCAAATGATAAAATAAATAACAACAATAATGTTTAGCCATTATGGCTGTCTGGCCTCTTTACGTTCACATTTAGGCATTTAAAGACATGGTTGTGTTAAAACACCATCTAGTGGTTTTTCTTA
Source organism: Aphyosemion australe (assembly GCA_006937985.1). Lineage (NCBI taxonomy): Eukaryota > Metazoa > Chordata > Actinopteri > Cyprinodontiformes > Nothobranchiidae > Aphyosemion > Aphyosemion australe. The sequence continues at coordinate 421,578 of SSNS01000350.1, forward strand.
GTGTTGAAAGCAAATTCCAAAATGTTGGTTTAAATTTTTTAATTTTCTAATGTTTTAAATATAATGAAGTTTTGTACCTAAACGTGATGTGTGCAGACAACTTGAATTCAAATATTGTAAAAACTATATTTTTTGCTAGTTATTTTTGAAAATACAAAACAGAGATCTGTAAGTCATTTTACAAGTTTAAGCTGTACTTTTAACACAATTGATATGCCAGTTTTGGTAAAAGAAATATTTTCAGTAAAAATGTTATTTTTTATTGTTGAATCATAAGTTATCATGTGCTGCTGGGACCCTGGGGGAGTCAGATTCTTTCACATATGCCAACATCATCATCACAACAATGAAAATATAAAGGTTTTTTATCTGGTTTTACTTGTCAAGTGTTTAGCTCAACTAGTAAGGTGTTTCACTTAGACGCAGGTGACCTGGGTTCGAATCCAGGCAGGGACCAATATCCGGTGTGGGATCTCTCCACTACTGCCTACCCCACACCGAGATGAGGAAAAAACACAATGTACAAGATTCCAGCTCAGAAAACAAGGTCTGATGCAGAAAATACTTTATTTATAAAAACATTGCTATGCTAAATTAACAGTTACTTTTTGTAGAATTAACAGATTTCTACTGTAAATCAATTTACACAGTGTTTCAGAAAAGTACTGTGCAGCTGTAAAATGTTAAATTTTCCTCCAAGAGGCTTTCACAGCTGGACCCCAGCCAGGAAACCACCTGAAGAGAGGTGAAAACTTAGAGTGAGAAAGGAAAGACTGATGCTTATAAAAACTGAACTTGATTTAAAAAATAAAGTGAAATGATAGCATGATCTGTAAGGGGTTATTGTTGTGTTCATGGCTGCTGTTGCACTGATACTATTGCTTTAAGCAACTCGGTTGTGTGATTAAATGTTTTAGAGCTGGAGCAGCAGAAAGAAACAGCATTATTGCTGCTGTTTGTTAAGAACAAAATACCATTTTCCTCTGCTGACTTAGTGTTGCAACAACATTACATTAATAAGAAATCATCTTACCTCGTGTTTGTGCTACAGAATGCGTTGCTGCTGCAGCTGTAGGTCAGAGATGTTCTCGTATGGAGCAATGCCATCCATCCATTTCCATCCGCTTATCCGGAGTCGGGTCGCGGGGGCAGCAGCTTAAGGAGGGAAGCCCAGACCTCCCTCTCCCCAGCCACTTGGGCCAGCTCCTCCGGGGGAATCCCAAGGCGTTCCCAGGCCAGCTGAGAGACATAGTCCCTCCAGCGTGTCCTGGGTCTTCCTTTGGGTCTCCTCCTGGTTGGACGTGCCCAGAAAACCTCACCAGGGAGGCGTCCAGGAGGCATCCTGATCAGATGCCCGAGCCACCTCAACTGGCTCCTCTTGATGTGGAGGAGCAGCGGGTCTACTCCAAGCCCCTCCCGGATGGCCGAGCTTCTCACCCTATCTCTAAGGGAGAGTCCAGCCACCCTGTGGAGAAAACTCATTTCGGCCGCTTGTATCCGTGATCTCGTTCTTTTGGTCACTACCCAAAGCTCGTGACCATAGGTGAGGGTAGGAACGTAGATCGACCGGTAAATCAAGAGCTTCGCCTTTCGGCTCAGCTCTCTCTTCACCACGACAGACCGGTACAACGCCCCCATCACTGCAGACGCAGCACCAATCCACCTACCAATCTCACGCTCCACCCTTCCCTCACTCGTCAACAAGACCCTGAGATACTTAAACTCCTCCACTTGGGGCAGGACCTCGTCCCTGACCTGGAGAAGGCATTCTACCCTTTTCTGACTCAAGACCATGGTCTCGGATTTAGAGGAGCTGTTTCTCATCCCAGCTGCTTCACACCCGGCTGCGAACTGCTCCAGCGAAAGCTGGAGATCACGTTCTGATGAAGCCAACAGGACCACATCATCTGCAAAAAGCAGAGACCTGATCCTTAGGCCACCAAAACGGATCCCCTCACCACCTTGGCTGCACCTAGAAATCCTGTCCATAAAAGTTATGAACAGTGTCACAGACTCAGTAAACTGTCAGAGAATCCATACTTAGCGGCTTTCAAATGGTTTTAGTTATTGGCAGATTTTTGCAACAAGCAGGTCGGTCAGAATTTTCGATAATATTTAGTTTTTCATCTGACATTATTAGAATATGTTTCTAATGTCTGAGGTGCCTTTGCAAACACTGTATAATAAATACCCCTGGATGAAAACCCGGACATTTTTATCAATATATGAATTTCCCCGGATGCCCCGGACAGAGCGTGAAAAGTGAACATGTCTGAGGAAAATAGGAAGTTTGGTCACATTATTACTTAGCATCACATGCTAATAGTGCTAATAAAAAAGTACAAATAAAGTCTTGCATATGTTCGTAACTAAAAAAAAAAGTAAAAATATTAGTGGGGAAATTACAATGAAATATCATTTTAGCACAATGTCTTAGTGCACATTGATTAAGTTCATGAGGTGCGCTACAGGGGTATAAAGGTTAAAATTAGCTCAATGTTATGGCTAAAATCATATTTCACTGATGTTTTAAAATGTTTAAAAATATTTAAAGGGACACTTTGCAACTTTTTAATATTTTTAAATCATGTTCTTGAGCCAGTTTGTGCTAAAATGACCCTTTACAGGGTTAATGAAAGGCCACCCAGCCCCTGTCGCCCCCTTTGGCCAGAATATTCCACTTGCAACTTCACAGTTGCTGGTCCGGTCTGTTGGGACTGTGTTTGAGCTCAACATTCCTGGCTCTGCAGTCTGCTTCCAGCATGTTTTAGATCATGAACACAGCTGATTAGTTTGATTTAGTGATGAACCGCTCCTGTAGACACTAATGAAGGCTGAGGAGACGTTTCAGCTGTTAGATTAAGGTGTTAAAAAGATGAACGCACAGCGAGGAGATGAGTTTTACTTTCAGTTTCATCAACAAACACTAGGGGGTGCTAAAAACAAGTCAAAACTGACTAGTGTCCCTTTAAAGGTACCTCAGTATAAATTATAATTGAGAAAAATGTTAAATACTTTAGCTGTAATTTCCTTTGGTTTTATTTTGAAAAACAGAAGGAAGTGTTAGCATGCTACCACTGCATGTGAGTCATCAGCTTGAGAGGGTGATGAGAGTGGGCTTTACTCCATCCGTCCTTGCAAGCCTGTTGGAGAGCCCTTACATTGATGGATAATGGTGTTGCATGGCTCTGTACCAACGCAGTCGGAGAAGTATAAAGTAGCCTAAGGCGTTCCTTATACGAAGCAGAGTTTTGTGTCTCTCATTGTAGTGTTACCAATGTTAAACTAGCATGTCCTGTAGCAAAGTTAAACTAACCAGAAATCAAAGAAAAGTCAAAGTAAATTTGAAATAGATTGTTGTTTTCCTGAGTCAGCAGAAAAGCTTCCAACCAAATTTTTACTGTGAAGTACTAACGGACAATTGAAAACGTTAATAGACTTTGATTGTTTTTTTTTCATAAAGAGCCAGTGAAGAAACCATTCACTCTAAGCACCCTACAGTCAACCAGTGTTTCAGTTTGTAATGAATCTATTAATAAACACATTCACTTTTGAACTGAAAAACTGGTTAATTACAGGGTTTCAGAAATAATCTCTATAATGAAAGAAGCATATGTAAAAGTTAGAATCCTGTTCATTGTGTCACTCTTAGAGAAAATACAATTTCCTTTGACAATAGAGTCCTTTTACCCCAGTGTCCTCTGCTTAGCACGTGTTGACTTTTCAAATACACGTGTGAGCCTGATTAATACATTTAAAAGCTCATCACTGGTTCTTCTTTTAATCTGATGCCTCCATTTATTGCTGCTGTCAGAGACAGTGAAACTACAGCCTGAAAGGCAACTTCCTCTTTTTATTTTTATTCAAATGGCTCATGAGTATGTCTCAGTTCAGAGGTTCATTATCTCCAAACCCTTTTAAAATCCTGTTAATTATGTCTTTTAATTACTTTAGTTCAATGCTGGGTCTTGAGATCTGATTTTTAGCCTTTGCTGTAAATGTAACACAGTGCAAAAAGCTCTTCTTCACTAATGATATCAATATCCACACACACACACACACACGCACGCCAAACCTACATTATGTTTTTGTTAATGAAATCTAGTGACCAAACATTCTAAAATTTAGAAGACACTATCTTTTATATAGCACCTCTCAAGATAAAAATTACGAGGCGCTTCACAAAAAAAAATTAAAAAGAAAAAAATATCATAATATATGGGAAAAGTAAAAAATTGTGATTAAAAATGTGAGGAAATGGAAAAGGAAAACGAATAAGAAAAGGGTAAACAGTGCATGATGAGAAGGTAGTGATGAAGATTCAACCAAAGGTGACGCAAAAGCCAGCCTGAACAGGTGAGTTTTCAGCTGCTTTTAAAGACCCACTCCGATCAGCTTTCAGCTGTTTTAAATAGTCCTCAGTGATGATTATGTCAATTAGCCTGTCGCCGAGCCCCGCCCCCCTTAGTTACTGTTGCCAACTCCAACAATAAGTGGATCAAATACTGCAGCTCCGCAGATTTCTGTGATGGAAAGAAGTAGACAGATGCGTGTCAGCGACATTTTTTGGAGCAATTCGTCCTCAATATCATCCCGATAGAGGCAAAAAGGGTTACAGTATGCAGTGGAGGGATACATTAGTGTCGGCTCTGCTGAGCGAAGCGTAGCAGGGAACAAGGAGTTTGGGAGAAGGTCCGGCGTCCGCGGACGCGTGGATCCGAGGAGCGGTGGCGGTGATGCGGTGTCCCTGTGAGCTGTCAGATGATCTGAGCTGCAGGCAGCTCTAACGGAGAAAAGCTCCCAGCGCTCTGCATCGCTCAGTTGATCATCTCAGCTGAGTCTGTTTATAAAATGTAACTTTTTATGCCCGTGTTTACTTTCATTTTTAGTTCCCGGCCGGAGCTCTGCATTAATTCATCACGTGATCATGACACCACCCGCTGTTGCGCCAAGGCTTAATGTGCGTTTATAAGACACACGGTTGAGGTAATATTACGCTGATTTGTCGGCACGGTGTGTCTTATCTAAAAGGGTCTTGGATAGTCTGGGAGGCGGAGCTCCACCCAGCCGCGGGCGGGGGGAGCACTCATGCTTGCTGGCTTGCTGGTTGAGCTCGATGAGGAGGTTCTGAAGGGAAACGAAGGAGACACGACTACTATCGAGGCTAATGCTTAGTAGTAAATTAGGCTTAGCTTCATCATTTTGTTTGGAGTTGTCGGATAGTAACGGTTGCTATGATGTGTGATTGGACAATAGCCGTTCTGGGGGCGGGGCCAGCGTTTCTACATAGGGGCAGTAGCCATAGACATGTATATAAACACTAGATGGTTCACCTGCGCTGTTCGCCAATGGAGTGCGATGTAGAAACGTGGCAGCCATCTTACTTCAGACAGCTGCCCCCTTTCATAACATTGGTGCATGTATAACTCTAATTTGCTCAATTTTCAACCGATTTTTAAACGGCTTGACTTGTTATAAACGCCAGGATTTGGCCCGTTAATTTAGACATGTGCAAGTATGTCGTCTCAAGCCTATTTATAAGGTTTGTAATAATGCAACCCACTTGTAAATCCGTTAATATTTCATTGAGTTTCATCGAGAAACAACACGTGTATTATTGAAAACAGACTTTTCTAGCCTACCTGATGGGATTTGGTATTTTAATTTATTTTGTTTAATTATATTTATATTTGCATTATCATGCCATACCATGTGTCTGGTTTTGTGAAAAATCTTGATAAAACGTGTTTTATAGCTAGGTAAGCACCTTCCTCAGTAGAAATAAATGCACTGCGGGCAAATGGAGACCCATCTAAGATGGCGGCCGGCCACTATGGCAGCTCCAATAGGCAGCCGCCAGTCTACGAGGCGTCTACGTATATATGTCTGTGACGCCTTCGACTCCCGCTTTCGCCATCTAGTTTTTATATACATGCCTATGGCAGTAGCTCATAAAAAATTTGCCTCTGGGTTGTGGGCGGACCCATTGGCGTGGAGCCCCCCACACCCCCACCCCTATTTTCCTGGCTGATGAGAGCTTTCTGTTTATGCTAGCTCTCTGTGCTAGCATGCAGCACTGGCTGCTAGCATTACCTCAGCTCCATAAATAGCTGATGTAATGCTAGCTCTCTGTGCTAGCATGCAGCACTGGCTGCTAGCATTACCTCAGCTCCATAAATAGCTGATGTAATGCTAGCTCTCTGTGCTAGCATGCAGCACTGGCTGCTAGCATTACCTCAGCTCCATAAATAGCTGATGTAATGCTAGCAAACAGGCTGATGGTTGAATTAGCTCCTGACAGAAAAAATAAAGTTAGCAGTAAAGATACAGGCTGTCCACTTGATGGTGTCTTAATGGAAGCCACTGCATCCAGCTTCAAAAGTCATTTAGAAGCAAAGCCCATTTGTTTCTCCTGCCAGTTGGTAAAGCAGTCTTCACTGAAATGCTGATGGCAAACCAATGCATGTTTTTAACGTCCCTGAGACCAAGAACATGAATCCATTTTTGTCTAACAGAAAATGATTTTGGTAAAGTGTGAAAGCTAATTTAACTATCTCTCTTCTTAATATTCCATCCTGCTACAGCACATCCATCTTCTTCTCTACTCCTCAGAGCCTGGGGGGGGGGGCAGAGCGGACTGGAGTTTGTGCTCTGCCCACTGGCTTTGTGACATCACAAACCCAGTCAGTTTTAGGCTGCATTTTTTTCGTCTGCTACTGATTCACAGCGATTTGAAGGCAGAAATACTCAGAAATGCAATTTTGAGCTCAAATGTCTTTAGATATGTCCTGTAGCGTAAGAAAAATGCCTCAAGAACACGTTAAAAACAGAAAAAACACCATTTTCATTGGAGTGGGTCTTTAAAGGAGACCACTGAGTCCACTGATCTCAGGCTCAGGGGGAGAGAGCTCCAGAGTCTGGGGGCCACAGCAGCAAATGATCTGTCACCTTTGGTCTTTAGCCTGGTGCTGCACAACCAGTAGGCTTTGATCACTGGACCTCAGGGACTATGGCGTCAGATCACGTTTTTTAATGAGAGGGCGTAATTCATAACAAAACAAGCGTAAAAAATGGTTGTGGAGAGGGTAAAATGATATTGTGGAGAGTAAAACTGTTATCATGGATGAAAGGATTTAGTAACAGGGCACATAAAATCACACGTTTGTCTCACCTTTCCTAAATTTATTCTCACTTTAGCCAAACACTCGCTCGGTTTTTTATTCATACGTTTACTTGTTCAACATACATTCTCTCACTTCTGAGCGCTGCGCTCTCTCGCTTCAAGATTTACCAGGAAGTGACGTCTATGATCCAGACTCGACCAGACGATTCACCGATCTCTCTTTGTGTTGCACCCTGCACCAAAGCTGCGTTACACCGTTGAGATGGATGTCGTAAACGCTTCAGTTTTTCAAGATAAAGTAAATTTAAAAAATGTTGTACTTTCATAGATCAAAACAAAAAAGTATAAATTGTTTATTTAAATTTTTATTTGATACTTGTACACTGACTGCTGAGGAATGTAACCTAATATCATGCTTATAAATGTAATAAAATATAACAAAGGATAATGTTTAATGAAATAAAAGTAGGCTAAATATCAGCAGATAAATCATGAACTTTGTAAATTATAAAAAAAGATCATTCAAAAGCTAATAAACTACTCTCAATAAGAACAGTTCAGTTAAAACTAATTTGTATAATCATATAGTGTGTAGTTTATAATGAAAATAGTGGTGAAAATACATTTTTTATCATGATAAAAATTGGCTTAAAGTGTTTTATTTGAACTATGTAATAATATATAGCATATATGTGGAAAATTCTAGCCTAGAAAACATATTACAGAAAGAATTAGGATACATTTGGGTGATTTTTTTATTTAGTTTAAAACAGTGTAAAGAAAAAGTTACATTTATGTTAAGTAGTATTAATAAATACGTTGTTTAATAATTCACTGTTTACTACAGTAGATGTAAGTTTCTGAAATCTAAAATATAGTTAATTGCAGCTGTTTACAATATGATTGTAATTGATTATGTTTGTAACTTATGCTAAAACCTTAGCATAAAACAACAACAAAACATTAATCAACCCTCTTGTCATTTCAGGACATTTTAAGGCACATTATACTGGACCATCTTAAATCTAAGCTACAGTGGATACTTGGACAACCTTCTATTGACCTGGATTACATGGAATATGTCATCAATCAAGAATGCATATTAATCGATGCAGCGTCTCAAATTCTGGACATACCATCCACTGTTATTCAGGGTCTCCTCCAGTTGGAGAGACTTGTACGTGTTGGAATTGAGGAAACTCAACATCCTGTGTTGTTCACACTTGAACAAGGAGAAAGAGGACGACCCAAAAATGAGTTCTCTGTGGATCTTCTGACACGTCTTTTGGAAATACCCCTGCCAATAAAATGTGTGGCCAGTCTACTTGGAGTTAGTGAGGCTACAATCTTCAAAGAATGCGTGAAAATGGGATTTCAACGAGGACATTGTTCAGCTCAATGACGGATGAAGAACTTGATGACAAAATAACTGCTATTAAAGCCAGAGTGCCTCATGCAGGTTATAGACTTACAAAAGGTCTCCTCCAATCCCAAGGCCATCGTGTTCAGTGGGAAAGAATGAAAGACTCTATGCATAGAGTTGACTCTCTGGGTATTCTGTCACGACTGACACGTATGGGATGTACAGTTCGCCGTACTTACTCTGTGAAAGGACCACTCTCACTTGTCCACATTGACACTAATCACAAGCTAATAAGGTTATTCATATTATTGTACTGTTTTTATTGTAAAATATTTGTAAAAATATAACTGAATTTAATTTAATTACTTCTAATTTGTACTAAACCATTATGTGTTCTAGGTACAACATTGTGATCTTTGGAGGTGTGGATGGCTATTCCAGAAAGGTAAATGTACTATTCAAATGAGTGAGTTTATTGTTTTGTTAAAGCTGTAACATGCACTAATATCTGTTGACAGATTATGTACCTGAATGCTGCCACAGGTAACAAATCTAGCACAGCTCTCAACTTCTTCTTGGAATCTGCTCAACAATTTGGCTGGCCACAGAGGTTTGCTATTATTTCTAAATCCATCATTTTTAGAATGACATTTTTCTGAATTGTCACACAAGTCCAGACTCCAGCCCTGGTGGTTGAAAATGTTAAACACGAAGCAACTGAGAACATATATAGCTGGCTTTACAATTATATAAATACAAGTTTTAAGGTGTGATTTATTACATAGTGCTCACACAGAGAGCAGAACTGAATAGTAGTTTGCATATTGGAGCATACTCCAGTTAGCGTTTCTAAAAGTTTCCTATGTTAATGTTTTATGTTGCTGACAAAATGTAACAAATTTGTGGAAAACAAAAAGTTTCTCTCTTTTTTCTCTTTTCCTTAAAACAGAAAAAACAGTGTAACACATAACTTCCTTTTGTGCGCCCTACTGCAGGGTAAGAGGAGACGAAGGAGTTGAGAATGTCAATAGCCCGCTGTATGTTTACAGTACGAGGTACAGGCAGAGGCAGCTTTGTGTCAGGAAGGAGTGTTCACAACCAAAGTATGTGTTTGACTACTATGTGCAGACATGCCATACATAGTATGTAGTATTTATATAGTTAATTGAAGACAGTCCTTCCTGTTAAATGGTAGTTTTCAAAAGTTTATATATTATTTTTCTATTTATCTGTATGTTTGTAGGAAGTGAGTTGACTATTTCAGCTCTAGAGACATTTATTTATTGTAATCTTAACAAATCACTTCTTAACCCTTCTCAGAATCCAACGATTGTGGAGAGACATTTGGATGGCTGTGACACAAGTATATTATGAGGTTCTCCATACCCTGGAACAGGACGGACTACTTGACATCTGTAACAACATCCATATGTTTTGTGTACACTATATCTTCCTGCCACGCCTCATTGATGATCTACAAACCTTCACTCATGGTTTGGACAATCATTCAATCTGCACTGAACAAAACCTAACTCCAAACCAGCTGTGGGTGATGGGCCACATGCAAACCACCATCGATGAGCCTGAGAAGCTTCAACAGGTGCATAAATTAATAAAAATGTGTGTGTCTCTCTCTCTCTCTCACACACACACACACACACACACACATACCAGTGCCCTACTGTTTACTTCACTGACCATCTTTGTTGTTTTCAGGATTCTGATTGGCTGGACTGATTTCTGTGTGCAATAGATTTTTAGGGAAAATGTGTTGGCAGAAGCAGTTTGAGACCCTTTAAATGAACGTGGGCAGGTAGCAGTCATTTTATCTACTATAACTTTTTGTTGTTGCAGTATGTTGATGACAACAATCTTGACTGGGAGAATAATGGAACCCCTCAAGAACCTAACCATGGAATTGACGTTCCAGAGCTTCTGAACCCATTTAACACTGAACAAACGGAACGACTCTCACAAAGACAACCATCACAGTGTTTTGGAAGAGATATTTATTTAAACGTGCTCCAGTATGTTTTTTCACTCCTCTCAAATCAAAACTAATGAACACACCTCCACAGTAACACGTTTATGGAAAACGATTCTAACTTCACTGCACAGAAAACAAGTGGAAGGTGCCGACTGATGTTTGCTTGTTGGACTTTGATCGATGCATTATTACACCGTAGCGAGCTAAGAGCCTTAGAGCTGGAAGTCTTTTGGGCTTCCACAATACAATACAAAGTATTTGTACTGATGATAAACATCAGATCAAATGACAGAATAGCAAAACAGTTGTTTATGATCAGCTATTGTAGCCTGTTTAAATCATTAAATGGTATCTTTGTGTATACACTCAAACAACTGTAACATAAAATGTACTTTGTGTGACAAACTTAGGATTCTTTAAAGCAACTTTGATGGATTTCTGTTTTTACTGTCTCATTCTTTTCAAACATTTTTTGGTGTTATTTGCAAAAGTTCCTTTTTAGTGAAGAGAATTTGATTTTCTCTCTTTTTTTCTATGATGTGCTCCTGTTGAAACGTTGAAACGTAACAATAACAAAAAACTGCATTTTACTTTTTCTCTAATGAAAACTGAATGAACACAACCTTGTCAGTGACACACACACCTGTGGGAAATAACTCTAAATGTAAATTGCATAGAAAACAAGTGTGAATGTAACAATCACTGTGTCCTCACCAAATTAAAACCTGCCAAAGGTATTTCCAAAACCTAGAGCCATAGTCATTACTTTTTTAAAGTCACTGTATGTTGGCATGTGTGCCACTGGAAAAGTTACAGCCTTAGCACATGCACTGACTGTAGGGAAACAAATGTCATGGTTCAGTTCTTGTTGGCAGACACGGTTAAATTCTATCCTAATGTGAAAACCTTGTTTCTCACTTGGGAGCAGTGGTTTGTGACCCTGACCAGTAAGCCACTGCACGACTGCTGTAACGGTTAGTGATCTGTTGCTTTCTTCAGTGTCTGTGTCCTCTGATTCTTCCTGGGAATGTGGCTCAGCAACAGCAGATCCTGCACACAACAGCAAAACTGTACATTGTATTTTCATTCATGGAAAACAGGTACATTAGCTGTGCTTCAACAGTTTTACCATCATCTTCTAGCTCTTGGAGAAAGTCCTGAACGTTGTTTAGGACACTTTGCTCCACAGTGTATCTGGTGGTTCCTTGTTCGCTGAACTTAGGTCTGCAGTTTGCCATGATGAAGTTTGCATCGGGCTAATGAAAAGAACATTAGTTATTAATGGATTTTCACAAAGCATATTTACAACATATTTAGCTCAAACATATCTGTTAGCATACCTTGTTATCACCAGACGGAACAAACAGAGGTCGACAGAGCTCTCTGCTTTCTGCCAGTAGTCGTGGAAGGTTGTACAGATTCATACCTCTTTGAATTTGTTCAAGCAAGGGTAGAAGTCGTGTCAGAGAGTGTAGAACAACCGTCCGAAGAAACAAGCATTTTAGCAGTTGCACAAGTATATTTTCTGAACCTTTTTCACCATGTGCAAAAATCAGATGTAAACACATACCTAATGATCGAGTCCTTTTTGTCTGCTTTTATGACACGTGTGTACCCACAGGTAAGCAGATCTTCTGAAAGACTCTGTAGTTCCTCATCGTTTGCTCTTTTTACCTGCAAAATAAAAAAATTTTAAAAAATCGTTTGCCTATTTCAAACATCCTTATAGGCAATCGTTGAATAGAGCACGGTGGAAGAAGTTGGCTCTAGTGACACACTGAAAATGTCCGAGAGCTGTCCACTTCTTCAGCAATGCTTTTCAAGATTTCATCCAGGCTAAAAATAAAATTTCACACATTAGACAGTTCCCTGAAATACATTTTATACATGTTAAGGAAAAACTAAGCTACTGTACTATTTATGATTATTTTAGCTTTTTGCCTTTTCAGTGTGTAAATAACTAATGAATGTCTCCTTTTCATTAGCAGGATTTGGACCCCGAAATTATTTTGAAGAGAATATAAAAAACAATGAAAGTTGACGTTAAAAAAGATGTATTTTGAATACAGTGATCCTGTAAGTCTAAATGTACTACATTTAACGTCTTCACTACTCATACCTCTCGCCACATGCACTCGCATGAACGTCTAGAACAGGGTTTCTCAACCCTGGTCCTCAGCGCCCCCCTGTCCTGCATGTTTTCCATGTCTCTGCTTCAGCACATGGCTGCAGAAGCCTGTTAATCACTCACTCATTTGTGTCAGGTGTGTTGCAGCAGGGAAAACACTGGTGTTTGAAAGGGCAACATGGAAAACATGCAGGGCAGGGGGGCGCTGAGGACCAGGGTTGAGAAACCCTGGTCTAGAACATCCACACCAAACAGCTGCTGGCAGACTGGACAATAGGCATGCGTTGTCTCGAAAAGGGATATGAAATATTATAAAGCTATGCAAATTCTTCAATCTCACAAGTCTATCAGCACAGCAAAATTACCTCTTGTGTTTCTGCAGATGATATTATTTCCACATCTGAGTGACAGTCTTGCACAGTCAGCTAATATGGGAACAATCAGTTGTAACAGAAAAACATTAATACATGTAAACTTACTGGTGAACTGTCTCTGGTCTGTGCACGGTCTTCTTCAGTCCAAAGTGTCACTGATTCCTCACTATCAGAAAGGGCATTACAGGAGCCAGCTAGCAGCTGCAGTGGCATTTCTTCGTTGCATTTACTACAGGAAGCCTTAGGCATTTTTTCAAACTCTTTTGCATTGAGTGGCAAAGGTGTCATATCAAGTTCTCGCTGAAGTGGAACTATGTAAAGCACAGATTTGCCATTGTTGCTTGATGTTTGCACTAAAGTCCCAGTGTTGCCTTCTGATTCTGGAGTTATAACAGTTACTGTCCTCTGTCCACTTCCACCTGTAAATAAATGTGCATATACATCAAAGCTATAGGAAAAAATGTCAATATAAATGTGCAGCTGTAAATTTGATACTTTACCCATAGCTTTAGATAGCAACCAGCCTCCATCCAGGTCTTGCATTTTGGGGAATTCCAGACACAGCATCTCAGACAACTGCATAAAAATGCAGCACTTGATTACAAAAAAAGAATAGTTTATGCAAGTATGCATAAATATTACTTCCTATGTTCACATACCTCAGCATGATTGATGTTGTCAGCAACCAGTACATTTCTTTTTCCTAGTCCAGCTTGAAATATTTTGAATTCCTCACTGCCTTTTGGTGTTTTGCATGTCATTCGTGGCAACAGATAAAAGGACACAGCTACAGTCTTTGGTGCCTTACGTTTTTGAGTGACGAATCTAGATTTTCCTTTGAAGGATTTTTGAAAAAGGCCAGGGAATGATCTGGAGAAGAAATAGTTTCTATATAAAATATGCCATTCATTTCACATCAAAACCCTTGATCAGAACACAAATGCATACCTTGCCATTTCCTGCTGAACTGTGGGCTGATGCTGGACCTCTGACCATTTCCTTGAAGACTGGGTGACTGGAGAGCACTGTGGATGATGGAAAAAAGATTTTGTGAGCGCGCACACACACACATTTAATTTAAATGAAAAATCTAAAATAAGCAACCTCGCATACCTTGCTACTCCATGCTGTGCTGTGGGCTGACGTGCAGGCGGTGGGCTGGGTGACTGGAGTGTACTGTGGATGATGGAAATAAGGTTTTGTGCTGTAGCCACAACTTCACTCATATGGCCCTGAAACAATGGAGAACAAAGTTAACCATGACATTAGATGTTTTATAACCCATTATTTTCATTTCAAGGCTTTACTTTACATGTTTTTGATATCAAATGATGCAGATATACATAATAAACATGTTAATGTACTTCTCAGTTGCGTTCTTTTAATTGTATGCATCAGTAAGTACAAAAAAACCACCTAAAGAACATTGGTGACACTAATGTTATTTGTAAATCCTTGCTAACGGGACATTATAGTGCCCATATCTGCATAAAAACAGAGTTTTAAAAATGTGCTGAAGCAGAAATTTTTACATGTTTTAGTTGTAAGTAATTTTTTTTACCATTAAAGTTTTTTTTTTGACAGACTTTGCAGCGAGTTACTGGTTTAGCTAAGTTTACTTGGTTGTGCTAGCTAGAAACCTTTCTCAAATGTGAGACTTCACATGCCTCCCTAAAATACCATTTTTGGCTTTAACAAATGAACAAATACCAATCATTTCAAATCCTTTCACAATAATGTTTTTAGAACATAAAACCAAACTTACGTTTTCTGCAGATGCCATCGCGCCGTATGTTTAAAGTCAGAGTGAGTGACATCTAGTGGGCAGTCTGACACACGGACCGCTGTTCAAAAACACTGGCAGAGAGATCGGTGAATCGTCTGGTCGAGTCTGGATCATAGACGTCACTTCCTGGTAAATCTTGAAGCGAGAGAGCGCAGCGCTCAGAAGTGAGAGAATGTATGTTGAACAAGTAAATGTATGAATAAAAAACCGAGCGAGTGTTTGGCTAAAGTGAGAATAAATTTAGGAAAGGTGAGACAAACGTGTGATTTTATGTGCCCTGTTACTAAATCCTTTCATCCATGATAACAGTTTTACTCTCCACAATATCATTTTACCCTCTCCACAACCAGTTTTTACGCTTGTTTTGTTATGAATTACGCCCTCTCATTAAAAAACGTGATCTGACGCCATAAGGCAGGGGTTCCCAAATTGGGGGTCGGGACCCCCAAGGGGGTCCCCACTAGATTGCAGGGGGTCCCCACAATTTTGTCTTTGCTGAGGTTGTGAGGTTAGCAAGATTTTATTTGTAAAAATTACATTTATAAAATCCCAATAACACACCCGACAGTATAATCAGAACTTCATATAAAAGTTATAACTCTGTATGTCTGTATAAAGTTTGTAAATGATCACATTTAATGTGCTTATGCGTGTAGGAGTTGGGTTTGGGGGTCCTCGCTCGTCTTGGACACAGGTAAGGGGGTCCTCAAGGAAAATAATTTGGGAACCCCTGCCATAAGGGACCTGCTGGGGGTGTAGGGACTGAGAAGATCACCAATGTATGATGATTGTCTCAGTGTAAAATTTGGATCCTTGACCCCTCCACCACCACCGTTCAAGTCATTCGTTCAAGTCAACAGACACACACACACACACACACACACACACACACACACACACACACACACACACACACATAATGAAAGTAGGCAGAGCGAATCATGTTGTTGATTTGGACTTTGAATGATAGAATGCTGTCAAGGATTAACTAACTAACTTACTAACTACATAAATAAATAAATAAATAAATAAATAAATAAATAAATAAATAAATAAATAAATAAATAAATAAACAAACAAACAAATAAATAAAGGTATTATTTTAAAGAATACAAATTTTTTCACTTCCTTTTAGGGCTCATAATTGAAGTATATATATATATATATATATATATATATATATATATATATATATATATATATATATATATATATATAACCTTTTGTCACATGATTTGAGAAACAAAAACATTTCTGCTACAAAGTAAATGTATCAGGTTCTGAGGTGAGTGCATTCACTAACTACCTTGTGAGTGCTTAATTGCCAGGTGGGCGGTACCGAGAAGCGGGCAGCTGATCTCCATCAACCAGCTTCTGGTTAAAAGGAGGAGTGAGACGACCACAATTTGCCGGATGATTACTCACCTTGGGCACACAGCTCGACCTGAGTAGCTCTTGCCGCTAGCGCTAGTTACTTGTTGTTCTCTTGAGTCTTTAATTTGATATTGCTCCCTGTTTTCGCCTTGCCTCCAGGATACCAGCGACATCAGTCACCTGTTCACCATAACTGATCACAACCTCCCCTCTGGACAAGCCTCACTCCTCCAACACGACCGACCCGCTCTCCGTGGCTTGCCTGCTGGATCCAACTCCCGAGTCCCACCGGGGATCCGCTCAAGCCTGGTTACCTCAGACCTGCCCTCTTTCCCCCCCTCACGAGCTCCCTTCTCTCAGCGGAACTGTAAGCTCAGTCAGTTTTTAATCTTCTCCAACGCACAGGCCAGCAACTAATCTGTCTGCTTCTAGACTTCTTCCCCACGGACCAGCGGATCGCTGTGACCCACACCTCCCCTTGGACGGTGCTGCTTTTGTTAAAATAAACTTTGTTACCTTCTAGTCCCTGTTGTGTCTCTGATTCTGTATGTCTTGGGTAAGGAAATGATCCCAAAACATGACAAAATATAGCTCAACTAAAATGTACAAAAACCAGTAAGCTAGCTGTGCCTTATAATTTTTTATTGATTATTTTCCAAGAGCAGCATTTTTAATACACAAAGGTCTTTCATCATTGAATTTACATTTTCAAATAATGATTTACAGTTTCACATATATAGTTTCATATTTGTTGATATTTATTGTGGGTCTCAAACAAAATGACAAACCAGAGCTGAGCTTTTGTTAGAATGTGACACCTGCACCTTGATATTTAACAACAGGTCAAAGGTCACAATCTTATAACTTACAAAATAAGCATCAACACATTTTTTATTTCCTCCAGCACCAAACCCTAACCCTATACCTACAGGTTAATAAAGCAAGGATAAAGAACAGGCAGCGCGTGAGAGGATGTGTGACTGAAGTAATATGTTCCTCAGGAGCAGCCAGAGATTTGACTCCAGCAGAGACAGTTATGTAATGTACAGTCTCGTAAGGGCAGCAATGTTCTGACCCTTTCCAGCCCAGCTTCCTCACAAAGGCAGCAATTAGCCCTAGGAGACACTTTGGCTTCGCAGTGGTGGATTTAGATGTTCGTTACTTTCCACACGTATGGTTCAAGATAGAACCTGGCTCTAGAGCCACTATCATCTGAATGTGCTCATTTGGCACAAAATGCTATATCTATGTATCTATTTCTGTATAGATATAGATTTCTGTATAACTGTGTGTGTGTGTGTGTGTGTGTGTGTTTATGTTGAATATTCTTGTTAAATCTTGTAATTATTTAATTTGATGTTTTTGCATTGAACTATTCAACATTTTCTTGTGAAAGTCAAGTTGATATTTATAATTTAGATTTTCACCATGTTGGTGCAGTAATGTGTTTGTTATAAATATTAAATTAACTAAATGAACAGAAACAAAGAAACTAAACTTTGTTCTCCAGGACTCATGAGTCCTAATTTAAAACAAATCCAAACATTAAACCCTTTGGAGGAGCCTCCAGTCATCCCACGTCTCCTGGTGATACTGAAGCTAATTATTAGAGATAATGAAGACTTGGTCTTTCAAGAGGATTAATTTAGCATTGGATTATTTTTTTCTCCCAGTGTGTTTGCATACTAGAGGCGTTAAAAAGGAAATCGTAAGTAAGTATACAACTAATAATGAGCCACCTCAGCTGTAGTTACTGACTTTGAGTCAGAGGTTAAATGAATCAGACACAAAATAATGGAATCATTCTTATTAAAATTAACCTTTGACACAATGTTCTGACAGAAAGGTTGTGAAACAGCAGTCATAAATCAGCATTAATGCCCTGAAGCATGCAGTGTACAGGACCAAGTGTACAATTCAAATTTGACTGCTGTTCTTGTTGATGCTGCTCTTGGGTCTCAGCTGTTGTTCTGAAATAAATCAGTTCCTGGTAACACTCGTTCATCAGTTCTTCATCACAGTCCTGGCTGCACAAAGTTTAATAAGAATTTCTTCTGCTAAATCAGCGTTAAGGAAAATTTGCTTGGTGATTTTAGAAAATGATTCATTTTGTTGCTCTATAAACTGCTGTAACACATGCTGCACCCTGAGTGATGTGACAGGATAGTAAATGGTCCAGTCTGCTGTCTTCATTCATGAAATTATAACAAACTAAACATTGAAAAGATCATAAATATTCAAGATATGTTTACTCCCTAATTTAAAATGACTACTTAGTCTAACCTTAAAGGCACAGTGTGTGATGTTTTTACTTGTTTACTATCAAATTCCTTGTTTCCATTCACAAACTTGTCCTTTTTCATTAATATTTCTCACCAACTTCTATTCTAAATATTCCTTTTACCTTGAAATTTTACATTCACTCTGCTCCTTCTGCATGGACCAGGCTGCAGGAAAACTGGAAACTAACCGAGTTTATCTCCTTGAATACATTTAAAGCCAGACTGAGAGCCCTTGAGACAGATTCCCTGTGTTGTAACTGCCTTCTGTAATTCTGTACGTAACATGTCTGTGTAACTGGAAAATGTTGTAACTGTAACTTTTGCTGCCTCTTGGCCAGGACTCCCTTGAAAATGAGGTTTTTACTCTCAATGGGACCTTCCTGGTTAAATAAAGAATAAATAAATAAATAAAAATAAGTTACTTTCAGGATATTCTGACTGAACTTGAGGTAATGTACTGCGATTATCAAATTGCTATACTAAACAATATAGCATATAGTTATTAAATAATAGCTACAGACCTGAGGGGAATGTCCCTTTTTAAGCTTTTTTGTCACACTGCAAAGACTAAATAAAAACAAAACATTCTGATACAAAACTAATCATGAGTCAAGCTTTTCTCTCAAGATAGCCAGCTAGATGACCAGCTGACTGTCCTGAAGGTCATAGGAAGGTCACATCGGCACCTCCTACTGTCAGAAAGATGATGGTTCAAAATGAGTCTGTTTTGAACCCATGCCTGATAACTTGTGCTTTCCTATTGTGAGTGCATGTTCACACACTAACATTTCCAACTGCTCACCTCTGCACTTATGAGGAGTTCGTACTAAACTTGACAACTGCAATAACGTCTGGCAAAGAATCACAGATGATCTGAAAAGATTTGTAGTTTTGCATTTTAGGTCACCTCAAACCTTTTGTAATTCTGTTATGCACAAATTTAACCTGTTATTGTATTGAGCTTGAGTAGTTGTTTATTGTATAATAAAGCTTGTAAAATAACAGTCATGCTGTTACTCCACAACTACTGTAATAGTGTTTCACCTGTTTATTTTTCAGGGTGTGTGCTTATGTTTGCTCAATAAACTCAATATTTCAGTCTCCCATGAGCACATTTATTGAAATGATCAGTAATAAACTTGGCTAATATTAACTAAAATTAAATAACAGCTGAAAAGATAAACATGGGCAATGTCTAAAGTTAAATTCTTGGGTTTTACAAATCTGTCTAAACTTTTATATTAAAAATCACTTATTAGGCCTTAAAATGAAACATTTGGCATCTTTGAGTGAGTATGAATGCTGAACATAGTTTAGAACAGAGGTGTGGTCCGTGATCATCTGGTGGTACATTTGGATTGATGGTTGCTCTGAGGACTTCAAGGCTCTGCTGTGTGAGAGGACAGGTGGGACCACAATTCCTGGAAGTTCTTCACCCCATCTCCCAGAGTAGGTTTGACATCAAGTTCTGCTGTTTGGAGGGGATGATTATTCCACCAATAAAGCTGCACAGTTCTGACTGTAGCTGGGGTGGGAACATACACTAAGCTGCAAAAAGGTGGACAGCTGGTGGAGTCCAGTGAACCTTCTTCATCAGAGCTGTGGAAAAGATGGTAGAGTATGTGCTTGTGACTGCCATCCACAGGTCCCACCATAGTCTCTCTATGCTGCAAAGGAAGAAAGAATGAAAATGCGAGGCGAGACATTCATTTTTCATTTTTTTCTGGCAGGGAAAGCATACATGGAACGCCACAACCAAGTGGCTGGCATAGTGTACAGGAACATCTGTGCAGAGTATTGCCTGGAAGCCCCAAGGTCAAAGTGGGAAACAGCCCCTAAGGTGGTAGAGAACGAGCGAGCCAAGGTCCTGTGGGACTTTCAGATCCAGACCGACAAAATGGTGATGGAGAACCAACCTGACATTGTGGTGGTGGACAAACTACAGAGGACAGTCGTGGTTGACGTGGCAACACCAAGTGATGCAACATCAGGAAAAAGGAACACGAGAAACTAGAGAAGTACCAGTGTCTCAAAGAAGAACTTGAGAAAGCCTGGAGTGTGAAGACATCGGTGGTGCCCGTGGTCATCGGGGCACTCGGGGCAGTGACCCCCAAACTGGAGGAGTGGCTAAAGATTTATCAACCCATGGAGGTCTGGATTTGGAGTCACACTCAAAACTAAAGTGTAAAAACACAATACAAGCTGATCCAACTTTGATGTAACGTCCTTAAAACAAGTCAGAATGAGGCTCAGTAGTGGGTGTGGCCTCCACGTGTCTGTATGACCTCCCTACAACGCCTGGACATGCTCCTGATGAGGTGGTGGATGGTCTCCTGAGGGATCTCCTCCCAGACCTGAACTAAAGCATCCACCAACTCCTGGACAGTCTGTGGTGCAACGTGGCGTTGGTGGATGGAGGAGACATGATGTCCCAGATGTGCTCAGTTGGATTCAGGTCTGGAGAACGGGCGGGCCAGTCCATAGCATCAATGCCTTCATCTTGCAGGAACTGCTGACACACTCTAGCCACATGAGGTCTAGCATTGTCTTGCATCAGGAGGAACCCAGGGCCAACCGCACCAGCATATGGTCTCACAAGGGGTCTGAGGATCTCATCTTGGTACCTAATGGCAGTCAGGCTACCTCTGGTGAGCACATGGAGGGCTGTGCGGCCCCCCAAAGAAATGCCACCCCACACCATCACTGACCCACTGCCAAACCGGTCATGCTGGAGGATGTTGCAGCAGCAGAACGTTCTCCACGGCGTCTCCAGACTCTGTCACGTCTGTCATGTGCTCAGTGTGAACCTGCTTTCATCTGTGAAGAGCACAGGACGCCAGTGGTGAATTTGCCAATCTTGGTGTTCTCTGGCAAATGCCAAACGTCCTGCACGGTGTTGGGCTGTAAGCACAACCTCCACCTGTGGACGTTGGGCCCTCATACCACCCTCATGGAGTCTGTTTCTGACCGTTTGAGCAGACACATGCACATTTGTGGCCTGCTGGAGGTCATGTTGCAGGGCTCTGGCAGTGCTCCTCCAGTTCCTCCTTGCACAAAGGCAGAGGTAGCGGTCCTGCTTCTGGGTTGTTGCCCTCCTACGGCCTCCTCCATGTCTCCTGATGTACTGGCCTGTCTCCTGGTAGCGCCTCCATGCTCTGGACACTACGCTGACAGACACAGCAAACCTTGCCACAGCTCGCATTGATGCACCATCCTGGATGAGCTGCACTACCTGATCCACTTGTGTGGGTTGTAGACTCCGTCTCATGCTACCACTAGAGTGAAAGCTTTATGACATGGTGCATTATCCTGCTAGAAGTAGCATCAGAAGATGGGTCCACTGTGGTCATAAAGGGATTGACATGGTCAGCAACAATACTCAGGTAGGCTGTGGCGTTGTAACGATGATCAATTAGTACTAAGGGGCCCAAAGTGTGCCAAGAAAATGTCCCCCACACCAGTACACCACCACCACCAGCCTGAACCATTGATACAAGGCAGGATGGATCCATGCTTTCATGTTGTTGACACCAAATTCTGACCCTACCATCCGAATGTCGCAACAGAAACAGAGACTCATCAGACCAGGCAACATTTTTCCAATCTTCTATTGTCCAGTGTTGGTGAGCCTGTGTGAATTGTAGCCTCAGTTTCCTGTTCTTAGCTGACAGGAGTGGCACCCGGTGTGGTCTTCTGCTGCTGGAGCCCATCTGCCTCAAGGTTCCACGTGTTCAGAGATGCTCTTCTGCAGACCTTGGTTGTAACGAGTGGTTATTTGAGTTACTGTTGCCTTTCTATCAGCTCCACCAGTCTGGCCATTCTCCTCTGACCTCTGGCATCAACAAGGCATTTTCACCCACAGAACTGCCGCTCACTGGATGTTTTCCCGTTTTCGGACCGTTCTCTGTAAACCCTAGAGATGGTTGTGCGTGACAATCCCAGAAGATCAGCAGTTCTGAAATACTCAGACCAGCCCGTTTGGCACCAACAACCATGCCACGTTCAAAGTCACTTAGATCACCTTTCTTCCCCGTTCTGAAGCTCGGTTTGAACTGCAGCGGATCGTCTTGACCATGTCAGCATGCCTAAAAGCATTGAGCTGCCACCATGTGATTGGCTGATTAGTCATTTGCATTAACGAGCAGTTGGAAAGGTGTACCCAAAAAAGTGGCCAGTGAGTATATATATATATATATATATATATATATATATATATATATATATGTATATATACATATATATATACACTGCTCACAAAAATGAAAGGAACACTTTAAAGAAACACATTAGATACATCAGATCTCAATATGAAGTTGGATATCTATACAAATAACGACAGGGCAATGTCTTAGGAACAAAAGGATGCCAAGTCTTTTAATGGAAATAAAAGTGTTCAGCCTACAGAGGGCTCAATTGTGTAGACACCCTAAAATCAGAGTGAAATGAAGATGTGGCAGGCTAGTCCATTATTTCAAAAACTTCATTTCTGCAACTCAAAATGCTTTTCAGTATCTTGTGTGGCCCCCACGAGCTTGTGTGCATGCTTGACAACGTCGGGGCATGCTCCTAATGAGACAACGGATGGTGTCTTGTGGCATTTCCTCCCAGATCTGTGTGAGGGCATCCCTGAGCTCTTGTACAGTCTGAGGAGCAACCTGGCGCCGCCTAATGGACCCAAACATAATGTCCCACAGATGTTCTATTGGGTTTAAGTCAGGGGATCGTGAAGGCCATTCAATTGTTGCAATTCCTTCATCCTCCAGGTACTGCCTGCATACTCTTGCCACATGAGGCCGGGCATTGTCGTGCATTAGGAGAAAACCAGGACCTACTGCATCAGCGTAGGGTCTGACAAAGGGTTCAAGGATTTCATCTCGATACCTTATGGCAGAGGTCCCCAACCCCCGAGCCACGGACCGGTACCGGTCCTTGGGTCTTTTGATACCGGGCCGCACAGTGTTCTCGCACAGAAAAAAAAAAATTCCACAGTTCAAGTTTTATTTTGAAAAACGGCAGGATTCACTTAATTACATCCGCCTACCTCTCACTCTTGACGCATGCCTAGAAGCTTCCGGTGTACCTGGTAAGGTACCGCTCAAAACGCAACGCACCATTATGCTAGCAAAATGAGTAAAAAACAAACGTCTCTTGAACGTTTTTTGTGAAGGGGAAAAGGCCCAGTGAGGAGACAAAAGAAGATGAGCCTACGACTTCCAAAAAGAAGAAAGCTGTATTTAACAGACAATACCAGGATTCCTACCTGAAATATGGATTTATCGCTGCAGGTGATTGCCAGGCACCAAGCCCGCTCTGCGTTATATGTGGCAAACAGCTCTCTAATGAGGCAATGAAGCCTTCAAAACTGCTTCGCCACTTAGAGACCAAACACCCAGCATTAAAAGACAAGCCTTTGGAGTATTTTGAAAGAAAAAAACACGAGCAAGAAGGGCAGGAGAAATTACTGAGAGCCACCACATCAACAAACGTAAGTGCATTAAAAGCATCATACTTGGTGGCTAACCGAATTGCTAAGGCTAAAAAGCCATTCACCATTGGTGAAGATTTGATCCTCCCGGCCACGAAAGACATTTGTCATGAACTTCTTGGGGAAGCTGCCATAAAAAAAATAGCACAGGTGCCTCTTTCAGCCAGCACCGTCACTCGACGCATTGAGGAAATAGCAGATGACATTAATTCACAACTGTTGGAGAGGATTAATACATCACCGTGGTATGCACTCCAAGTGAATGAGTCTACAGATATTGAAAACATTCTAATTGTTTATGTGCAATATCTGTATCAGGAGGACCTGCATGAGGATATGTTATGTGCACTATCGTTGCCGACAAAAACCACAGGCGAAGAACTATTCAAGTCACTGGATGATTATGTATCAGGAAAACTGAATTATTGTGTCTGCGTATGCACAGACGGAGCTGCAGCCATGACCTTTAACCTGTCTGGTTTAACTGCTCGGATAAAAGAAGTTGCCCCTGAATGTGAGTCTACGCATTGTGTCATTCACAGGGAAATGTTGGCTAGCCGAAAAATGCCACCAGAGCTTAACTGTGTATTGAATGATGTTGTTAAAGTTATTAACCACATCAAAGCACACGCCCTTAACTCGCGCCTGTTCGAGCAGCTTTGTGAGGAGATTGACACGGAGCACAGACGCCTTCTTTTATACACAGAAATAAGATGGTTATCCCGAGGGAGATCGCTGACCAGAGTGTTTGAGTTACGAGAGCCGCTGCAGAGATTTCTCTCAGAAAAAGAATCACCGCTGGCAGCGCACTTCAGTGACGAGCAATGGGTCGGAAAACTCGCTTACTTATGCGACATTTTCAGCGCTCTCAATGAACTAAATCTGTCACTTCAAGGGAAAATGACAACTGTCTTCAAGTTGGCAGATAAAGTAGCTGCGTTTAAAGCCAAACTGGATCTGTGGGGACGGCACGTGAACAGGGGGATATTTGACATGTTTCCAACATTAGCAGGAATATTGGAAGAGACTGAGCCTGAGCCGTCATGCTCCCAGCTGATGCAGGTTCACCTGTCTGTGCTTTTAAAAGAGTTTGAGCGCTACTTTCCAACCACAAAAGACCCGCGCATGACCAAGGAATGGGTTCGTGACCCATTTGTCAACAAACCAGATGAATCAAGCCTCTCTGTGCAAGAAGAAGATCAACTGCTGGAGATCACAAATGATGGTGGACTAAAAAACCTGTTTGAGACAAAGGCTCTGCCAGTTTTTTGGATTAAAGTCATGGCAGAATACCCCGAAGTCGCCACAACAGCATTGAAAACCCTGTTACCATTTCCAACATCCTACCTGTGTGAAACAGGGTTTTCTGCAATGACAGCAACTAAAACCAAATTACGGAATAAACTGGACATAAGCAACACACTTCGGGTTTCCTTATCTCCCATTACCCCTAGATGGGATCGTCTCGTCACAGAGAAACAAGCTCAGGGCTCCCATTGATGCAGCCTTGGTGAGTTGTATTTTTAATTCATTTTATAGTTGTTTTTGGTAAATCTTACCTTGAAAGCATATATTTAAATTGCCATATTAACCAAGGCCGTTAGGGAGAGAGAAAATGCAGTGTTGGTTAAGACTTAACCAACTTAACCGTTAAGTAGATGGTAGTGTGTTTATGCTGATGAGGTTACAAGTACACATTGGATTCACATTTATTGTTGTATTTAAAAAATACCACAGTCTTTATGCTGGTCGTATGATATTATTTTCTTGTATTTATCTGCTACACGTTAAAGGCCGGTCCGTGAAAATATTGCCTGATGTGAAACCGGTCCCTTGTGCAAAAAAGGTTGGGGACCACTGCCTTATGGCAGTCAGAGCACCATTTCCTAGGCAGTAGAGGTCTGTGTGTCCCTCCATGGATATGCCTCCCCAGACCATCACTGACCCACCACCAAACCTGTCATGTTGAACGACGTTGCAGGCAGCATAACGTTCTCCTTGTCTTCTCCAGACTCTTTCACGTCTATCACAGGTGCTCAGGGTGAACCTGCTCTCGTCTGTAAAAAGTACAGGGCGCCAGTGGCGGACTTGCCAATTCTGGTGTTCTTGAGCAAATGCCAGTGGAGCTCTACGGTGCTGGGCAGTGAGCACAGGGCCCACTACAGGACGTCGGGCCCTCAGGCCATCTTCATGAAGTCTGTTCCTGATTGTTTGGGTAGAGACATTCACACCAGTGGCCCTCTGGAGGTCATTCTGTAGGGCACGAGCAGTGCTCAGCCTGTTCCGCCTTGCACAAAGGAGCAGGTATCGGTCCTGCTGATGGGTTGTGGACCTTCTACGGCCCTGTCCAGCTCTCCGAGAATAACCGCCAGTCTCCTGAAATCTCCTCCATGTTCTGGAGATTGTGCTGGGAGACACATTAAACCTTCTTGCTGCAGCACGTGTGGATGTGCCATCCTGGAGAAGTTGGACAACCTGTGCAACTTCTGTAGGGTTAAGGAATCGCCTCATGCTGCCAGTAGAGATAATTACTCAAGCCAAAACTAGCACGAGTGGAAAACCAGCCAAAAAAGATCAAGAGGGAGAAACTTGAAATGACCTCCACATGTTAAACCAGTCCTGTTTTGAGGGTTTTGTAATTGTTGCCACTTTAGTGCACCTGTCGTTAAGTCCATGAACACCAATACAGCTGAAAGTGATTAACAATGCCCTCAGCTGCTTCATCAACCAGAAAATTATCAGACAGGTTTCATTGATTTCATGCCAGGCCCAATAAAAAAAGTGTTCCTTTAATTTTTATGAGGAGTGTATATATACACACACACACACACACACACCGGACCTGAACCCAATGGAGATGGTTTGGGGTGAGCTGGCCCGCAGAGTGAAGGCACAGGGGCCAACAAGTGCTAAACACCTCTGGGAACTCCTTCAAGACTGTTGGAAAACCATTTCAGGTGACTACCTCTGGAAGCTCATGGAGAGAATGCCAAGAGTGTGAAAAGCAGCAATCAGAGCAAAGTGTGGCTATTTAGAAGAAAATAGAATATAAAAGATGTTTTCAGTGATTTCACCTTTTGTTGTTAAGTACATAACTCCACATGTGTTCATTCATAGTTTTGATGCCTTCAGTGTGAATCTACCAATGAAAATGGTCATGAAAATAAAGAACACATTGCATGAGAAGGTGTGTCCAAAATTTTGGCCTGTACTGTATATATATATATATATATACTTGTATATAGGCCTTACTCTGTTTACTTTGTGTACATACACACTCACACCTCTACATAAATGATCAATTACCTGCACTTGTATAGCGACTTTCAGACTCCACAGCACTTCACGCCCCTGTGATTTATTCACCCATTCACTCCCATTCACACACTGCTGGTGATGAGTTACATGACAGCCGCCCTTGGGCACACTGACAAAAGCTGATGCGCCCCGCTCAGTCTGTCGCTGTCATTGTGTCCTTGGGCAAGACACTTAACCCACATAGCCTGCTGGTGGTGGTCGGAGGGACCGCGGTGCCAGTGTACAGCAGCCTCACCTCCGTCAGTGCACCCCAGGGCAGCTGTAGCTACGATGTAGCTCACCACCACCAGGGTGTAAGCCACATCACTCCTGTTTTGGCTGATTTACACTGGCTCCCTGTAGCGTACCGTGTACAGTTCAAAGTTCTTATCTTTGCATATAAGGCTGTTAATAACAAAGCTCCCCTCTATCTGTCTGAATTACTCACACACTATGTTCCCACCCGATCACTACGCTCCACAGATCATCACCTCTTGTCCATACCCAAAATGAAATACAAATCTCGCTTTTGCTGCTCCTAAACTCTGGAATGCACTCCCACTCTCAGTGCGTCTGGCCCCCTCACTTACACACTTTAAATCCTGCCTTAAGGCACATTTTTTCAGAATGGCTTTTGCCAGGTAAAGTTTTAAATAGTGGATTTTGTCCCTGAAATCGATTCTCTATCTTTTAGTGTTTTTATCCTTTTCTTTAAAATTTGTTTTATTCTTATTCATTTTGTTCTTTTCTTGTATTCATAAACCAAATGTTCTAGGTTTACCCGCGTTTTGTGTTGAAATGTTGATTTTTATGCCTTATTTTAATTTTCACACATTCTCTGCTTGTGAGGACCTGTTTTGTTAGTTCTACTGCCTTTCATCTGTTTTATATTGCCCTTTTTCTATGTTCAAGCACTTTGGTCAGCTGACACGCTGTTTTTAAATGTGCTCTATAAATAAATGTGGCATGGTATGGTATGGTGTGCGTGAATGAGTGAATGACTGATTGTGTTGTAAAGCGCCTTGGGGGGTTCCAGGACTGGAAGGCGCTTTTTGAGTTTACATGGATCTGAGCCCGTTTTGATGCCATAATGACACCTCCACGCGCCACTCCAACATGACGCGCTCCGGGAATATCAGATATAGGCCAAGTCAGCAATTCACCTGATGACAGCCCATGACGAAGGCCTCAGTGAGAAGCCGAAACTGTTGGCAGGTAAATAGATTTTTACATAATTCTCTTACTAATATTTCGTGCCTATTAGAAGAAACCACTACTCCATTTTATCTACCGTGGCACAATGAACTTCATTTGCATATTACTTAATTACTTACTTACTTTTTTACTTATTTACTTACTTACTTATTTACTTACTTTTTTACTTATTTACTTACATATTTTGGGGGGGAGATGCCAAAAAAAACAAAGGTCTTTGCAGGATACTCTATGTCTATTCTTCACACCCTAAACTTTCACAGGTATTTCTGCTCATTTCAGAAACTTTGTGTGACATATTCATGAATGACCACATTTTTAGGATGTTCTGTTGAATTTTAATATATGCGCTTGCATTTGTTACATGAAGGTGAGAGAGTTTGATGATGCTGAGTTGTCATGATGCTGCCGTGTGTTAACCTTGTGTGTCAGTGTATCCAAGTGTGTTTTAAAGTGGGTGGCTGACTGTGGCCCAAACACGTGTAGCTGTGTGTGAGCTGGAGAACAACGTGAGCAGCTCAGTAGGATGGAAACATGGCTGATTTTTAGACTGTTTAAAAGTCTGTTGGTACATTTTCCAGCCTAAAATAATAGTGATGGCCTACGGGTGCCCCTACCT
Source organism: Aphyosemion australe (assembly GCA_006937985.1). Lineage (NCBI taxonomy): Eukaryota > Metazoa > Chordata > Actinopteri > Cyprinodontiformes > Nothobranchiidae > Aphyosemion > Aphyosemion australe. Next base: position 450,611 of record SSNS01000350.1, read on the forward strand.
GCTGTATACACGATACGGTCTGTGACTGCTGGTGTTTCTGTTATGATGCATTTATACAAAAGACTTAAGCTTGGATTTTGAAGCCTGACTCCAATAAGACCACAAATACCTGATAATTTCGAGAAATGATCAGATGGAAAACCTGAAACAAGCTAACTAAGCATAAAGATTAATGTACAATGTGTTTCCTCTGAATAGGATTAGAAACACCTCTCCTGTGAGGTCATTTGAGTCAGTTTCCTCCTCTAGAGAAATGAGTGTTATTGGTTTTTAGAACATAACACGTGTCACGTGTTATGCAGTGTTTTTTTTTCTTCGCACAGAGCTAACAGGAATCTGAATGTTGTGCAAATCTTAAGATCACACTTATTTGATTTGTCATGGAACATCACACAGCTCAGGATCTACTCAGTTTGGAGATAGTCCTATTGATACGCTCTGCCAGTGTTCAGAACCGATCAGAATATTCTCTGAACTTGTTCTCATCTCTTCTGTGTACAAAGAAAATGGCCCGAATTAGTTAGAGAAACATTCTGTGATTTGTTTTTGTGGATTGATTTCATGTGACTGTGTCCTGAGAGAGAGTTTAACTAAGGCATTAGCACTGCTTGCATATTGTTCTCTGCAGCAGATTTAGATCTGCAGAAACACATTTTAGGTGTTCCTGCAGGTTTTCTTTTACACATTTTTTCACATTTTGAGAGTTTAAACAGAAATCGTCTTCCTCCCGCCTGATTCAGCAACAAGGAAATTTCAGCTGCAGGAACAATAACTAACATGCATACTCTGCAAGTTTGTATATTAAGCTCTTAAAGTTGCTATTATTTTGGAAAAACAGATTGACTTTGAGTCAGTAATAATAAGATACATTGGTAAATGACTAGAGGTGTTGCCACAGAGATGTGGTGCAAAAGAATGAATGTGGCTGCTTATTTACCAAGGTTTACACTTGGTAAATCATTGCATTAAATTTTGTTACAAAACAAGCACAGTGTAAATATTTTGAACAATACTGTATGAGCTAAGACCCAAAGAGCCATCAGAAATACCAGGAGCCATCTTGGAATCTTGGCTAAATAAACCAGTGTTTCTTTTTCCTCTAGCCCAACTCCCCAGCAGACTTTAAATTACTTCCTGTCTGAATGCACCTGATTGAACCTGTTAATCAGCCATTGATTTAAATCAGGTTTTCTGACACAGGGAGACACCTGAAACATGCAGGATAGCACAAATAGAGGACCAGGTTATGGAAACTGTGGAAGCCCATTCCCATCATTCTAATAAAAAAAAATCTCATAATAATGACTTAGCTGTCTCATAATTATGACTTAGCTATCTCATAATTATGACTTAGCTATCTCATAATAATGACTTAGCTATCTCATAATTATGACTTAGCTATCTCATAATAATGACTTAGCTATTTCATAATTATGACTTAGCTATCTCATAATTATGACTTAGCTATCTCATAATTATGACTTAGCTATCTCATAATTATGACTTAGCTATCTCATAACTATGACTTAGCTGTCTCATGACTTAGCTATTTCATAATTATGACTTAGCTATCTCATAATTATGACTTAGCTATCTCATAATTATGACTTAGCTATCTCATAATTATGACTTAGCTATCTCATAATAATGACTTAGCTGTCTCATAATAATGACTTAGCTGTCTCATAATTATGACTTAGCTATCTCATAATTATGACTTAGCTATCTCATAATTATGACTTAGCTATCTCATAATTATGACTTAGCTATCTCATAATAATGACTTAGCTATCTCATAATTATGACTTAGCTATCTCATAATAATGACTTAGCTATCTCATAATTATGACTTAGCTATCTCATAATTATGACTTAGCTATCTCATAATAATGACTTAGCTATCTCATAATTATGACTTAGCTATCTCATAATAATGACTTAGCTATCTCATAATAATGACTTAGCTATCTCATAATTATGACTTAGCTATCTCATAATTATGACTTAGCTATCTTATAACTATGACTTAGCTGTCTCATAATAATGACTTAGCTATTTCATAATAATGACTTAACTATCTCATAATTATGACTTAGCTATCTCATAATTATGACTTAGCTATCTCATAATAATGACTTAGCTATCTCATAATTATGACTTAGCTATCTCATAATTATGTCTTAGCTGTCTCATAATAATGACATACTATCTCATAATTATGAGACACTAAATAAGTCCTGACTCAGCTTTTAGCAAACTGGGCTCAGCAACTTGGCAGATTGGGGATTAATTATGAGATTTTATTTTATTTTTTAATTAGAGTGTCGAATGGGCTTCCATAAAAACACCATTTAAACAACATTTTAAAAAGCATTTTGCTCTGGAAGTGGCCCATATTGGATGGTTACTTAGGGTTGGGCTGGAAGGACAACTTTTCATAGGATTAGCTATAGTTTAATAGATGTATCCCAAGTTTCTAATTTGGCATAAGGAGTCAAATCAAAATGACAAATGTTTTATTGTTTTTCTTGAACATCAGACCCTTAAAGGACTATGAGAAAAATGTGAGTTTACTTTAACGATGTGTTGCAATTATAAAAAGAATACATGAAATAAGAATTTGCAAGATCAGAAAAGGTACAGTTCTGTTTTGTCTGGTCAAGTTTCTTATTCTATATTTTGTCAGTGTGTCTGAAGCAGAGCTGCAGTATGTTTTCAGTTTATAATCTGTTCCATACAAACTCTTCCTCAGTGCAATGGCAAAACAAAAGCATGAACAACATTGTTCAAAACGTCATGCATCCTACCACAGATTAAAGGAGTTGTGACCGTGCATTCTGAGTAGGTGGGTGAAAGATCACTGTTGTCAGGACAGGTGGATACTACCTGTGCCAAATGCAAATAAGAACCTGATGTGTATTTAGTATCTGGACACACAAGAATAAAGGAGGGGGGTGGGGTGGAAAGTCAGTTGGAAACAGGAAGGTGTGAAGATGTGCAACAGGGGAGCGCGTTCACACACAAACCAGGCTGTGTTTGGTCCTGAGTCAGGAGTAGAACAGCCTGTCCAGTGTGTCTGTCTATCAGCGTGTGTGATAGCCACCCAGATCTATGCGTCCTCTCCTCTTAACCTTTTTCCACTACAGGTTTTACTCCTGGTCCGGGCTGTGCTAAGCACTGGGGGATAATGTTCTGCTCTTTTAATTATGCTCTGGCTGTGACGGCCTTAGCATGAAGGCCTTGTGATATTCACACACAGCACTTTTCTCAGGCATGTCAGTCCATCCTTTATCTCGTGTCCTCCTGAGAGGACAAAGTGTGATGGTCCAGATTAAACTTCCTCCCTAAGATTCATTATGAGTCTTCTTGTTCAATATGTCAGAGTGAAGCGCGAAGGTTGACTTTTGTTTCTCATCTGAAGGTCACGTTAACTGTAATGAAGTTTGTGTTTGATTTTTTATATTCGTTTTTATAATTGTGCGAGACGTCTACATGTAAAGAATTCTAGCAATTAGCATTTTTATGAGTTGTTTTCATACGTTTGTGAGAAAAATAGTTTTAACTAGCCTAGAAATCTAGACTCTGGCACTCTGGGTCACAGGGTCATACAAGCAAGTGAGCATTTGTAATGGATTCCTATGGGTCTGAGTTGCTCCAATCTGGCTAAAGTTGTTTTTTTCGTCTCCTAAAGATTTTCAAACAGCAAGGAACTAAGCGCTGCTGCTGGGGGAGGTGCTAATCAGACTCTAGATGCCCAGATCGAATGTCGCAGAGGACTTTTGATCTCTTTTCCAAAGCCGGTAACGTCCGCGACCACATTAAACAGCTATAAAGGGAAATGGGTCAAACTAAAGACAGAAAAGCAAAGCGGTGGTAGTTTTTATGTGAAGAGCGGATTTTAACTGTGTGGAGCAGATCAAGAAAAGCACGTATATTTGTTCCTTACATCTATCCGGAGGGAAAAGTCCTATGTTCAAGAATGACCAGCCGCCGGTGTTATGTCGATATGAGTTCCCCCACTGAAGTCTGTTTCGGCTTCACCCAGCCGTGAGTTGGAACCATCCACTCACAAAAATATAACCCTTACCCTGACCATAACCACACACTCACAAAAAATGTATGTTTAGCATAATTATAATGTGTTAAATTACCCTGGCTAGCACTATTTTTATGTTTCTTTAAGGGTTATGGTCAGGGTAAGGGTGTGTGACTGGATGGTTGGGTGGAGCCGAAACAGATCTCGATTGGGTAACTCAAATCGACGTAACACCTGTTCTAGCAACACTCTCAGACGTGGAGTTATCCAGGAGAGGCAGCAGTGTAAGCGGAGGAGAGTTAACCAGGAGGCAACGTTGTTAACAGAGCGGTCCAGCTGAACGTCTGGGCCAAACAGCATGTCCACCCAAACGTCCACGAAAAAGGCTTTTGACCAGAGGTGAGTGGAATATAAAAAGTAGGGACACAAATGATAACCTGACAGTTAAAAAACTACCTTGAGAAAATGTTACTTGAGCACTGAGTAATGAACTTATTTTTATATTACTCAAAAAGGAGCTGTGATGGGAATAATGGCGTTTAAAACAACAGCGCTGCTAGCGAGGGTTAGTTTTTACTTTCACTTTCATTTGATCTAGCGCTTCAGTTCTGGTGATCGATAATTAGCAGGGTCACCATCAAGAAAAGCTCTCTGGTATGTTTTTCTCTGTCAAAACAACTTCCTCCATTTTATGCCTTCATATCGATGTCAAAACGCTCTGAAACTGTATATTTTCTATTGTTAATGCGGCTTATTAGTATGGCCCTTCCCAGAAGCCTTTGCGTGGTGACGTCAACTGTAGAATACCCTATTGGTTTTACTCAAACAATCCATAGCTCCACCCACTCCTGTCATCATACATTAGACCTTGTGCTGACATATGGTATAGAGTGTGAGGAGATAACAGTATTCCCACACAATCCTGTCTTGTCGGACCATTTTATGATAACTTTTGAGTTTATTATAACCGAGCTCTCCAGACATGAGAGTAAATTCCACTATAGTCGATCTTTATCTGATAACGCTGTAGCAAACTTTAACGCTACTGTTCCATCTTTACTGTCTTCAGAATCTCAGAGGAACTTAGCAGAGGGCAACTATTTCATTTCTAGCCCTTCACTAATTGACGGTCTAGTTCATAGTGTTACTTCCTCTTTACGTGTGGCATTAGACAATGTTGCCCATTTAAAAAAGAAGGTCATTAAGCACAGGAAGTTGGCTCCCTGGTTTAATTCTGAACTGCGTACTTTAAAACAAACCTCTAGAAAACTGGAGAGAACATGGCGCTCTACACACCGGGAAGAGTTCTACTTATCCTGGAAAAATAGTCTAGTGCTTTATAAAAATAAGCTTTGACAAGCTAGAACTGCATATTATTCGTTACTAATTGAGGAGAGGGTTAGCTGGTCAGAGGTCACCTCCCGGGCTGCAGGCGGGCCGTTTCACGGCTGATGATGTTGCAGATTGAGCAGATAAGAATTGGTTGATTCAAAAAAGATGGATCTTTATGCCGCTAAAATTATTCCACTGAAAAGTCTGGTTTGACTCCCCATAGGATGATGATGTAGCGTAAGCTGTGAGCTTTTGCAGGAACTGAATTGTAGAGGAAATGCCACGACTTATAATGGTAGTTGTTTATAAATTTTGGCAAATCAGAATCTAACAAGTGTAGATGGGCGTTTACCAAAGAGTCCTCAGACGTCTCCTTTCCTTAGACTCTTAGAAAAGACTTATTCCTTCATCTGTAAATAGGTTAAACATTCATTTATTAATATAGTAATATTAATATGTGAATATACTGATAATAAACCATTATTAAATTCATCAAGTAGACTCATTTGTGGTATTTATGATCTGATATAAGAATAAACAATGATGTTGATTCATTCATTACTGTAAAGCAGTCAGGACATTAAAATCACTTTAGATAAAACATTCCTTGTAGATAGAACAGAAAATGGTTGTGTTACATCCCCCCTCAGCAGATTCTAGGAGTTTGAGGGGGGAACACAGATGATCCCTTTTTCAAACAGGAAAATAAAGGAAACCAGGGGATTTTCACAATCCAACCTCTTTTTTAATGTGGCAGAACTTAGGAGATCTCAAACAGAGTTTACTCACAACTGAAATGCTTGATAACTGTCCAACAAAAAAAGGGTTGTCTTCATACCACAACCTATTTCTCCGGGCGGTGTATGATAAAAGGGTAAAACGTGAATACAAAAAGTCTGGCAACCAATACTTTAAAGTTTCAAGGACTTTAAATGGGAGAACTTATCCCTCAGCTGCACATCCGTTGTCGTCAGGGTTTCCAGTGGCCAGAAGGTCTTTAAAAGAGTCCTCACACAGATTTCCCATTCCTTTTTCCACCAGGCCTCCCAGCAACACTTTTCTCCTGGTCTCTCCCCTCTCAGTCTCTCTCTCTCAGCTCCTTTTCTCTCTCGCGTCATGTTCACACCAGTCCCTTTTGAACACCTCCTTCTCTTCCTCCAGCCAGATCCTGATGAAGCAACTCGCTCCAGCTGGTTCTCCAGGTGGAGTCTATAATGAGGGCAAAACTGGAGGAGAGCTGTCCGTGGTGCTGAATCCTCATAAGCTGGGGTAGTGTAGACACCCAGCGGGGCAGAATAACACGGGAACCGTAACAGGTTGTAATTAACCAGTAAAGTGAAAGAAATCATTTTATGAGACAAAAATAAGATTATTTTATTAAAGCTAAGAGTTAAGAGTTCTGTCTCCATCTGGAAGACCTTGTGCTGCAGACACGGGTAAACAGAGGCAGGAAACCAGCTTGTTATCCATCATTTTTGTTATGACGGATACTCAGATGGCGAGCATGTAGAGACGATCAACAAGGCCATGGTTTTGGTATGAAGAAGCCCACTGCATTCTGAGCAGAAGATTGCTGGACACTTCATGTCTGATGACCTTTAGGCATTAGATGGTCTTTACCTATGCTACATATCTGGTGCTCCGGCTTCAATGACCTTTTCGTTGTTGTCGTTCCTTGGCCTTTCAGTCGGTTGCATGTCGGTGCGTCATCCCGTGTTCGTGTCTGACCTTGAGTCTTTCCCTTTCCTGTTTGGTAAGGACCTGCTTAATCGCTTTGAGCCCATTATTGACCTCTATGGGTTGAAGCTCTGGACTCGGTTGACTCAACCACTGCCTATGAAGCTCCCTCAGGACCCCATTTTGTCTTGTGGTGTTATCAACGACAGCAGCAACGCCCATGTGGCCAGTCCTTATGGTGTTTCTCTGGTCAGTTACAAGCCTAGTGTATGTGTCGTCTCTGCACCTGAGACACCTCAGCCTGTAGTATGTTCTCCACCTGCCAAAGGGGGGTTGATAGCCACCATGACCCTGCACCGTTACAGGTTGACCCAGTTCTTGCTGGTTTAATTGGCTGTTTTATGAGGTTTTATTTATTTTATTGTTGTATTGCTTTAATGTGATCTCTGTTTATATGCGCTTTGGTCAACTCGAATATCGTTTGTAAATGCGCCTAACCAAATAAACTGGTATGGTATGGTATGGTATGGTGTGGTATGGTATGGTAAAAACTAAGCAGCTGTGTTGTGGCCCCAAATGATGGGCTCCATCACCGCTGTTTCAGCCACTTAGTATCCAGGGTCAGCTGGTGGAGCAGGTTCAGACTTTTAGATACCTCGGGACAGAGATTGACACCTGTCTGTCTTTCACGCAGCAGGTAGATGCTGTATATAAGAAGGCACAGCAGCGCCTCCATCTACTAAGGCAACTCAGAGCTTTTCACGTTAGCAAGGAGGTTTTAACGCTGGTTTACAGATCACTCATTGAGTCTGTTCTCACTTTTAATTACTCATCTTGGTACAACTTTCTAACCGTAACACAGAACAAAACTGTGGCGTGTAGTTAACCAGGCTTAAAACATAATTGGATTACCTCAAACCCCCCTGTCTGAACTGCACAACTGCGCACTTTTGAGGAAGGCAACCATGATTGCAAAGGATGTCTCTCACCCTCTCTATGCATTCTTTATACTGCTGCCATCAGGCAGGCGGTATAAAACCCCATTGGCTCGGTAGAATGTATACAAGAAATCTTTTGTACCCTCAGCAGTATCTGTTCTGAACAAGATGAAGTAGGTTTAAATTGTAGTATATTGTTTTTATGGTCTGTTTGTATTGCTGGGGTTCACTCACATGACCCGGAAGTCACGCGAAACTCAAATGGGGGACAGGAAGTGTTTAGCTTCAGTACAAACCACAGCGCGATGGAGGAAAGCGAGTATAGTAAGGCATTAAATGGACTGACACAGACGTGATATCACGAAAAAATACATCTTCATGTAGGTAACGACCCATATAGTTTAAAAAAGTCCGACTCTTCATACATTCCAGAGGATTTACCCAGCGTTGAAGCGATCAACATAACAAACTACCTCGTGCTGCATACCTCGTATTATACAGCAAACCAAATGAAAACCTTCAAAAGCCTGGAAGCCTACAACTATTTTATTTCAGGTTGGGTAAACCATTTAGGGTCCAAAGTAGGGATGGGACGAAATATCGTTTGTCGAAATTTCGCGATATAAAACGTGACAAAAATGCATCGAGTAAAAAAAAATGGATCGCGAAATAAAGACTAGATGGCACTGCTGCATGATTTGTGTATGGCAGGCAGACAGTCTAAAGCCTTTTTTATAAAACAATGTCGCTAATTTGCGCAACGCCTATGAGTCATCTGGGAGGTCGTTTATAGGAGCTCAGACCGTGGCGGTAATGTTGCGCAATCATGTCCGTTTTATAAAAGATTACGCGATGGTGGCATAAAGGAGATATGGGGGCGGTCTCCGCGCTGTCACGGACTTCCGTTTATCTTGGACATAACTTGCTTTTTATTTCGATCAAAGCCGCGCTCGTTGAGTTTTTTTCCACATTTCTCTACAGGTGTGTGTCCTCCACCATCACTGTGAACAGTCAGATGATCTGAGCTGCAGATCTAACGGAGAGACGCTCCCGGAGCGCCGCATCGCTCCAGTTTATCATCTCAGCTGGTTCCAAAACGAAACTTGTGGCCGTGTTTACTTTCATTTTCATTTTATAGTTCCCGGCCGGAGCTCAGCATTAATTCATCACGTGGTCATGACACCTCCCACTGTTAAGTTAATGTGTGTTTATAAGACCGGTGAAGCCGCAATATTACAGCAATATTACAGCAATATTACAGCAATATTACAACAATATTACTATCAAGCGTGGCGACACGAATGCCACAAAATTCGGTAATATTACGCTGATTTGCCAGCACGGTGTGTCTTATAAAAAGGGCTTATGGTGGCAGGCTGACAGCACTATCTGCTGATTAAGCAGGGTTAAACTACATGAAAAAAAAAATCCGGGGAACGGTGCAGTGCGTCGTGACGTCGTCACGTCAAGTCACAGCGCCTGTTGCAACAACACTGCAGGCAGGAGACATTGTTTCTGCTCAAAGATCACTGATTACACCAGAACATGTTGATATGTTAGTTTTTTTGAAGAAGAACCAGTCCTGAGATAACTTAACCTAGGGTTAGAGCAGCACTAAGGGAGTGTTCTTGTTTGTGTTTGGCCTGTTAGGCCTTGTGTTTCCCTGTGTGCAACGGAAACAAAAATAAACACATTGTTATTATACAGTAATATTTTTTTTAATATCGTATTGTGACGTATCGTTTCGTTTCGTGACTATGACATATCGAGGTGCATCGTATCGTTAGTTTAAGTGTATCGTCCCATCCCTAGTCCAAAGGAGCTATAAATGGCTGTCGTCATGTTTTTGCTAGGGTAAGTGTGTGCTATTTTAATTCATTAGCTCTTGATAATAATGCTAGCGCTAATGCTAACAATGAGTATGTTTATGTGCTAGGATCTAATTGTAAACAACTTATTATGCCTTTTTAAATCCATATTCCTGGTAGATTTGTTTTATTTGAAGTAATTTCAGTGTATATTTCTATAAAACTTGTCAACCATTCACCGAGATCCACAGAACCCCCTCTAAAAGCTTGGTTTGTGGCCAGAGAGAGTGGGGAGATAGTCACAGCACATTGTGACTGCATGGCTGGGTTAGTATTTATTTGTTAATTTGGTTGGTTTCTTCTTCTTCTTTTTTTTTTTTTTTTAGCACTAAACACCTGAGATATAATATATTTTCAGTCTGGTATTCCAGATGAAGATGGAAAGCTAAACATCCATAGCTGGACAGAAAATGGCTGAGCGTCTGTTTGTGAGACCTGTCACCTGTCACGACCGGCTCCCTACTGAACGCGGTTTTTAACCCTTTTAACTGGATTTTAACCCTTTTAAAAGACTGGTTTTAACCGATTTTAGCACTGCTAACTTTTTAATAACTTCTTTTTATTGGTGGACGTTTTAATTGGAGTGCTGACTGCTCTTTTACTCGTATCATGCCTCCACTCACCTGCAGCCCTGGGTGTGACGGCTGTGTCAAGCTCAGCCAGAGAGTTCTGGAGCTGGAGCAGAGGATCTCTACGCTCCACCAAATCCAGCCCCGGGGAGTAGCTCCGCAAGTCCGCAGCCTCCCTCCCAGCCACCGCGGGACCAGCAGTCTGACGCCAGCAGCCTTCCACGTCGCGCCAATCCCAGGACTGCAGCCAGATCTCGTCGAGGAGCAGTTCATCCCAACCCAAAACAACCAAACAAGCCCTTGGCGCCGACCACTCATCGCTGCAGTCCCGGGCAAGTTCTGCCCAACATCCAGCAGGTCCTGGAAAGATCCTCTGCCCATGCAGCTTCGACAGGTAGACCCACCACCCTCCACGCTCATCATTGGGGACTCTATCATCCGTAACGTGAGGATGAGAGGAGCCCTGACTCTCTGTTTTCCTGGAGCTACGGTGATGGACATTGCAGAGCAGATCCCGGACCTCATCCAGAGTCACTCAGCAGTGAGTAAAATTATCATCCACGCTGGTATCAACAACATCCGCATGCAGCATTCACAACTCCTCAAGCGTGATTTTATCCACCTTTTTAATCTTTTAAAAAACACACGTGTGTCTGTTTTTATTTCTGGCCCTACTCCCACCATCGGCAGAGGAATTGGCCGTTTTAGCAGACTTTTATCTCTGAGCACTTGGCTTTCCTCTGCCACCGTGTTGCACAATATTGGTTTTATAGACAATTTTAACCTTTTCTGGGGCAGGAGTCATTTGTTTGGAGCGGATGGGCTTCATCTTAATAGTCAGGGGACCCGCACACTAGCTATGAGCCTGGCCTGCCCCTGTCTACCCCTCTGGCCCCACCTGCCCCTACTTCCTGATGTGCAGCGGGTCCCTGCTCCTACGAACCCAGCTCTGATTTTAACAGTCATTCACATATCGGACTTGGATCTTGCCATACCTCACTCATACCTGTCATTATCAGCAGAGAGCGGACAAACATTCATAGACAGAACAAATGCAACTACAATAATCTAAAACGATTACCAAAAGTCCCACTCTCAGTAAGTAATACAGTCACTCCATCACCAGTCACTATTAATATGGCTCTTTTAAATGTTCGCTCTCTGCTGAACAAAACTTTTTAATAAATGACCTGATTTTGATCATAAAATTCAATGTTTGCTTTTAACAGAAACGTGGCTGAGTACAGATGCACCTGCTGTTCTCACAGAGGCCTCCCCGCCAAATTTTAATTTCACTTATTCAACCAGGAGCAAGAAGGGTGGCGGTACTGCTTTTATAGGTTCATCAACACTTACCGCCAAACCTGTTTTATTTGATCATTTTAAAAGCTTTGAATATACAGCAACTGTTTTTAGCTCTCCTCAGATTTTATGTGTCACAGTTTATAGGCCTCCTAAGCAGAGTGCACCTTTTATTCAAGAATTTTCAGAGTTTAATTAATTCTGCACAACAACTTTGAAAGGATCATTTTAGCTGGTGATTTTAATCTACATGTGGATAATCTTTTAGATCCTTTATCAAGAGATTTCTTAAATATTCTGAATTATATGGATTTTAGTCAACATGTCACACAGCCGACTCACAACAGAGGACACACCCTGGACTTGGTCATCACGCATGGCCTGTCCACCAGTGTGTCCTCTGTTGTTGACTTGGCTGCCTCTGACCACTACTGCGTGTTTTTTAGCATCACTAATCATAGGATTACATGTGGTGTGCCCCAGGGTTCTATTTTAGGCCCAGTGCTTTTTAACCTTTACATGCTCCCACTTGGTGGTGTCATCAGGAGACATGGAGTGGACTTTCACAGTTACGCTGATGATACACAGTAGTACATCTCCGTGTCTCCTGATGACACACAGCCAATGGACACACTTTTTAACTGCATTTTAGACATCAAATCCTGGATGGCAGAAAACTTTCTCCAGCCCAACCAGGACAAAACTGACGTTTTAGTTCGGTCCTGAGGCTCAGAGAGAGAGACTTTTACCAAAACTACAATCACTGTCTTTTAATCCATCTCAGCAAGTGAAGAACCTGGGCGTGATTTTTGACTCTGAGCTGACTTTTTTACCTCACATCAGAAATATCACTAAAATAGGTTTTTATCATCTAAAGAACATCGCCAGAGTCCACCCCATTCTCTCTCGGGCTAATACGGAGACGCTGATGCATGCTTTTATCACCAGTAGAATAGACTACTGTAATGCCCTGCTTTCTGGTCTTCCCAAAAAGAGTACCGGTATTTCAGGTTTACAACTTTTACAAAATTCAGCAGCACGTGTCCTGACGAAGACCAGGAGGCGGGAGCACATTACACCTGTCTTAGAATCATTGCATTGACTCCCCGTATGTTTCAGGATGGATTTTAAGGTTCTTTTAATGGTTTTTAAGTGTCTTAATGGTCTTGGGCCTTCTTATCTCTCAGAATTGCTTTTACCCTACAAACCCTCGCGGCCTCTGCGCTCCTCTGGCAGCCGTCTCCTGGTTATCCCTAAGGTCAGGACACATACTCATGGCGAGGCGTCTTTTCAGTATTATGGCCCTCTCCTCTGGAACAGGCTGCCGGAGGACCTCAGGGCCACAGAGACCGTTCATGTTTTTATGAGCAGGCTCAAGACTCACCTTTTTACCTTAGCTTTTAACTGATTATTAGTTATTAAATTTGATTACTTGTTTTGCATATTTTATGTGATTCATTTTATCATTGTTTGTATTCTACATTATTTTAATGTTTATTATAATCATATTTATTATTTATTTAATACTTTAACTATTATATTGGCACATGTTATTTTTATATTCATCTTACATTCATCTTTTAATCTTTCTTCCAGTGTTTCCTCTGTGGTGGGGCCCTCTGCCTCGGGGGGGGTGGTCGACTGCTGCTGCCTGGGTGCTCTCTGGGTAGTGCCTGGGTGGAGGTGGGGTCTGTGTCCTCCCTCTCCGTTGCACCCTGTGTCGGTACCTCGGCTGCTGCTGTTGACCTACAGTCGCCGGGGCAGACGGCTCCTCTGATGGCGTGTCCTTGCCCTACCTTATCTGGCTCATCTGAACTCAGCCAAATATCATTTTACGGTAACACTTTTCAAATAAGGGTCCCTTTATTAACGTTAATTAGTGCATTATTAAGCATTACTAAACCATTACATAAAGTATTAACAACTGCTTTTATGCATTACATAGCGTTAATAAACATATTATTTAATGCATTATTAAGTAATTAACTATTGTTTATTACTGAACCTTAGTTAATGCAGTAATAAGCATTAAATAATATTTAATTACTTAGCATCATGTGTTTTACTCTGCAGTAATTACCATGATAGTTGATGTGTTAATAAACCCTTAATAAATACCCAAGTAATCATTTACTATGGTTGTGTATTTGCAGTGAATAAGCAGTAAGTAACAGCTAACTAATGCATCCACTTATCCTACCCTGTATTCTGGATGTTACTTGGATGGGCAATAATAAACAATTAATTACTCACTTACTAATGCTGTACTGTGTACGTCAACAGGTAGCCCTTACCTGACCTTAGGTAAAAACATGTATCCCTTTAGAAACACTTTCTAAATGCTTAATAGACTCATAAGCATTACTTAAGTATTACTTATCCATAGTTAACCATTACTAAATGACTTTTGGACCCTTATTGTAAAGCGTAAACTCATAAGCATTACTTAAGCATATCACTGAATGAATTTTGGAGCCTTATTGTAAAGTGTAAACATTTATCTCTTAGGAAATGCACAACAGTGGTAAATGAGCTTTACTTATTCAATATCAGTTGAAACAATCACATATCAAGCATTTTACACTTTTTATTTGTATTTCAAAACAGATTTAGTGTTTATAACTGAACTCACAACTGAAGAATTGAGCAAATGTAAACATCTGACCTCTTTAAGAACTAAAGAACATTATCAATCCTGTCATTGAACATTTCTTAGTCAGTCTACCTGGCTGTCTATCTACCTCATCTGTCAGTCTTTGTACTGTACAAAGAATTAATTAAAGTAATGCTTATGAGTCTATTAAGCATTTAGAAAGTGTTTCTAAAGGGATACATGTTTACACTTTACAATAAGGGTCCAAAAGTCATTTAGTAATGGTTGACTATGGATAAGTAATACTTAAATAATGCTTATGAGTCTATTAAGCATTTAGCAAGTGTTTCCAAAGGGATACATGTGTACATGGAGTCGTTTCATGTGACTGTTGTGGAACTGGGGTGTGTGAAATCAAGTGTCCACAGAGCAAACAGCATGAAGTCAGTCTGAGGATGTGTGCTGGACAGCCTGGCTTTTGTCTCTGTGTGCAACTTCACAGGAACCATCCTTACTATTTTCAGGTGCAGGCTCAGCGTCACATTGCAGATGTGCAATATTGTGATTGAGGGCTACAGCAATCCCCAAAGTTCAGCTGTACTTTACACACTGCTTCCTACCTGAAATATTGGGACAGAAATTCACACGTGAATAACTAATAAAAATATCTGAAAAGGAAAACGTTTTGTTTGATTACTTCAAAACTATCTTGTGAATTGTATTGGAATGGTTTTGATAAAAACCCTGCAGGTAGATGGCTGAAAACAGTTTTCACTAACTTGCTATATTTCAGCTGCATCTGTAGCATTCTTTATTTTATCCTACACCTGAGATGCAGTGGAGGACCATGACCCCTGGAGTCTGACAAGCCTGGACAGAACATCTGTCACAACATCATGATGAAGGGTACAGGTGTGGCTGAATAATGTCATGAAGACTTTGTGTGAGGAAAAGAAAATATTGTTACCCATAGATCAGCGTGAGCCTTGTACTAACAGTGTATTCTGTTGTTTTACTGCTTTGCATTTGTTTTTGTTGCACATCAAATTAAAATGTGAAAAGTTATCAGTTATACTAAATCAGTATCTGAGGTTGTTTTGTGCATTGCAAAGCTATTGCATTTATTTCAATCACAAGCAATCATTAAAATCTTTTCGTCTATTGACAAATATCAATAAAGGCTGGTATTTAATAAGTTCACTGAGTTCACTTTAAGGGTTGTTTGTACTATGAGCCATGTCAACAGGGAAATATCTGTGTCTGTCTATCATCTATCTATCTATCTATCTATCTATCTATCTATCTATCTATCTATCTATCTATCTATCATCTATCTATCTATCATCTATCTATCTATCTATCTATCTATCTATCTATCTATCTATCTATCTATCTATCTATCTATCTATCTATCTATCTATCTATCTATCATCTATCTATCTATCATCTATCTATCTATCTATCTATCTATCATCTATCTATCTATCATCTATCTATCTATCATCTATCTATCTATCTATCTATCTATCTATCTATCTATCATCTATCTATCTATCATCTATCTATCTATCTATCTATCATCTATCTATCTATCTATCTTTCATTTTCTTTTTTTCTTTCTATCTATCATCTATCTATCTATTCAATTCAATTCAATTCAGTTTATTTATATAGCGCCAAATCACGACAAGAGTCGTCTCAAGGCACTTCACAAAGTAAACATTCCAATACAGTTCAGTTCATAAGCCAATCAGTAAAAAAGTTTCCTATATAAGGAACCCAGCAGATTGCATCAAGACACTGACTAGTGTCATTGTGTTGGTACAATCCTCATACTAAGCAAGCATTTAGCGACAGTGGGAAGGAAAACTCCCTTTTAACAGGAAGAAACCTCCAGAGGATCCTGGCTCAGTATGAGCAGCCATCCGCTACGACTCACTGGGGGTTGAGAAGACAGAGCAGGCACAGGCACACCCCACACCCACACCCACACACAACCACACACACACACACACACACACACACACACACCACATATATCAAGTAGTGTTTCTATGGCTACACTGTGATTTCTTAGTAGAAGTTCTATTTAGTAAGAAAAACTTTATTGTCTTTATCTGAGTGAATCCATAATTAATTCAATAGGTGAACTAATAGTAGCACATTCTATGTTAAAGAAAGTAAGATGTAATATCAGGAGAGGGAGAATGTTCAGTGGTTGGCAGCAGTGTGCCAGCCGATGGCCCCCTCCATGAGGCCACCACAGCTCAGCAGAACGCCAGTGTAGCTTCTTCTGGGGAGAAAAACACTTAGAGAGAAAATAAAGTTAACAGCTGGAATAACAGGAAATAATGCAATTAGAGAGTGGTGGTAGAAGAGAGTAGCAGAGTGTGGAAAGTGGTCAGTATGTCCTCCAGCAGTCTAAGCCTATAGCAGCATAACTACAGAGATAACTCAGGATAACCTAGCCTTTTAGATGGAGGCATGTGGGAGGCAGGGCCAGGGAGAAGTCTTTAACGACAGTAGTCCCCTCTGTACACTCCACCTCCCTCTGCTCCCCACTCATCTAAACCTGGGCTAACATCAGAATTTAACCATAAGCCCTATCAAATAGAAAAGTTTTGAGCCTAGTCTTAAAAGTAGACAAGGTGTCTGCCTCACGCACTAACGCTGGGAGCTGGTTCCACAGTAGAGGAGCCTGATAGCTAAAAGATCTGCCTCCCATCCTACTTTTAGATATTCTAGGAACCACCAGTAAACCTGCAGTCTGAGAGCGAAGTGCTCTGTTAGGAACATATGGAACAATCAGATCACTGATGTATGATGGAGCTTGATTATTAAGAGCTTTATATGTGAGAAGGAGGATCTTAAAATCTATTCTAAATTTAACAGGCAGCCAATGTAGGGAAGCTAAAACAGGAGAGATGTGGTCTCTCTTTTTAATTCTCATCAGAACTCTAGCTGCAGCATTTTGGACCAGCTGAAGACTTTTGACTACATTCTGTGGACCTCCTGATAGTAATGAATTGCAGTAATCCAACCTTGANCAGCCACAATGACCTTATCAGTATTTAACACCAAATCAGACAAGAAATCTGAGATCTGATCCAAAAATTGAGAGTAGGGGCCTGGTGGACGATACAAGACTACAAACAAAAGTGGTTTTAGAGCTTTGCAATCCGGATTAGGCAAACTAAGAATTAGATGTTCAAAAGAACTGTAGCTATTAATTGGTAGGGGACTGATTAATAAATCTGAATGAAAGATGGTTGCTACTCCTCCTCCTCGCCCTGTACTACGAGCAATATGATGATTTAAATAATTAGAAGGAGTGGACTCATTTAAACTAACATAGTCCTCTTGCTGCAGCCAGGATTCTGTGAGACAAAACAGAGAAATCTGATTATCACAAATCAAATCATTAACTAATAAAGTCTTTGAAGAGATAGATCTAATGTTCAATAAACCACATTTAATTGTTCTAGTTTTCTGTTCAGTAGAGTTTGTTTTTATTTTTATGAGATTATCATGATTTGCTCTATTAAGCCTGATCTTTAATCTGTTTGATTCTGGCCGTGGGCAGGACACTGTCTGGATGGGGGAGTGGGTGGGTAACAGTACAGAAGCTGCAGAGGGGAGGGTTAAACTACCACTCTGCTTCCTGGTCTGGACCCTGGGTTGTCAGGGAGGACTAATAAAATTGGCCATATTCCTAGAAAGAAGAGCTGCACCATCCAAAGTGGGATGGATGCCGTCTCTTCGGATCAGACCAGGTTTTCCCCAAAAAGTTTTCCAATTATCAATGTAGCCCACGTTGTTTTCGGGACACCACCTAGACAACCAGCGGTTGAAGGACAGCATGCGGCTAAACATGTCGTCACTGGTCCGGTCAGGCAGGGGGCCAGAGAAAATTACGGAGTCCGACATTGTTTTGGCAAACTTACACACCGAAGCAACATTAATTTTAGTGACCTCCGATTGGCGTAACCGGGTGTCATTACCGCCAGCGTGAATAACAATCTTACTGTATTTACGCTTATCCTTAGCCAGCAGTTTCAGGTAGGATTTAATGTCGCCCGCTCTGGCCCCTGGCAAACATTTGACTATGGTTGCTGGAGTCTCTAATGCCACGTTTCTGACTATGGAGCTACCTATAACCAGAGTCGGCTTCTCAGTGGGTGCGTCACCGAGTGGGGAAAATCTGTTTGAAACGTGGACGGGTTGGTGGTGTCCCACGGGCTGGGTTCTATGCTTCTTACGTACAGTCACCCAGCCGGCCTGAGGTCCCGGCTGCTCGGGTTCTACTGGAGGACCGCTACGGGGTGGTTCTGATCTAGTTAGCCCCGCGCTAGCTAAGTAGCTACGGCTATCTACAGGTTTTTCAACAGCGCGGAGCCGGGCCTCCAATTCTGACACCCTCGCCTCCAAAGCTACAAAAATGCTACATTTATTACACGTACCATTATCACTAAAGGAGGCAGAGGAGTAACTAAACATCTGACACACAGAGCAAGAGATAGGAGATGGAGAGAGAGAGAGACAGAAGTAGCCATAGCCGCGCCGAGGCTAAGCTAACTAGGCAAACAACCTTTCACACCAAATAAAACTGCGTGCGAACTCAAAGGGTTCCCTAAACGCTAGGTGCAACAGGAAATGTGTGTTTTCGCGTGCTTATGTACTACAAGAACTCAAAAATGTCTCAGTACGGAGAAATCAAACCAATTTTAGCAAGCCACAAACACCGAACAGCTACACTGAGTGCAAGCACTGAAACAGGAAGTGACGTAATGCCTTACCGCAGGTTCAGCCAATCCAAAGGGGAGAGGGGAGATGAAGTCATCTATCATCTATCTATCTATCTATCATCTATCTATCATCTATCTATCTATCTATCTATCTATCATCTATCTATCTATCATCTATCTATCATCTATCTATCTATCTATCTATCATCTATCTATCATCTATCTATCATCTATCTATCATCTCTATATCTATCTATCATCTATCTATCATCTATCATCTATCTATCTATCTATCTATCATCTATCTATCATCTATCTATCATCTATCATCTCTATAACTATCTATCTATCATCTATCTATCTATCATCTATCTATCTATCTATCTATCATCTATATATCTATCATCTATCATCTATCATCTATCTATCTATCATCATATATCTATCATCTATCATCTATCTATCTATCATCTATATATCTATCATCTATCTATCTATCATCTATCTATCATCTATCTATCATCATCTATCTATCTATCTATCATCTATCTATCATCTATCTATCTATCTATCTATCATCTATCTATATATCTATCTATCATCTATCTATCATCTATCTATCTATCTATCTATCTATCATCTATCTATCATCTATCTATCATCTGTCAGTCTATCTATCTGTGGCAGGGTGGAGTGCTCCACCTGCTGCCACTTACCTGATTAGGGGTCAGCCAATCAGAGTCCTGGCAGCCTCCTTTAAAAGGCTCACCAGGGCAGGTGTGATTGAATGAATAATGGCTGCCCCTCCACCAGAGCCAAAGGACAAAGGACGCTGGTGAGGGCCATACCTGGCTACCGCCTGGACCAGAGCAGATCCCTCGCTCACTCCTCTGGCCTGGAGTGAGCGAGGAGGAGCACCCGGGGGAGGAGTGCAGGCAGAAGCGTCTGGCCTGGAACAATGACCAATTGACCATGGAGCTGCAACCGAACTTCATACTGGCCATGGGACCAACGAAGCCACAGCGACTGTGCAGGAGCACCTCAAGGAGCGTCCAATGCTCCAGAGTACTGTGGGGAGTGGGAATGGTCATAATGGACTTATATTTATCCTCCATGTTTTAATTATTTATTCTGTTTTTATTTCAGCTGGGCTTCCAGTGGGTGTGACTGTCTCCCTGCAGCGGTGGCACCTCCAGTTTTCTGTGTGTCTTTTATGGTTTGCAGCACCGTGTGTGTGTGTGTGTGTGTGTGTGTGTGTGTGTGTGTGTGTGTGTGTGTGTGTGTGTGTGTGTGTGTGTGTGTGTGTGTGTGTGGTCACAGTGGGTGACATGGTGGTGGGTGGAGTGCCACTGGCCTGTGGTGGGCCCCCACCCCACTGGTAAGTCTGGATTATAGGGTTTTAAGATCAGTTAAAGCAGAGATTCATCAATTTTATTGTAATAAATTATTTTTTTTAACCATGACTCAACTTCCTGCGCAATAATGAATCTACGTGTCTTGCGAAGAGTTTAAATGAATTCCTTGGGTGCCATTCCCAAGGTGGCGTTGTTGGAGTTTAAATGTTAACGGTCGGTAGCACCACCCAGCTAGGATTGCCACATATCTATCTAGACAGACAGACAGACATGTCCTGGACATTCTGAGGATTGAAATGCTCACATGACCTGCAGATGTGCCAAAAACACAGTTTTTGAGTGGGGAATGAGAACGCATGTCATTACAGTGATTAGAACAAGATCTCACAGCCTGTACATTGCATGATTGTGGCTTGTTATGAGCCAAGCCTGCTAATTGTTTCAGTACAGCTTGTACACAGAGCAGTAATGAAGCATATTTTGACTTTGGCATGAGATGCGGGTGGTATCTATAGGAAATCTGGTGAATGTTTGGGTAAAGCCTGCAGGTTAACTTAGAATTTCGCCCCAAAATCTGAAACCTATATAAAGTCAGGTCACAAAAGACCTGAAAGATACAAAAGCAGCATGAAATTTTATTTAACATATTTAACAAATGTCTTGAATCAATCAGCTGACTCCTTGTGTTTGTGGTGCAGCAGCTTCTATAATAACAGCTTTTATTCTCTAAAAATTCCTGTTCAGGAATATTTGAACAAATAAGCATAATCACACTAAAATGGACTTTTAAGGATTTCAGTGGAAATGTATCCATATTTAATCAATATCTTTTGATGGAGTCTCCATTTTGTTTGTACCAACATTGGGTGAGAAATGACAAGTCCATCACCTGATTAGACAGACACATGCATCTAAGATAGATCCATTAAGAAATTTAACATGTATGTTTTAGTAAAATCCACGCAGGCTTGGGCAAAACTTTAAATCTCCAGCCCCCCAAAAAACTTTGCAAATCTGTTTTAAATTGTTTCCCTATGCATCATCTACATCTGATCACTGTCTTTTGTTGATTCTTAAAATAAAACTTTCCTTTTTTTATCGCCTTTCTGAAAAAAGCTAAATAAATACATAAATGGTAAATGGCCTAAGTCACGCCCATCTACTTCTGGACCACGGGTCGCTGGAAGCATGATTTGGAATCGTAGGATGGCCAAGGAAGGTCCCACCTTTCTTGCCTCTGATTGGCTAGAAGGGCTCTCCTACGATTGGCTATTTCATTTAGCAGCAAACCGTCTTCCCTCGCTAAGTGCAGACTGTCCTCCTGCCACCCACAGAGCAGCTGTTTTGGGGAGTTTTGTAACGAAAATGTGAACTTGGTGCTATAATAACCATTCTGTCCTGGTTTGAAAAAGTTATTTTCCTTTCCTTTTATTTAAAAAAAACGTCAAATGTGAACTTATAATAAATCTTAAAGAGGTGGAAGTGAGCGCATCCATGGGGAATATTGAAAAAACCTATCTCTCATTCTCAGGTGCTCTTCAGCATCAAATAAATTGTAGAATATACATGAGGAAGAAAAACAGGTGATCCGAGGCACTCTGAGGATATCAGAGATGATCAGAGTGCCTCAGATCACCTGTTTTTCTTCCTCATGTATATTTTATAATAAATCTAGTTGCATTTATCACACTGTTGGATTTACTTTATATCTGTTGGCTCTCAAGCATTGAGGTTAGTGGAGCACATAGGCTATGTGAGCCTTACCTGGTATGAAATATCATAAAACTGCCCTATTGAGCCCAGCTGTGTGCAGCAGGTCTGTTTCTCTTCTAGAATAATGAGAACTGGTGAAAAATAGGTCTGAATCATAATCAGCTTTGAATTAAATTTAGATTAAATGATGCACATTTAAACAGATGAGAGATGTATAAAGTCAATCCAACGGTGTGATAAATGCAACAAGATTTATTAAGTTCACATTTGACGTTTTTCAGGTTCTTTTCTAAAAGAAACGGAAGCTGGTTTGTTGTAAAACAGAATGGTTATTATAGAGCTAAGTTCACATGTTCTTTAGAAAAACTCCTCCAGATCTGGCTGCAGACATAAAAACCTGCAGCGAGGGAAGACGGTTCGCTGTTACATGAAATAGCCAATCGTAGGAGAGTGCTTCCAGCCAATCAGAGGCGAGAAAGGTGGGACCTTCCTTGGACATCCTACGATTCCAAATCACGCTCCCCGGAACAAAGAGTCAACGGGGCTATGAAAGCTATGTCCTAAGCCTGTTTGAGATGTGCCATGGATTTCACATATGATGTTCGTGAATTTAAAAAACACATTTTGACACACGTGTGAATCAGGGACCCATGAGCCGACTGGAAGGGGAGGAGACTTAGGCTCCCTATAGCGCATTCTATAGTCCTAGAACCCCCCAAGACACTTTACAACACAATCAGTCATCCACTCATTCACACGCTGGTGGTGACGAGCTACAGTGTAGCTGCCCTGGGGCGCACTGACAGAGGCGAGGCTGCCATACACTGGTGCCACCGGTCCCTCTGACCACCACCAGCAGGAAAGGAAGGTTAAGTGTCTTGCCCAAGGACACAACAGTAGCATTCTCTGCCAGGAGCTGGGATTGAACCTGCAACCTTCCGATTACTGGACAACTGGCTCTACCTCCTGAGCTGCTGAATATTGGTTTTGTTTTTGTTTCTCAAATGAAAACGATAGGAAAACATTTTCCTTTTCATGAACTTGAGAGGGAATTTTCTTTTTCACAGACTTAAAAAAAGTCTTGCACTTTAGAGCCCAACAACAAAAAATGTTGCTTCTTCTTATAGAGATGAGAAAGCAACAAGCTCTAGTTGAGTGATGAAGACTTTTGGTCAGACTTAGAAAATTCAAAAACCTTAAAATGTGTGCATTTATTTTGCTTTTCAAGGCTTCCACATGGAATTGTTTTAATGGTTTATTATTATTATTATTCCAGGCAAATAAAATGACCAAACTGTTGGAATATTCCCTTCCTTGCACGCTGCAATTTTAAGACAATTTTCTCCCTTTATTTTAAAAAAATTCTGAGAAAAAAAGGTTTCAGCAAAAGCCAAAACATCAGTGTTTCAACGTGTCCAGGGTCGCCACACAGATCAGCACGCCGTGCTGACATGTGCAGCAAACACTTAAAATAAATCTAATTTCATCCTATTCCTAGTAGGGGTGATTTTAATTTTGCCGCACAAAAGCAATAAGGGCCTCTTCCAGTTATGTAATCTTCTTTTCAGCGTGTTTAATTAAAAGAAGATATTCTGCTCCTTTTGATCCTCAAAGGCTAAAAGAGTAAATCTGATTGGGTGGCCTGATAAACTATTGAACGAACACAACAAACATGCCGTGTGAAGCTCAGTGTGTCTCTACATATAACAGAGACACATCCTTCATTAGGTATCTCTGGCTGAATGTGGTTCCTGTTTGCTAATTACATAATGTCACTGCTGGATGTTATAGAAGTGTCATCAGATGAGTACGTTGGAGTGAGTTGTTTAGAGGCTGGAGTGCAATAACTGGTCAACACAAGTCCGTCCAGGTTCAGAGGGGTCAGCAGGTGCAGGACCTTCCATCCAATCAGAGACCGTCACCACCTGTCAGACATCACAGAGCTGCTCCCTGGTGTCGTGTGAAAATGAAAATAGGTGGTTGATTTGGCTTTTCTACATACTCTCCATGCACAATCACTCTGAAACAAAGAGGAAAAGATTAAAACACATTTTCTTTCAAAAACATTTCCTCCAGAAAAACATCAACTTACTACAGAACATTTTACCAGACGTTCAGCTGACTGATGCTCCTGAAACTGGTCCTGATGCTAATGTTTGTGTTACACAACAAGAGAATCACACATTTTGTGATGAGCCCTCTCCACCAGAGTAGGTAAAACATTACTTTCACTTTTGTTTTAGAAATAAAGGTTTGTGTTCTTGCTAATTTTGTGAGTTTTTTGTTTTTTCAAATCAGCTGAATTTATTTACAATGTTTACATGTGAAACAATTCCAAGGTATTCCCAGGAGTGGTACGCTTTGTGCTTGTGGAGGATTAGGGGGCCAGGTTCCCTGAGGTCAGAGTCAGGGATGCCGATCGCTATCAGGATCCATGAACATGTTTAGTGAATGAAACTGGACATGAGAGCTTTGTGACGCAGGTAGAAAATGGGCTCTCGGGTTCAGGTGAGCTCAGGTAAGACATCAGGTCACCATCTGCATGCATTTGTACAAAACACGTATGTGCATCTAAACATGCGCTTTGCAAATTGCCTCTGTATGTTTGCACCCTCTCACCCCTGTGCCCAGTCTCACATTACACTGTTTTCTCAATAACTGTCCTTCCCAGAGCCATATTACCCCTCATGCACTCAAAACAGTCTGGACCAATTATGTGTAATTAGCTGGGTGCAGTGGCGAGGCTAACGGGCAGCCAATATTGACCAAGTCTGGCATTACCTCAACACTCTGTGCTCCTGCTGATGGTAATGGCTGTTGGGGGGGCAGGAGTTCCAGAGAGGAAATGACACACAGATCGGGGAACATGGCCTTGTGTTCCAGTGTGGTCCAGAATCCAGCAAACATTACTGCCTGCCGCATTTAGTAACAAGAACATCAGAGGAAATGCTATTTTGGTCCATCTCAAATGGGATTTAGGATCATTTTAACCATCCTCGCCTTCCATCTATGAACCTACACCCTCCTGATTATACAAAGATATCTTAGCTCACTACAAAGTCTTTCTTGCCCTTATCAGCCGGCTGAAAAAGGCCAAGAAAAGGTGAGACAGGCCGAGACAACCATTTCTTTTATTGACTAAGTCCATTGTCACTGTAGTATTTTAGCCTTCTAAAGTGGCCTGCTGGTGCAAACTTTTACAGATTTGTTTATATTCACTGACATGAACGCTCTGTTTAAAGTTACTTATGAAATTTAAAAGAGTGATGTGAAAAGAAGATTTCAAAATTCTTGTTGGTAAACCCTGGCCTGATGCAATTCTGGCTTAAATGGGGCGATGGTGGCAGAGGAGTTAAGTGGACGCCCTGCGATCGGAAGGTCTGTCGCTGTCGTTGTGTCCTTGGGCAAGACACTTAACCCGACTTGCCTGTGTTGGTGGTGGTCAGAGGGGCCGATGGCGCAGAATGGCAGCCTCGCCTCTGTCAGACCGCCCCAGGGCGGCTGTGGCTACATAGTAGCCTACCATCATCAGCAGTGTGTGAATGTGAGAGTGAATGAGTAATGGAAATCACTTTAAGTGCCTTGAAAAGCGCTTTATAAATCCAAACCATTATTAAATGTAAATGTTCATCAAATGTGAAGGTAGCTTAGACAGGACCACGCGAGCTGCAACCCGAGGAGATTTGATTATACCCTGCAGGCAGACAACCTTTGGGCAGAATGTTTTATCTGTCCAAGGTGGACATCTGTGGAATAGACTCCCACAAACTATAAGACAGTGTTCCACATTCACTCCTTTAAGGCACAGGTCAAACACTGGTTATGGACAGGTCAAGAGTGTGCTCATTTGTAGGGGCGGTATAATTTTAATGTTTTTAATAGGGGTGGGAATTTAACGTGTTAATTATGATTAATTAATTAGAAAAAAATTAACGCATTTAACCCTTTAAGCCCCAATTGGGGGATGTTGAAGTTTAGCAGCAAAATCCATGCCCTAAATATCAATCTAGTCTAGCTGCACCTCTAAAGAAAGCTCAGAACCTTGGCTACAAGACCATGTAAACCTTTTCTATGTGCTCCAAACACAACTAACACTACAATCACATGAGTGATCAGAAATCCCTCTTCATGTGTTTTTGCCTTCATTTCTGTCTCTAATGATGCTAAATCAAATCAAACTGCACACACATTCTATCAACCCATTATTATTGTTATTATTATTATTATTATTATTATTATTATTATTATTATTATTATTATTATTATATTATTATTATTATTATTATTATTATTATTATTATTATTATTTTAAAGACAATACCATTATCAAATTGTACTTAAAATAGTATTGTGCTTTTAGGTCTGTCCTATTTTTGCCAGTGATATACATATATATATATATATATATATATATATTTTTTTTTTTCTCCTGTTTTGAATTGAAATTTAAATTCAAAATTTAAAAGCATTTTTTAGAAATTAACAGAGCTTGTGTTTACAATAATAATGTCAATGACTATTGTTTGATTCTCTGTCTCATTTTTCATTTTAAAAAATTGCTTTTGGGGCAAATTTTCTTGAACGATTAAAATGCGATTAATCAAGATTAATTAATTACAAAGCCTCTAATTAATTAGATAATTTTTTTAATCGAGTTCCACCCCTAGATTTTAATGATCTTTAAGGAAGACAGATACGTGTGTGTGTGTGTGTGTGTGTGTGTGTGTGTGTGTGTGTGCGTGTGTGTGTGTGTGTGTGTGTGTGTGTGTGTGTGTGTGTGTGTGCTCCAGAGAGAGAGAAAAAATGGCTTCAGTCAGAGGCTCGTTAACTCCTCAGCATCCAGAATAATAATGAATCTTGCGGGAAGCCCCGGCTGGTGGATTCTATCCCCCTATGGTAGACGTGAATTTGAGCCGACCAGTCAGTTGGCAGTGGGTGTGTTAGCCCGGTTCAGCCAGAGACAGACAGCCTTGGGAAGATGGCTGAAAAGACATCCAGTTGCATGCTGAAAATTACCGGGCAACCCGGATGTGAACACTCATTACCCTAACTAGGCCGGGTAGAGCCGATGCTAGTGTGTGAGCCCTATTATAAACAACCTAAGGCGTCCTGATGCCGGCTCAGCTTTGCGCTGATGAAGCATACTTAGGCGATGGTCTGTGAAGACATTTTTAAGAGTGGAAAGTGAATTTTCACAGAACGCTGTGCTGGCTCCAAAAGTCAATCCGTGCTTAAATGCTGTGAAGACGGTGGGCATTGCTTCCAGGCCAGCGGTGGTCAGTTCTCCTATGATTAGTGCTGGGTATTGCGACCAATTTCCTAAATCGATTCGATTTCGATTCATAAGGATCTGAATCGATTAATCACGATTCGATTCAATTCGATTCGATTCAATTCGATTGATTCAGTTAAGTCTGGTCTGAAATAATTATAATGTTGAGGTAGAAAACGACGTTTCTATCGTTTAGACAAGCTCAGCGAGTAAATTTGAAATACAACACACATCAGTGGTATTGATTACTTATTTTGTCTAATTTTTAAAATCTTTTTATTCCTTAAAATGTGTAAATATTCAACATTTTTGAATTTTTAATCTTTTGAATTTTAAGTATTTCTATTTTGTTTTCTTGTTAACATTTACTCTCCTTTTTTGCTCCTGTAATGAATCATTGTAGCCTGGCAAAGCCATCCTATATATGTGAATATATAAAAAACTCTGCAAAGCAAGAATTTGGTCTAGTTCACTAGACTAGAATCATTGCTGCTGTGACACCAAACCTTCCCCACTGAGGGAACTATTCTTCTATCTGTAGCCTTTCCAGTTACTGTTTTTAAGTCAGTTCAATCTTTTTTAACAGGCCAACAACAAAAAATAGTAATTCTCCTAAATGAAAATGCAATATCAGCTATTAACATTCATGCTTTGGAGCAGAAAAAGTGCATAAAAACACAATAATTCAAGCTCAGTTTGCTCACCTGTTCAAGCCAGAGACCTGCATCTCTCTCTCTCTCCATCTCTGAGCTGAGGGAGGAGTTAATCAGCGAGACTCCTGTGTTGTTTTTGTTCATCTTCATCACAGACAACAACAGTTGCTCTCACAGGTTTGTGCTACTGAATATGCAGAGCATTTAAGCAGCCTGAGCATTGGAGTAGGGTCAGTGTATCGGGGAGGACAGATAGAAACTGCAGCGCCACAAACTGACTTGAGCGCGTCACTTCACTGGAGTTCAATCTGTCTGCAATTTATGTCCGCCGCGGCCCACGAAGAAGTTACCGAATCTCCATTTCTGGGCTTTAAAGTTGACAAAGCGCTGAGTAAACTTGGCGCTGAGTAAACTTGGCGCTGAGTAAACTTGGCGCTGAGTAAGAGGAGTGTTTTCAGTTTGTCCCAGACTGAGGAGGGTAACGCTGCAGACGCCGAAATAACTATTAGCACCGATGCTAGCGACTGTAAACAGAAAGGAGGGGGCGCTTCGAGTGACGCAGTACCGCCGCAAAGCATCATAGGATTTGTAGTCTTTGCGGCAAAACAAGCCGGAGGGCCACTCTGGTTCAAGGGGAAAAATCGATCTTAGGCTTTATGAATCGATTTTGCAAAATTTATATGAAATCGATCCAGAATCGATTAAATCGATTTTTTTTACCCAGCCCTACCTATGATGGTGTCAGTCAAAGTAGCTGCATCTCCCTGGTCAGCAGTGGCTATGGTTAGGAGGCGCTCAGTTGGTTCACGTTGTTCATTGAGAAAGCGGAGAACAATGGAGATATTTTCTCTCCCTGTTGGATCTCTGGTTCCATCTGCCTTTAATGTGTAGAATGATTCACCAACTTCTGCCACTATATGCTCTTTTACTAAAGCACTCATTACATCAATTAAGTCATTTTGAATGTCATGACTTGTGTATGTAGCATTGTGAGGAATAGTTTTTGTTATCTTTGCTAGTTCTGCATCTTTCCTTAAAGAAACTCAAATAGTGATAAAAATGGCCCACATGCATCACTGTTCATTTTACTAAACGCATCGTGGTCACCTCTAAAGGGCAGCTGGTTCACAGCAAGGAACTCTACAACATCAATAATTGCAGACACGTAATATCTGTTGCGCTGTACTTGTTCGGTGTTAATCAATGTTGATATTTCCTTACTCATGTGAACCCGTTTTTCCTTGTCCCTCCACATGGCTTCACAAGTCAAGTGTTCTTTGGATGCAGCATGTTTGTTCAGGCCCTTTCCACATTCTATTGCATGTTTCCAGTCACGAAAACCTGTTATACTGAAAGTTGCATGAGTGGGTCTGGATCCCTGAAACATTCTGCATGGGTAGCAGAATGCCGCATCTGCTTCAACTGAATACTCCAGTATCTCTGTATTTGTTTTGCAGTTGACGTCACTCACGCTGATTCCATGTAGAAGAGTCACGCTGCTTGGTGCTGCTTTGTGTTCTCCATGGCTGCTGTTGCTAACTCTGTTAGCATGATTGCTAACTCCAGTGTGGCTGCTGACATCGGCGCTTACGTTTCCAATAAACGTGGAGCTGTTTGGCGCTTCTTGCTTGCGCCGCCTCCCGTCTGCACCATCACAGGTCCTTTTGGATTTGAGGAAATATTTTTCTATATTCATGTTGAATCACAGCGTGGCGATGTTCAGCGTTCGTAACGTTCTTCTTCTATGGTGACCGACCGGAAACCAGACTCAGACAGTGACCCGCCCCCTCTATCTGTGATTGGCGGCCTCTGGAACGGTTTCAGAATCTGTAAGGATAAGGATTGACAAATACGTTTGAAACCAGTATCACTATGACCCTGATTTTGTCTGTGCTGGTTATAATATACATAAACTATAATGCAACTATCATACTGAACAATCAAATAAATGCTTGACTTATTTAACCAAGTCATGTTACATGTGGTGTGTGATGTTTGACTGCTTCAAGGCTTTTTACTGAACCATTTCAGTCCCAAATGACCATGCCATGACAATAAAGGATATTTAATCATCTTAAATGAGCCTTGTAGCACTTTTAGATTATTTAATGTAATAAAAACACTGAACCTTTGCCTAGCCTTAATCACCTGTTTCATTGTCCACTTGTCCTCATCGGGAGGAGTAGTCTCTTTCATTCGTTTCACCAGGAAGCTGCGAGCCACCTCAAATTCAGAGTCCACAGCATGAGACTTGGTCAGGGTTAGGGTTATAACACTTTTGTGACATCCAAGAATGTTGGTTGAGCAGGATCCAGGGCGATGAGTGCCTCCATCAGGTCACAGTTCTGTTTTCCAAATTGATTTTTCATTTCCCCACAAACTGAGTCAATGCAGCTGTAATAAATCCTACGTAGCTCAGTTTCATCATTACAGTCCTTACGAGTGATGATGTCCTCAACCACATAGTCAGCCAGGGCAGAGCTTTGTGTGCATCTTCTCTTTGAAGGCCTTGTTGTGACAGACTCACAATGCACTAGGATTGCCTGGAACTCTGTCTCAGTGCGGATATTCTCAAGACAGGTGCATGCACTGGAGATGAGCTGCAAACCTAGAAGAGAACAAACCCGGGTGATTCAGCTACTGAACATATAAACATAATGGATAAGACATCTCGAGGACAGGATTGGACACACCTGTTCCATCCACTTACTATTACATGATATATATAATGTGGTTTTGCTTGGATGTATTTATTGCACTGATGAGAAAATAATATAATATTTCTTCACCTGTCAGCAGACCCATGTCTTCAGACTGCAAAATCTTGTTTGGGGGGTCAAGATGAGCAAGGATCTTGTGCACCATCTCTGCAATGAACCTAAAGCTGGGCTCAGACCTGCTCTGCCACAATCCTGTTGCTTCAATGCGCAGATCTGCTCCAAATGCTCTGTTGTTGGTGATCTCTTGGAGCAGCGTGAATAGGTCATCAAATGATTTCAGAATGACTGAGACTGCAGAATAAAGAAAATAAATCATTCATATTTTCAGGTGGGGGAGTCATTCACACAGTACATAGTTGCTAACATACATCATCATCATTATTAACCTATCAGTACTAATTAACATACCTGTTGCAAAGTGTCCACTCCAACGTTGGTCCAAAAGGCGCTTGAGTGTCTCTCCTTTCTAGAGAATGGCAACAGTTGGTCTTCTGCAGAACTTGTACAGCATGTTGCACACACTGAAAAAGTCCATCACAGCCTTTTCCACTGACAGGGCATGGGTGACAACCAAATGCAGCTGATGGTTATAACAGTGGACATATGGTATCTCTCTGTCCAGCTTTTGCTGAAGCAGCTTCTGTACACCCCCATGTTTACCTGACATGAGGGAGGCACCACCATACACCTGACTGATGATTTTCTCAGGGCTCAGGTGGTCAGTTCTCCTCTGATGGTGTCAGTCAAAGTAGCTGCACCTCCCTGGTCAGCAGTGGCTATGGTTAGGTTGGTTCACATTGTTCATTGAGAAAGCGGAGAACAATGGAGATGTTTTCTCTCCCTGTTGGATCTCTGGTTCCATCGGCCTTTAATGTGTAGAATGATTCACCAACTTCTGCCACCATATGCTCTTTTACTAAAGCACTCATTACATCAGTTAAGTCATTTTGAATGTCATGACTTGTGTATGTAGCATTGTGAGGAATAGTTTTTGTTATCTTTGCTAGTTCTGCATCTTTCCTTAAAGAAAACTCAAATAGTGATAAAAATAGCCCACATCCATCACTGTTCATTTTACTAAACGCATCGTGGTGACCTCTAAAGGGCAGCTGCTTCACAGCAAGGAACTCCACAACATCAATAATTACAGACACATAATATCTGTTGCGCTGTAGTTGTTCGGTGTTAATCAATGTTGATATTTCCTTACTCATGTGAACCCGTTTTTCCTTGTCCCTCCTCCACATGGCTTCACAAGTCAAGTGTTCTTTGGATGCAGCATGTTTGTTCAGTCCCTTTCCACATTCTATTGCATGTTTCCAGTCACGAAAACCTGTTATACTGAAAGTTACATCAGTGGGTCTGGATCCCTGAAACATTCTGCATAGGTAGCAGAATGCCGCATCTGCTTCAACTGAATACTCCAGCCAGGAAACGCTTCCATACCAGGAACTGCAAAATGATCTTTTTTCCCTGAGAAAAGGCGTAGCTCTGCAGGAGTGGTCGTTGAGGCTTTTCTGTGCTAAGATAAGTAGACTGTAGTGGCCTGTTGTTCCTCGTAGCTGTAATGCTACCACGATGAATCTCTGTATTTGTTTTGCAGTTGACGTCACGCTGATTCCATGTAGAAGAGTCACGCTGCTCGGAGCTGCTTTGTGTTCTCCATGGCTGCTGTTGCTAACTCTGTTAGCATGATTGCTAACTCCAGTGTGGCTGCTGACATCGGCGCTTACGTTTCCAATAAACGTGGAGCTGTTTGGCGCTTCTTGCTTGCTCCGCCTCCCGTCTGCACCATCACAGGTCCTTTTGAATTTGAGGAAATATTTTTTCTATATTCATGTTGAATCACAGCGTGGCAATGTTCAGCGTTCGTAACATTCTTCTTCTATGGTGACCGACCGGAAACCAGACTCAGACAGTGACCTGCCCCCTCTATCTGTGATTGGCTAGTAATGTTGCCTTCATTCTCCGATTGGATTGTAGGATTGACAAATCAAAAAACACGGAAGATGGCCACTCCGATGAAAAAAACAGGAAACCTTTTAGCTTTTGGTCCAGGGCGGGCACAGCTTACTCCATGGGCGGGCACGGACCCACGATGCCCGCCCATGCCGCCCGGCCTGAACAGAATGAATATACAAAAGAGAATATGTATACAATTTGACTTTTAGCAGCGTTAGAGAGAGAAATGAAAATGAAGAGGGATTTCTGATCACTCATTTGATTGTGGTTTTAGTTGTGTTTGGAGCACATAAAAAAGGTTTGCATGGTCGTAGCCAAGGTTCTGAGCTTTCTTTAGAGGTGCAGCTTGACTATATTGATATTTAGGGCATGGATTTTGCTGCTCAACTTCAACGTCCCCCAATTGGAGGACCCTTGGGCTTAAAGAGTTAATGCGCAAATTTTTTTAACACGTTATGTTTTTTTCTTCTTCCGGCACTCGGAGAGCACAGACACTTTTCTCTCCTCTCCCTTATCTTTTCCCAAGGCTCTTGTCCTGTCTGTCTACCAGAGCATTTCTCTGCATTCCTCCTGAAAACTCAATTTTATATTAAATCATGAATTTGGTAAGCTGGACATTCAACACGATTGACAAGATTTTTTCCTGTCCGGATGGAACGCACCCGGTGGGGTATATTTTGGATTCCTGGAAGGAGTGGAATATTATATGCCTCTCCCTGCTGTCCGTGGAGGACGTAGAAGACACATGGATATTTGGAATTTATGATTTCTGGATCTCTTCTTATTGGAGTTGGAGGATCTCTGGTATTTCGGAAATTTGGAAAGTCTGGGNCCTGTTGCTTCAATGCGCAGATCTGCTCCAAATGCTCTGTTGTTGGTGATCTCTTGGAGCAGCGTGAATAGGTCATCAAATGATTTCAGAATGACTGAGACTGCAGAATAAAGAAAACAAATCATTCATATTTTCAGGTGGGGGAGTCATTCACAGTTGCAAACATACACCATCATCATTATTAACCTATCAGTACTAATTAACATACCTGTTGCAAAATGTCCACTCCAACGTTGGTCCAAAAGGCGCTTGAGTGTCTCTCCTTTGTAGAGAATGGCAACAGTTGGTCTTCTGCAGAACTTGTACAGCATGTTGCACACACTGAAAAAGTCCATCACAGCCTTTTCCACTGACAGGGCATGGGTGACAACCAAATGCAGCTGATGGTTATAACAGTGGACATATGGTATCTCTCTGTCCAGCTTTTGCTGAAGCAGCTTCTGTACACCCCCATGTTTACCTGACATGAGGGAGGCACCACCATACACCTGACTGATGATTTTCTCAGGGCTCAGGTGGTCAGTTCTCCTCTGATGGTGTCAGTCAAAGTAGCTGCACCTCCCTGGTCAGCAGTGGCTATGGTTAGGTTGGTTCACATTGTTCATTGAGAAAGCGGAGAACAATGGAGATGTTTTCTCTCCCTGTTGGATCTCTGGTTCCATCGGCCTTTAATGTGTAGAATGATTCACCAACTTCTGCCACCATATGCTCTTTTACTAAAGCACTCATTACATCAGTTAAGTCATTTTGAATGTCATGACTTGTGTATGTAGCATTGTGAGGAATAGTTTTTGTTATCTTTGCTAGTTCTGCATCTTTCCTTAAAGAAACTCAAATAGTGATAAAAATAGCCCACATCCATCACTGTTCATTTTACTAAACACATCGTGGTGACCTCTAAAGGGCAGCTGCTTCACAGCAAGGAACTCCACAACATCAATAATTACAGACACATAATATCTGTTGCGCTGTAGTTGTTCGGTGTTAATCAATGTTGATATTTCCTTACTCATGTGAACCCGTTTTTCCTTGTCCCTCCTCCACATGGCTTCACAAGTCAAGTGTTCTTTGGATGCAGCATGTTTGTTCAGTCCCTTTCCACATTCTATTGCATGTTTCCAGTCACGAAAACCTGTTATACTGAAAGTTACATCAGTGGGTCTGGATCCCTGAAACATTCTGCATAGGTAGCAGAATGCCGCATCTGCTTCAACTGAATACTCCAGCCAGGAAACGCTTCCATACCAGGAACTGCAAAATGATCTTTTTTCCCTGAGAAAAGGCGTAGCTCTGCAGGAGTGGTCGTTGAGGCTTTTCTGTGCTAAGATAAGTAGACTGTAGTGGCCTGTTGTTCCTCGTAGCTGTAATGCTACCACGATGAATCTCTGTATTTGTTTTGCAGTTGACGTCACGCTGATTCCATGTAGAAGAGTCACGCTGCTCGGAGCTGCTTTGTGTTCTCCATGGCTGCTGTTGCTAACTCTGTTAGCATGATTGCTAACTCCAGTGTGGCTGCTGACATCGGCGCTTACGTTTCCAATAAACGTGGAGCTGTTTGGCGCTTCTTGCTTGCTCCGCCTCCGTCTGCACAATCACAGGTCCTTTTGAATTTGAGGAAATATTTTTTCTATATTCATGTTGAATCACAGCGTGGCAATGTTCAGCGTTCGTAACGTTCTTCTTCTATGGTGACCGACCGGAAACCAGACTCAGACAGTGACCCGCCCCCTCTATCTGTGATTGGCTAGTAATGTTGCCTTCATTCTCCGATTGGATTGTAGGATTGACAAATCAAGAAACACGGAAGATGGCCACTGCGATGAAAAAAACAGGAAACCTTTTAGCTTTTGGTCCAGGGCGGGCACAGCTTACTCCATGGGCGGGCATGGACCCACAATGCCCGCCCATGCCGCCCGGCCTGACTAAAGGAGCTGTCCATGACCTCCACAGTGGAATACAGTGGGTGGGAGGGGTTCCTTAAGATGGAGGTCATCTTCCCCAGCATCCTCCTTTCACACACGTCCTCAACAGAATCCAGCGGGCAGCCCAGAACCAAGCTAGCTTTGGTAGCTAGCTTGTTCAGTCTCTTCCTGTCTCGGTCAGAGCTGCCTACACCCCAGCAGACCACAGCAGAATGAATAACAGAGCCAACAACAGAGTGATAAAAGGATTTTAGCAGCTGGGAGTTAACTCTGAAGGACCTCAGCCTCCTCATGAGATGGAGGCGGCTTTGGCCCTTCTGATACAGAGCATCTGTGTTGTGGGACCAGTTCAGTTTACTGTTGAGGTGAACACCCAGGTACTTAAAGGTGTCCACCACCTCAATGTCTGCTCCCTGGATGTTTACTGGTGAGTGAGGAGGAGTGTTTCTCTGGAAGTCAATCACCATTTCCTTTGTTTTACTGGTGTTCAAGCGAAGGTGGTTACGCTCACACCAGTCCACAAAGTCCATGATGACTGACCTGTACTCCTGGTCGTCCCCCTCAGACACACAGCCGACGATGGCCGAGTCATCAGAGAACTTCTGGAGGTGACAGCTGCTGGTGTTGTAGGTGAAGTCCGAGGTGTAGAAGGTGAAGAGAAAGGGTGAGAGCACTGTACCCTGCGGAGCTCCAGTACTGCACACAACCACCTCAGACGTACAGTTGTGCAGCCTCACGTACTGTGGCCTGTTGGTGAGGTAGTTGATCCATGCAGTCAGATGTTCGTCCACTCCTGCACCCCTCATCTTCTGCTGCAGCTGGATGGTGTTGAAAGCACTTGAGAAGTCAAAAACATGATCCTCACAGTGCTTTTTTGCATCTCGAGGTGATTCAGATTCAGAGCCCGGTGCTGCAGGTAGATGAGGGCGTCCTCCACCCCCATGTTTGGTTTATATGCAAATTGAAGTGGGTCTATTTCCGGGGTCACCACTGAACACAGATGGGTGAGGATGAGTCTCTCCATTGTCTTCATCAGGTGGGAGGTCAAGTCGACAGGTCTGTAGTGGTCTGGTTCCCTGGGATGTGATGTTTTGGGAACTGGAACCACACAGGAGGTCTTCCACAGGATGGGGACCTGCTGCAGACGACACAACGACAGCGACAAACTGAGTGGGGAGTGAATCTGCAACCTTCCAATTGCAGGGTGGGCACTTCACTCCTCTGCCACCATCACCCATTGTTGTAAAGTCACTGACACAACAAGTCAGGGACTCGATGCAATCTGCTGGGATCCTTTTATAGGAAACTTTTAACTGACTGGCTTAATGAACTGAACTCAGTGGAATGTCGTGATGGAAATAAACTCAACTGAATTGAATTTTCAGATTGAATCAGAAAATGTTCCTTCATGTGGGGCTGAAAACATTTAGGTGGTACAGACAAACTCCCCTGTTAGCATGTAATCTGACCACTAGACATTGTTTTCTCATTGACCTGCTGTCAGAAGACACTGAATTTGCACCTTTTAATAGTAAAAGAGCTTCTGTTTAGTCAGAAGTGATGAAACGCGTTCTGATGTGAGACAAAATCAGGATCAGGCTAAAATCCACTTTGATTCAAAGGATTTTCTACATTCAGATGTTTTCTCTCAACGATCGTAGCTGAAAGACACCTGAGAAACTATTTACAAAAATGATGCCTTATCAAATGCTACATTTCAAAAGCTCATGTTAGATTACAGAGGTGTGGAGAACAAATGTTTTTGTTTTAAACCTGGCGTCTAAACCTGAAGTTCAGAGTCCCACAGCTGAACGGGTAAATGCATGCCATCAACCAGAGCTTGACTTTATAAAAGTATCATCCTCACACAGTTTTCCTGGATTTCCACAACAATTCCATTAGAATATGCAGGAATGTTTCAAATTTATAGCAATGTAAATGTTTTACATCAGCATTTGCATGAACTATTTTAAGACTGATAATGTTTAAAATCTTTGTGCTCGTCTGTGCTGAGGTTCTTCAGAGGGCTCTCTTCAACAGATTCGATCAGAACCTTTCCACACAATCCCACTGCAATGGTGTGAACTGTTGTTTTTATTTGCATAAATGTCCTTACTGTCAGGACGACAGTGTGAGATCTGTGGTCAAAACACTGCAAAGGCACAAAGGGGCTAAAGAGCGTAATGGATGTGTGTGATCCTATTTATGTAAAAGAACTGATTGATTAATAATACAGCTTGTACACATGTGCTACTGGCGGGGGGTTCTGGCAAGCTAGTTATTCATTTATTCAGATCTGAAGAAACACCTCTCCGCCATGATTTTGGTATGACATGACACCCCATCTGCTTTGCTGTCATCAGAATGATTATTTCTTCTTTTTTATTTAACGTTAATGTAACAGTGCAGTGGCAATAAGCACCGAACCATCCTGGGGTCACTGATCCAGGATGATGAGCCTTGACAGAGAGCTGACAACCTGACTTGGGTGGTTCAGGTGGAAGTAAAAACCCGTCGGTGACGTCTTTGTGAACCCGGTGTTCCTCTCAAACATGCCATCAAGATGAATGCAAATCCGTTTTTAAACATTTTACCACATTACAGATGCAGTTTGGAAATCTGATCACAGAAAAATGGAGGAATTCCATAAAGTTCCAATCTGTTATTAAGTGAGACCCTCCTATGGGATCTTGTAGGAACTCACAGTATAAACAAAAGCATTCACAGCCCTCTACAACTGCATTTAAAACAACTGTCAACTTTTAAAAGAAAATCAAAATGATTTAATAAATTGATATTTTCCTGATATTGTCATGTTTTTCCCCAAAAACCCAGCATGAACATATTCAACACCTTCTAAAGGATTTAGTGATTTCATTTCTTACCTGAGTCACTTTTGCGTTTCACACACCTGAGATCTCAGACATATCCAGCAGCTCAGCTGAGTTTATGTAATGGTTATTTTTGGAGCGTGCGTGTGGAGGTTGAGGTTGGGACTCATGGTTGAACGTTGCTGCTCATAATAAAATGTTAGACCTAATTAAGTATCTCATTATTCACTCACTATTAAAAAAGACTTGTTCCATTTGTCTCCTTTATGTCCTCGTCTCATGTTTTGGCATAAACAGAGCTGCAAAAGGCACCAGCTCACTAACTCCCACAGTTCAGCATTTTTTAATCTAATAATTATGTTGACTTAAATGAAACATTGTGCAACACGTGATGTATTATTATACAAGTTGCATTTATGAACATTTTAAACATTTCCATCAAGGTTCCTTGCTGTCTTCAGAGTTTCTTCTGTGTTCACTTCCTGAGTTTTCACAAGTTTCTACACTTTTACTCATTCCATTCTCATTCTGCAGAGTTGTGTCATGGTGCACATCATCACCTCAAATCAAAAACTTTGACTCTTGGATGTGCAGGTCTTCATGTTTTCATATGCTCCATGAGCATGTACCTTACCAGGTGACTTCATAGATAATTAGTGATTGTAGTGTCTCTATGGTGACCATGTAAGGGGCCAGCCAGGTCCCAGCTGCAACCGAGTCCATACCACCATGGCTGCATTCAGGTCAAAGAACATGTAGAAAGTCTATTAATGTTGCTATGGACTCCAGGGCAGGTGGACGTTATTACTACATCTATAGGTTTTGGTGAAAGTGAATCCTTCATGCCAGAAAGGAACAACATTTTCTAAATTCATCACAAGTCGTTAGTTTGACAAAATAATCATTTGACTTGATGAATAAAAAAAAACAGGATTGTGTTGAGGTTAGCCTGGCCTGCCTCTGTCTGTTCTACACAGAGGAGGAGTCTGGAAACTCAGAGGCAGCGAGCACCATGAGGGGCGGGACTAGCCAGCTCAAAAAATAACCAATCTGAAAAAAGGCAGACATTTTTTTTTTTTTATTTAACCTTTATTTAACCAGGAGATAAAAATGCCATTGAGATTAAAAACCTCTTTTACAAGGGTGTCCTGGCCAAGAGGCAGCAACATTTCACACAGTTACTACATAAAAACAGTGATAAAATATCATGTCATTAAAAACAATTACAGATTACTGATATGGTCTCTGATGCTTTCAGCCTGCTGTTGAATTCATTTAAGGAAACTAGTTCAGTCAGTCTTTCTGCAGCAGGTTCCAGTCAGAAGGAGCTGAATAGGCAAAGGCGCTTATCGCTTATCGCTGTAGTTTTTTAGCTGTAGTCAAAGATGGCGTCAAAGAAGCGCTGCTAACAATCTCCCTCTCACTGTTCACGCCGCGCTGCACTGCAGTTAACCCCAGCTTTTTACTTGTAGCTCCATTAGCGCAAGTAAAGGTGACACCATGATAAAATGTGTGTTTTAGCTGGGTAAGCACCTTCCTCAGTAGAAATGAATGCACTGGGGGTGAATGGAGACCCATCTAAGATGGCGGCCGGCCACTACGGCAGCGCCAGTCCACGAGGCGTCTACGTATTTATGTCTGTGGGTAGCACGGCACAAACATCTTTCTTTAGGAGAAAGGCTTTTAGCGCTACTTCTTGTTGTGGTTTTAAAGACATGTCCAAGTCATTTAGAACAGAGGAAAGAGCCGCAGCGAGCTCCGCTTCAGACGCCATCTTTGTTGTTTATGAGAAACTGAGCATCGCGGTGTGTGACGTACCTGCTCAGCGCTGATTGGCTCGGCTAGAACTCTCAGGGTTATTTGTATAGGAGCGTTACCCGACCCATTGCTTCCCATAAGGAAGCATTGGTGTGGCTGGCCAGGCTAGTTGAGGTTAGCCTCAGCAGGTAAATTCATGTCAACATCCTCAGCGCCTGACACTAAGAAATGAGTCTTTTTTTGGCCTTTTACTGTTTTCAGGAAGAGAACATGAATATTGATCTGATTGAAATCTCTCCAACAAAGTCTCCAGGGAGACATAATGAGATGAATTTGTGCAGCAGCTGTTTGAAAGTCCATTATGAAAATAACCACCTGGCAAGAAAGATTTTTGGTTTGGAAGGTCAATGAAGGCAAACCCTGTGAACCACCATTTGTGTCTTTGCTGAGTCATTACTGACTGCACAGAAAGAGGCTGATTGTTTATAACGGCTTGTTCTGCTTTAAAACTCTGATACGGCTGAGACATTAAAAACAATCTGTTTGTTACACATAGCTTTATCATGAGCGTCATACAAAGGACCATACATCCAGGTCCATGTAGCAGATAACACAGCTGACAGATTGTGAGATTATTCAAATACACAGGTGGTCAGTAAACTAAACACAGACTATGATCAGCGTTCTGATTGGCTCAGACATGTGGGGGCCTTTTGTATTGGAAATCTCAGGCTTGCGCTTCTATCATCTGCTTTTCTGCCACATAGCCCAGCTTGACACGCAACAGCCTGAAAACACACGCCATGTAAACACAGCATGTGCCCTCCAAAGGAGCAGGATGAGGCAGCCTCCACTTGTTCAGCATCAGGAAGACCGTCAAGGTTTTCACGCTGAAAAACAACAGATCCTATCTCTCTAGGTTCAACCACGCAGCACTGACTCTGCAAATCTAAACATGACGGGATTTTACTGGGAGACTGTAATTCGGTTCACAGCACTACTGTTTCATTGAAATATGACATTGTCAGATCTTTTAATGTAAATTGCCCTTATTATTTTTTAAAGGCACATTTGGCAGTTTGGCTTGTTTTTAGCACCCCCTAGTGTTAGTTGGTGAAAGCAA
This sequence comes from Aphyosemion australe, assembly GCA_006937985.1. Taxonomy (NCBI): domain Eukaryota; kingdom Metazoa; phylum Chordata; class Actinopteri; order Cyprinodontiformes; family Nothobranchiidae; genus Aphyosemion; species Aphyosemion australe. The sequence goes on from SSNS01000350.1 coordinate 491,812, forward strand.
TAGTGAAACTTATCTCCTCGCTGTGCGTTCATCTTTTTAACACCTTAATCTAACTGCTGAAACGTCTCCTCAGCCTTCATTAGTGTCTACAGGAGCGGTTCATCACTAAATCAAACACATCAGCTGTGTTCATGATCTAAAACATGCAGGAAACATGCTGGAAGCAGACTGCAGAGCCAGGAATGTCAGCTGAATTTTTCTAAGTCCCAACAGACCGGACTGGCAACTGTGAAGTTGCAAGTGGAATATTCTGGCCACAGGGGGCGACAGGGGCTGGGTGACCTTTCATTAACCCTGTAAAGCAGGGTTTCTCAACCCTGGTCCTCAGCGCCCCCCTGTCCTGCATGTTTTCCATGTCTCTGCTTCAGCACATGGCTGCAGAAGCCTGTTAATCACTCGCTCATTTGTGTCAGGTGTGTGGCAGCAGGTAAAACACTGGTGTTTGAAAGGGCCACATGGAAAACATGCAGAGCAGGGGGGCGCTGAGGACCAGGGTAGAGAAACACTGCTGTAAAGGGTCATTTTAGCACAAACTGGCTCAAGAACATGATTTAAAAATATTAAAAATTTGCAAAGTGTCCCTTTAAATCTAAAATACAGACAAAACATTTGTTAAAACTCACAATAGAACTTTCCTACATGTTTATTTTTGCTGGCTTCTTTATTGTGTACAATTAGCATGTTAGAAGGCTAAATTATAAGTTTTAGCACACATATTGAGCAGTGCAACGTGAATTCTCTTTCTTTCCAACTGTTTTTGGATTTTCTTTGTACCTTCACGTCCTGTAAAAGCATTTTAGTTGTGTTGAGATGCTTTAAATACCTCATAAACACAATAAACATTCCCCTTCAGATTGTTTACCTGTGCTGTGTAGAACAATGACAAAGAAACTTCAGTTTATATTTAAAGAAAGACTCAAACATGTGAGCTGCCATCATGGTGCTGAAAACCAAAAGTAAAAGCTCCTTCAGCTCAGATTATTTAATCTACTTTAAATGCTGAAGATTTTGCTGTGCGTTTGTTTCCATGTGAGTTGTTTAATTCCCTGAGTTCAGCTCATCTTTTTTCAGGGCTTTTATTTCCACCTCACTAATTGTTGAAGGCACACATTGCTGACAAGGAAATGAGTATAATGCGTATAATAGTCTGCCGTCACCAGTGTGTGTACTCTGCAGGCCTCTCTGAAGGCCGTGTTGCCAGGATAGCGTGTGAGCCGAGGTCCATTTATCTAGCGGGCCTGGACACAAAAACACTGCTAGGAAGGCTGAGAACACAACATGCTGCAGCGTAGTTGTGTTTCCTACGAGTCACCTTGACTTGGTTCTCTTTCAGTCAGAGCTGAAGAAAACTTGTGGGTGTTAATAAAACTGGTCCTGTCAGTTCTTATCAGGAAATGAATGATGAGTCAAATTTTGGTTTTAACCTGAAAACTCTCAAAGTCATCAGTTAAACAAGGCTAGTTTAAAAATGAGGAAGGCTTTTGAAAACTAAAACACCAGCAAGGACAGGCAGGCTCGTGCTGATAAAACCATTCTGCACATGTTGTGTTTTATGCAACTCTGGGAACAGACTGACCAGCAGTTAGAGAGCCCAGCCACAAATCCATCTCTGAGGCTGTGAACAGCCAGGCTTAAGTACACCTATCTGGTTTCCATGTGTTGGCCCACAGAGAGCTAAAAAAGGTCATCGGTGCAGGCAAGTTTGTTGTTTCGTTTCATTTGAAGCGTAATACATGTGGCCCACTTCGGCGTACTCTGCATATTATATATTTTTTCCATGCTAAATAAAATATTGATTAATTAATACAAAAAAACCAGCACTCTAAACCGTGCTGACATTCGTTTTGCTTCTTTCAATCAAAGAGTGATGCAGGTGGGTAAACCATGTAAATAACTGGAAACATCAGAGATGACCTACAAATCATTTTGAGTTGCTCAGAATGGAATGCACCTGAAAGTTTGTTTTAAAACTCTGCAACATATCTGGAAATATAATTTTATGTGGTGGAACCTTTGTTTGTCCTGAGTAGATTGTGAAATAGATTGTGCCCTGAGTGAAATTAGAATTAGTAATTTGAGGATCTGTAGGGGTGAACTGCCTTTTATTTTACCACCGTTTTTTCCTGTTTTGTTAGTCAGGGAGGTAAGTGTATTTGTCATTTGGTTCATTTTTTATTTGGAAGGTAAGAATGGTAAAGTTCAGTTAGAGATGTTTTGTTTGTTGTTTTAGGCCTTGGTTCACCCTGAGCTTTTAATCCTCCCTCACCTTTAGTAAAAAAATCATTGAGACCTTAATTACCTGTGTACATATTGTAAATAAATCATTGTAAATGGTCCTTTTGGTGTGCTGTTTTGGAATCAGCAGTGAATGATGAACCAACCTTTATGTTGCGGCCTGACCCCTCCTAGACGGGTCGTAACAAAGGTAATAAAGTACAGTTAAACACACATGAGAAGTAAGCTATTATTGTAACCTTTAAAAACAACAAATAAAAATAGAAAACTGGTTTTCCAAGAATACGCAGCATAAGCATACATACTAATGTACATCTGGTATTGCACAAGTACTGAATCTAGCACTGATGCTAGCGTGTAACAGGATAACACCAGTAACACTCTTACAGCAGAGGGAATGAATGACCTACGGTAGCGTTCTGGTTTACATCTGGGATGTCTCAGTCTACCTCTGGAGGAGCTGTCCATGATCTCCACAGTGGAGTGCAGTGGGTGGGAGGGGTTTCTTAAGATGGAGGCCATCTTCCCCAGCATCCTCCTTTCACACGTCTCCTCAACAGAATCCAGCGGGCAGCCCAGAACCGAGCTAGCTTTGGTAGCTAGCTTGTTCAGTCTCTTCCTGTCTCGGTCAGAGCTGCCTACACCCCAGCAGACCACAGTAGAATGAATAACAGAGCCAACAACAGAGTGATAAAAGGATTTTAGCAGCTGGGAGTTAACTCCGAAGGACCTCAGCCTCCTCATGAGATGGAGACGGCTTTGGCCCTTCTTATACAGAGCATCTGTGTTGTGGGACCAGTTCAGTTTACTGTTGAGGTGAACACCCAGGTACTTAAAGGTGTCCACCACCTCAATGTCTGCTCCCTGGATGTTTACTGGTGAGTGAGGAGGAGTGTTTCTCTGGAAGTCAATCACCATTTCCTTTGTTTTACTGGTGTTCACGCGAAGGTGGTTACGCTCACACCAGTCCACAAAGTCCATGATGACTGACCTGTACTCCTGGTCGTCCCCCTCAGACACACAGCCGACGATGGCCGAGTCATCAGAGAACTTCTGGAGGTGACAGCTGCTGGTGTTGTAGGTGAAGTCAGAGGTGTAGAAGGTGAAGAGAAAGGGTGAGAGCACTGTACCCTGCGGAGCTCCAGTACTGCACACAACCACCTCAGACGTACAGTTGTGCAGCCTCACGTACTGTAGCCTGTTGGTGAGGTAGTGGATGATCCATGCGGTCAGATGTTCGTCCACTCCTGCACCCCTCATCTTCTGCTGCAGCTTGATGGTGTTGAAAGCACTTGAGAAGTCAAAAACATGATCCTCAGTGCTTTTTTGCATCTCAAGTCCGAGGTGAATAAAAAGGGTGAGAGCACTGTACCCTGCGGAGCTCCAGTTCTGCACAGAACCTCCTCAGACACGCAGTTACGAAGTCTCATGTACTGTGGCCTGTTGGTGAGGATGGTCCATGCATTCAGATGTCCGTCCACTCCTGCACGCCTCATCTTCCTCTGCAGCAGGGATGGCTGGATGATGTTGAAAGCACTTGAGAGTCAAAAACATGATCCTCACAGTGCTTTTTTGCATCTTGAGGTGAGTCAGCACCCGGTGCTGCAGGTAGATGATGGTCTCCTCCACCCCCATGTTTGGTTTATATGCAAACTGCAGTGGGTCTATCTCTGGGCTCACCACAGAGCATAGATGCGTTAGGATGAGTCTCTCCATGGTCTTCATCAGTTGGGAGGAGAAGGCGACAGGTAATCTGTAATGTAGTAATCTGGTTCCCTGGGATGTGATGTTTTGGGAACTGGAACCACACAGGAGGTCTTCCACAGGATGGGGACCTGCTGCAGTCGAAGGCTCAGGTTGAACATGTGTGTGACCACTTCACACAGCTGGTCAGCACAGTCTCTGAGCAGTCTGGAGCTGATCCCGTCAGGACCTCCAACTGTCCTTGCTCTTAAGCCGCCTCAGTTCTCTCCTCACCTGGTCAGATGTAAGGGGGGTGGGGGTGCTGTGGGGGGTTGATAGTCGGGGGAGAAGGTGTTGAATGGTGTGAATTTTGGGGGTAGGGGGAGATTGGCTGACTGAGGCCCTGTCCACACGTAGCCAGGTATCTCCCAAAACGAAGATATTTTTCTACGATTCGGCCTGTCATCCACACGAAAACACAGATCTCCGCAACGAAAACGTATCTTTTTAAAAACTCCGGCCAAAGTGAAGATTTGCGGTTTCTCCGTTTTCAGCGTCTCCGTGTGGACAGAAATAACCGGAGTTTTAGGTTTCACAACGTCACATGCTGATGAATAACAGAAAATGAAATTATTCTTTGCAGCATTTTCAATGCAGGGAACTCTGAGAGGCTGCAGGCGCACCAGTGAGTCTGTGGCTGCTGCGCACAGGCAGGGCACAGGGGGCCTGTATCAAGCAGGGGAACAGTAAAGATGCAAAAATTACTGGTGTTAAGAGAAATTTGCGTAAACTTTGAAAATGTGGGCACAATTATTAGTAATGTCACAGTCTGCGACAAAAATGCTGACGGCCCATGTGCGACCTGGTCTGACGTGCCTATGAATGTGCCTAACAATGCACTTATGCGGTTACGTGTGGATGGAGATTTTTCTAAAAACGAGGTGGTTTGCACTCTGTTTTTTGGGAGGGCGGATATTCGTTTTTAAAAAACCCAGCTAAGTGCAGGTGGTTGTAGGGTGGTGGTGATGGTGTTACCTGTTGCAGATGGGGGGGGTTGGAGTCAATCTTGTTGAAGAACAGATTAATCTCAATGGCCCAGGTATGCTCATTTATCATTAATGACCCGCACTTGTACAGCGCTTGTGGTTTTTTAGTGATCGAAGATTACAATACTAGATTACTGCATAGGTGTTTATACATGTATCCTTGTCTTTGTTTCTCTTCTAATTATCCTTTTGAGTGCTGGTGCTGCTGTGACAAGTGAATAAAACAGGACAGAATGGTTATTATAGAGCTAAGTTCATATTTTCTTCAAAAAAACCTCCTCAAGATCTGGCTGCAGACATAAAAACCCTGCATCGAGGGAAGATAATTTGCTGTTACATGAAATAGCCAATCACAGGAGAGCCCTTCCAGCCAATCAGAGATGAGAAAGGAGGGACCTTCCTTGGCCATCCTACAATTCCAAATCACGCGTCCAGGGCCCCCAGAAATTGAATTTTTATTAAATAAATGCAACAACAAGTTGTACACTTAGCATGCTGCCATCTTAAATGAATTGAATGTGGGGAGCAGGTGTGTGGGGGAAGGAGGTGGCTCCACACTGTATTTTGCCTTGGTCCCCAAATGCCTTGATACGGCCCTGGGTGTGGAACTGAGTTTTGAAGGTGATCTGAATTTTATCAAATATAAAAATATTACATGCTTATAAATTATTGCTTGTTAAAAATGTTTAGTGGGTAAAAATCTACCTACTTTTTCCTTTTCAAGCGCTTTGTTTTCATTTTCTCGTTTTTTATTTGACTATTTTCCTGTCCTGTCTCGTATCTTCCTGCATCTCCTCTGTTTTCCAGAAAAACTGCTTCCTGGATTTCCTACTTTTTTACATCATGAGCTACTTTTGAACTAAGCAGTTCAGAGATCTGCACCGTAAAAATGTGCACTGCGCGCTGCAGCAGTGAGGTGAATCACCGGGGCACAGATGAGCTCTGCTGAGGCAGCGCGCGTCAGGCTCGAATAATAGAGAAAGTACCAGAGAGCGGACATGAACGATCGTTAATTATTAATTGTTTTTTTTTTGAGAATGTTACTGAGGTCGCGGCGCACGCAGGAAGCAGCCTGGAGCGCACGAACCATCAGCGCGCTCCCTCTCTGCTCTAAAGAAGTCCTGGTGCACTAGAGTCCATATAAATAATGTCATATTGAAACTGGACCTTGTATCAGGCTGCCCCGTAATTCGAACCCTGAAGAAAACCCACTAATTGATTCCTGGTTAAAAATGCGTTGTAATGCACGCATTAGAGTAAAATGTTACTGGTTTTTTCTGTAATGCCTTACATTACCGCATTACAGCAAAAAGCAATGCATCACAGTAATGAATTACTTTTGTAACGCGTTACTCCCAACACTGTGTCAGTGGCACAGTGGGTCAGGCTGTGTCAAGATCCCAATAACACACCCAACAGTCTAACCTAAACAAGTTATAGCTCTATATGACTAGTCTATAACTGATCACTTATTGTGTGATTGCAGGTTGGAGTTGGGGGTCCTGAGGGGGTCCTCAAGGCAAAAAGGTAGGGAACCACTGATCTAAAGCCATGGTTCTTGAACTGAGGTGTCAGTCAGGATGATACTCTGAAAACATTTTGGTGTCAACAATTTCCAATTGACATCAGCTAAGGTAAGAAGCAGATTGATATCAAAACAGTGGTTAAGCACGTTTCTACCTCTGATCTAATGGAAAAATCTTAAAATAAAAGTGCAATGAACCCTTGTGGAAGGGTATAACAGAGGCTAATGGCTCCAAACCAGCTGGCAACAAAATGTGCAAAAGAGTATAGTTTAATTTGATTCATCTTAAATGCGTCTGTGTTGTTTCTTGTTGTTTATTCAGTTCCTACGTCTCACAAGTTTTAGAAAATGTGACAGAACAGAAGTCTTCCAGGAACAGAGAGGAGTGCTGAACATTACAGGACTTTCACATGTAGCAGTGTAAACCAGATTCAAGACTTCACTTTTAGAATCAGTCTTCATCTCTGCAAGACTCTGGTGAGCGGGGCGATAAGAGCTTAAAACGGTGGAGTGGATGAGCAGATTCTGAGTCACCAACAGGGCAGGGGCCTCTATTCTCAGCTGCTTTCATTAATGAAACATATGAGAAAGTCAATGGAAATTTGGGTTAAACGGCTTGCAGCTTTAATTATGTCCTGCTGGACTTCAGCTGGTGTTTGTTTGCTTGCTTTCTTGCACAAGTGGAAGAAAGAACTCAACATTTAACACGCTGCGCGCGCGCGCTCCTTCATCCACCTGCCTTTTTTCATCTTTCTCTGAAAGTCTGTTTAACGCTCGGAGATAAAATAGGCGTGTGTGAAAACAATTAGATGCGCTTTTAGAGATAAAAACGCTGTCTGGGTTGAACTTAAACAGCGTGTCATGCGCAAAATAACATTACTTTCACCCACTATGAAAATATGCAGCAATATACAGAAAACAACAAGATTTTCCTCAGTTTCCCCTTGAAGGAGGGACGCGCAGAGCTGACGCACAGCGCCGTCCTTTAACTGATTTTCTGTCCCGCTCCCAGACAGCTCTGGGGGGTGACGCATGACGCATTTGGAGGCGCGGCACACTTGTCCTATAAATTCCCAGCCTGCGCTCATCCAGCTTCAAACAAAGCGAGGTCAGACCTCTCTGGGATTTACCTCTGCCTGCACCACAGACCGCCGGCCGGGCGCAGCTCGCTACCATCATGATCAAAAAAATGTCTCCGTCCGAGAACGAGTTCGACATCCCGGCCAAGAACTGCCGCCGGATGGTGATCCTGGGCTCCACTAAAGTTGGAAAGACAGCCATCATCTCTCGGTTTCTCAACGAGAGATTTGACGACCAGTACACACCGACTATTGAAGACTTTCACAGGAAGTTCTACCGCATCAGGGGGGACGTTTACCAGCTGGACATTCTGGACACGTCTGGAAACCATCCTTTCCCTGCTATGAGGAGGCTTTCTATTCTAACCGGTGAGTTTAGCGCTTTAAAACCAACCGAGCAGCATTTTCTACCAACTCCTTCTGTATTTGACACTAAAACGTGTATTTTATTGTTTTCCAGGGGATGTTTTCATCTTGGTGTTCAGCCTCGACAACAGAGACTCCTTCCAGGAGGTGCAGCGCCTGAAGCGCCAGATCCACGAAACCAAGTCCTGCCTGCGCAACAAAACTAAGGAGAAAGTGGATGTTCCGCTCGTGATCTGCGGCAACAAGTGCGACAGAGACTTTTACCGGGAGGTGCAGGCCGAGGAGATAGAGCAGCTGGTCGGTGGAGACGAGCAGTGCGCGTATTTTCAAATATCTGCCAAGAAGAACACCAACGTTGACCAGATGTTTCAGAGTCTTTTCGCCATGGCCAAGCTGCCTAACGAGATGAGTCCCGACCGCCACTGCAAGGTCTCCCTGCAGTACTGCGACGTTCTGCACAGAAAATCCTTCAGAAATAAAAAGTACAAAGACGCGACCGCCTACGGGATTGTGGCACCGTTTGCGCGGAGGCCGAGCGTGCACAGCGACCTGATGTACATCAAGGAGAAAACGATAGGAGGCAGTCAGAGCAAAGAGAGAGGCTGCATCATCTGCTGACAGTGCAGGAGCCTCCCTAAGACTCTGAAACAGGAGACCGAAAAACTGTTGATCCGCCTGGGCTCGAGAGGGGGGTGCATAAGAAGCTCCTCTGTTTGCTTTCCAAAAGCAGCACTGAAGAGAAACGTTTACATTTAGTCTAACTTGAATGTTTGTTGCAGAATGAACAAATTTAATTCTGTGTATTTATGTCCTGGTTTTTGCATAAAGATAAAATAAAATGATTGCTACTTTTCTAATCTGTTCTCCTGGTTCATGTTGTTCCTGCTGGTTTAAATGCATTTCACTTCACACACCAGCAGAGGGGAAAACATCTGGATGAATGAAACTTCCCACTGTTTTCCTTTTAAATGAACATTGTTTGTTGTTAGGAGTCACATATACAGCATAAGCACAAAGAGAGATGAAGACATCATGAAAAACGTTTAATTATAAAATATAAAAAGAAATGAACACAAAATCAACTCTTACACCAACACTGAAAAACACCCTGCATCAAGGTGCAGCTGAGAGAACTACCACCCCTCTTTAAGTCTCTGGTCCATGTTTATTCTGTCAATAGTCAAGTCTGCCAGTGCTGTAACCGTTAGCCTCATTGTGCCTTTGGCACATCGAACATACAGAGACTTTTGTATTTCTGCAGCAGCTGGTTCTTGGTGCGGACCTGCTCCCTTAGTTTGGCCAGCTGCTGCTGCTGCTCCAGCGGACTGCTGTCTATTCCTGGCATGTTGGAGATCTGCTCCCGAGCCTCCTGGAGTTTTGCCTTCAGCTTCGCCAGCTCTTCATGGACATCCTGGTTGTCCTTGTCCAGGCTTTGAAAGAAAAAGATAGGGGTTATCATTAGGGGTGTCAAATCATCAAATTAATTCAGATTAATTGCAGCCACATTTATGGCACTATATTTTTTAGTAAGTAAGTAAAGTAAATTTTATTTGTATAGCACTTATCACAGAAAAAGAATCACAAAGTGCTTCACAAAGATCAACAAAACAAAAGATAGTCATCATAAAATGATCTTAAAACAAAACAACAGAATATCATAAAATCATTAAAAATCAGAAAACAGAAA